>JAZKJV010006171.1:0-411030 GCA_037367405.1 Ottelia alismoides | reverse complement strand
TGATTCACCAACCTACAGCCTCGTTGCTCCTGCCACGAGCGTCGTCTCCTCCACCAGGCACCGTCGTCCCCTTCTCGGCACTGCAAGTAACAGCAGGTGTGACCTCTGCCAACTCACCGTACTTCCTTCGACACCGCCTCACCGCCCTAGCAACTCAGCCCAGGAGCCCGCAGCCATCGCCCCACCCTCCATATCCACCGCGCGGCTGCGCGTGCTTCCAGCCTTCAACCGTGTTGGTCAGTGCTTGCCTCTGCCTCAAGGACTACCCTACGTCATGTGTCGACCAGCGGTTCGTCAACCTCCCACAACATCCATCCCCAGCCCCGACGCTACGCCGCATCAACTCCCTCCTTGCACGGCCTCGGTCCCGAACTCCACAACCCCACTTCCACTTCCTCGATCGGATACCTCCACTCCACCGCCGCACTCTCCGTGGCCGCTATGGGAATGACAACCTCCGCCACAATAAGTCACGGCCATCGCGGTCCTCCGCATGTGTGAACAGCCACCGGAGCTCCCTAAGTTCATACTGCCTCGTTCCCTGCCACACTTGTAGAACACATGAGGCGTCGAGATTTTGCAAAGAGCACCCTACAAACTCCAACATTCACGTTCAAGTGCGCCTCCAGCTCAAGCACGTGAGGAGCACATGTCCCTAGTAAAATATCGAGAATGTCATCAAAAGAACGGGTAATTGAATAACAGTCTTGTGCACTATTTTTATTTTTCTTTTTATTTTCTTTTTTGCATTCATACCCTTGTATTTGAACATTTATTTGAACCTTCTTTCCACATCATTTTTTATTACAATAATAGCATATTGTAGAACAATTAATTTTTATCTAGTGAGTATTTATTTATAATTTTGTGATCAGTGGATTATTTCTTAAAATTAATTTGATAAAAATTTGTGTAGTTTACCCATTTATGCTCTTAAATTGTGATCTAATTATTCGCTAATCTAAAAAATTCCAAAAATTCATAATAGATAGATTTTATGTTGTTCTACATTATGCTCAAATTTCATGTCATTTGCATGCATATTGAGGTCAAAATAAATGAAATGGTGATTTTAGTAATTGATTTTTAATTATTATTTTTAGGAATTAAAAATTATTCTGGACACCTCTCACATAGGCCTATTTCGGATAATTTAAATTCTAGAAAATATTGACGATTGGTATTTATTAAAATGAATTTTCTCTAAATCACCTAGTATGAATATTTTATTCATAGTTTAATTTATTTTGCATGTAAAAGTTACAAAAATATTACAATTATCTAATGTCATCACATTTTACATTCTGGACAAGTTAGAGAATTTTTGGATATTATTTGAACGTAATTTTTATTTTAGTCCTTGAACTTAGTCAAACATGCATGTCAACCATTTATTGCATTTAAAAATTAAAAAATACCTCTTTGAAAACCTAGCATCTAGATCGACTTAAAACCAACCTAAGGAGATAGTGGCCTCCCTGAGTTCGACCTTGGGCTTATCCAAGTAGAAAATTTTGAACCGTACACTTTAATTGAAAAATCATTAAATTTGCAGTTTTTGATTAATCCGATTTTGCTTGACTGCAAGGAACGATAACTTAAACATTATATTCACAAGATTAACTAAGGCATTTTTGGATTTATCAAGTGGCAAGCTTTGGAGGCTGGCATTTTCTGGGAAAATAGCCGACTGAAGGAATCACATAAATTTAAGATCGAGTCGAGTCATGACAAAGGGGAGAGTACTTAGGATTTTATTTTCTGCATTTTATTTTATTGTAAAATTTCCAGCAGATTCCGTTCAGAATCTCATGTGTGATCAGACTTGGACATTATTCTATGGTGTGTTGGCATGAGTCACTCTCCGGTGAGGGTGGGGCCCTACTTGAGTGGCGAAATTAGAATAGGCACCCAGCTATTTAATTGCAATTTGTATGCGCCAATCGTAGGTTAGGCCACACATCATGAGAGAATCACATCTTCTGCTATTTTTAACGATATACACATAGCAACATACAACTTCTCCAAATCAAAATAATTTCTTCCCTGCTAATAGTATATTGCTTAGGTGTAGTTTTCTCTATCAGCATGCATTTAGTGTAAAATTTAAAATTCAATTCTGCATAATGCATGGAGAGTGCCGGGAGTCACTGTAATTATACCTTCTTCTAAGCATGCATCATTGTTTCACGTTTGCATTCTGATTTTCGACTCATCCCATGTTTTACAAATTAGGATTTAAAAAGAAATTGAGACTAAATGGTAGATGTGTTTTTGTGTTCAGAATGAAATTCAAGTGACAACCTAATTTAAAATTTGACTGAATTGAGCGGTTCAACTAAACAAAATCGGAATAAAAAGAATCTTTTTTTACGGGTGCATAAAGCCCTCATTGTTGGATTTACTTGCGAGAGAGAGAGAGAGAGACGACACTAGGATACAGCTTAAGCCAGGATTTTCATATAGACTACTGGTTAAAAAATGATTAGCCACTTTTCAGTGAGGATATATGGGTAGTCAGTAAACGGTATGGATTTCCTTAGTAGAGTGGGAGGTTTAGAGGTCGCTTTAAAAGTATTTGTCCTCAAGAAATGGGTAGACCTATTTATATAGTCCGCACTTACTCCTATACTAGCTGAAAGTGGGTACAACTATTCGTAAGAATCAGGACAGTTTTTAGGGAAGTACATGCACCTAACAACTCATTAATCTTTCAAGACTTGCATTTATCACCAACTAAATTTGACAAGATAATTCGAATGAACCTTTACTCAAGATTGAATTAGCGAATTTGAGGGTTTTGCATTGTGTTTGTATTGTGTGAGTTTACTCTGCACATTTACGTGCACCGTAGAACTAGTGCCTCATTGAATACCTTGCTCTCATCGATTCTTTTTTTCATCGAAGATGACTGACTGGGGGATATTTATCGGGCTTCGCGAATCTCTCATTGAACACTTCAAGAAGTATGTCTTCAACGGCCTAAGAGCAACTTGGCCAACCCGGACTCATGATCGTCTTGAGTTCGGGATCTCTCATTCTCGGGATTGTCACCCTCAAACCATTCCCTTTCTCTCCTCCCCATCTCATTGAGGAAGATCTTCGCCTCGATGAGAATATCTTCATTCTTAAATCTTCTTCTAATTAAGACTACATTATTAACCCAGGTGAAGAAGACGAACCCAAGACCAAGATGCCTCCTAAAAAACACCTGAATAAAAGGAACACAAAGATGACCCCATGTAGCAAGTTCTTGCCTGTTTAGCTAGAGCTGAGAAGCTGAATGCATACCTTATGGCTAGGATGGGACAGGTGATTGAGGTGGGCAATATAGACAGACCGATGGTAGATGCCTATAACCCAGCAGAGAATGAGATACACAGTTGGCTAGAACCTGAGGTTCCACCAGAGGCATTTGAGTTGAAGCCCCATTTTCGTGGGCTACTACCGAATGGGAATGAAACAGAAGAACCATATGCTTTCTTGAGAGACTTTGAGTTTGTGCGTAACAACCTTATCCATCCTAGGGTTGGACAGGATTACATCATGCTTAAGGCTATCTCATTTGCCTTAGGAGATAAGGTTGCCCATTAGTTCAAGAATCTCAGGGTTAGATGTACAACCTGGTTGCATTTCAAAAACCTATTTTTGAAGAAGTCCACTCAATAGGACTAACCAGATGAGGACAAAGATCACTAGTTTCTCCCAGGGCCCCTACGAGCCATTTCATGAAGCTTGGGATAGATTCAATGATTTGACACAGAAATACCCTTGTCATAGCATTACCAAAGCGATCTTAGTCCGACCTTATTCTGTGGCATAACCCCTTCAATGCATGGGTTAGTGAGTGTATCATGTGGAGGTAGCTATCTGAATAAGAACGAAGATACCGTATGGAAGATCCTAGAGCAGATGGCAGAAACAAGCAGATCTCAGGCCACCAAGGCCTATCAAGTGTCTCCCTCAAGCCTATCTCATGAGACACCTAGGAGGACTGTAGCGGATCTGACAGATGACCTAATCCATAGCATGGGGATAATAGCTTATAATCTCACCATGGTAGAATAGATCCACAAGAGGATCACTGACCTTGAGGAGCTTTCACGATTATAGAAACAAGTGGAGGAATTATCTAAGAAGGTAGCCAAGATACGACTACCTGCCCCTTCTGCACCACATGTACATGTACATCGAGTTCACCATGTATAGGAGTAGGTACAAGGTCCTCAAAGTAGCAAGCTTGAGGAGCAACAGTACACTCAACAGGAGCAGCACACACCCCCACAAATGGAGTCAATCTACAAAGAGCCACTGCAAGTGTTTGAGATCAACGGGCTGAAGTACAGCCATGACCCTGTCGACAAAAAGTCGGGGATAGGGAATGGTCAGCCACACTGACCCCCCCAGCTTATCAGGACACCAACTCCATCCCCACACCACGTTTTGTGCAATCTCGGTCATGACTAGGATACCAGCCTCAACAACAGTGCACATTCCACTCAGGCCAGCAGGGCCCCCTATCGCATTACACCTCAAAGTCCTACCCACAACAATATTGGTGGGGCCATCATGGCCAATATAGACAACAGAATCACTCATCCTCTAATCATCAACAACAGCAGACCCCACCCACTAGTGATCTGGGGTCCCTCACCTTAGCCATCAAATCTTTGATCGACAGGGTTCAACAGATGCAGAATGATTATCATGACATAAGGACATATCTGAACTGTGTCTCATGTCATCAGGATCAACATATGGCACCCAGGACTCTAATTCCTACCCAGGTCCAGGCTAACCCAAATAGCCTGAATTGGGGTTAGCAGCGACCATGAGATCAAGTATACTATTTAGATTATTCCCTATCTGAACATGAGATCCTTTCATATGATAATGTGAATCATATATCCCTCAAGAGCGAAAGGTTTAGGACCATACCTAACCGGGCACGGGAAAATTAGGAGGACACCTCCAAGTCTCTACTTGAGGAGAACTTGGAGGCAGAGGAGCAGCATCACCAGCACTACCACTTTTAACGGAATAAAAGGGATTGGAAATTCCCAAAATATCAAAAAAAATTAGATAAAAAGAACAAAAAGATGAAGGGGAGCACCAATAGTGAATCAAGCGATCCTGATGATGAGCTTGCACCTCCATCTGAGGAGGACACACCCCATATTTCTTTTCAAGATTATCTTTCCAAGCAGAGCCAGTATCCTAGTCCTGTAGAGAACTCAGTTTCCAGTTTGAATGAAAATATTTCAGTTTCAGAATCTGAGTTGTCCTCAATAATCCCTTTCTCTCATGCTCTTAAGGGTGGAAAGAAGAAATACAAAAAATCCAAAAAGATGACCCTGAGATGGTAGAGTTTTGCAACAAATACATCAAGATCACAATCCCCTTTGATAAGTATGTGGATATGACACCCGCATTCCAGAATTACCTTAAGGCTAGATGCACACCTACAAGGGTCAACAGGAAAATAAGAAGCCGTGTTGAGAAGCACGTTCTATCAGTAGCCACTACTTGCTCCATTAGGAATGCATTTCAAAGGAAACGAAGGTACATGGGTGACCATTATGTGGTGAGTCATGTCGATGACACTGCATTTGCATGTACTCTCTTCGATAATGGATCCTCAATTAAACTAATGCCGACAATCCTTTATGAGCGGCTAAATCTAGGACCTCTTAGGAAATCCAGAGCCTTACTTTTGTTTGACGAAAAATCCACTAAGAGGTCCAAGGGAGAATTGAGGAACATTATCATAAATGTAGAGGGACTGGATTACATGGTGGACTTTACAATCTTGATATAGAGACCCGTAGAAATTAGAGAGATTCCCAGATCATTCTTAAAAGGCCCTTCATGAGGACAACATGGGCATTATTTGACTATAAGGTCAGGAAAATTCAGTTCCAAACTCCAGGAGGAGATGATGAACTAGAGATGAAGCAGACAAGGTGGCAGAGGCCAGATTCCAAATCTAACACCAAGTATACTTCGTTAGAAGCAGATTGTGTTCATACTATTGGGCCATGGAGACAGAACCCAGCCAGCAATGATGAGTCCCTCTCCGCTGGAGAGAATCTTGTACATGAGACAGTTTGCGAGATTCTTAGGAAAGAACAAGGCACAAATCATACAGGGAATGCATCCCCCTACATCATCGATGACACAAAGGCCCAGCTAGGTTTGTCAATCCTTTCATCTTTAGGACAACCAGAAGATGAGGATTATGAGTCGGACGTGGCTTTCACCGATTGCTTGGATACGTTTGACGATCCGACTCCAGAGCCGAGTCAGTTGGTGGTAGTTACTTCAGAGACAAATCCACCTATTATCAACACAGAGCCAAATTGATTGAACCGGACTTTCTTGATGGCCACATGTTACCTGAGCTCAAACCATTACCCACAACACTAAAATATGCCTACCTTGCATAACAAGAGAAGAAGTTTCCGGTCATCATTAGTTTGCAATTGACCGAGAAGCTGGAATCTCGCTTGCTAGAGATCTTGGAGAAAAACCGTAAGGCGATATGCTGGAGCATCTTCGATCTCTACGAGATAAATTCCGCTTGATATTCGCATCATATCTACCTTGAGAATGAAGCCAAACCCTCTCGTGAATTCCAGGGTAGGTTGAATCCAAATTTACAAGAGGTCATGAAGAAAGAATTTGAGAAATGTTGCGATGCGGGTTTTATTTATCCCATCTCTTATTCCAAGTGGGTGGTCCCTATCCTCGTTGTCCTGAAAAAGTCGGGAATCCAAACGACTGCCAACGAAGATGGAAAGGAGATTGTGACATGAGAACCCACGTCGTGACATGTCTGTGTAGATTACAGATGCTTGAATGCCATGACGAAGAAGGATAATTTTCCCCTATCATTTATTGATCAGATCTTAGAAAGACTAGTGGGAAAGGAATTCTTCTATTTCTTAGACGGGTTCTCAAGCTACAACAAAGTTGCTATTGCTCCTGAGGACTAGAAAAAACCACATTCAGCTGCCCCTTTGGTACCTATGCTTTCAGGTGCATGCCCTTTGGGTTATGAAATTTTCCTGATACATTTCAAAGGTGCATGATTGTTGTATTTGCCAAGATGGCCGGTGAATTCCAGGAAGTCTTCATGGATGACTTCTCGGTCCATGGTAATTCCTTCGATTCATGTCTTAGAAATTTGGACCGAGTCCTCAAACGATGTTGTGAGGTAAATCCTGTGCTCTCCTCAGAGAAAAGTCACTTCATTATGACGGAGGGCATTATGTTGGGGCATGCCATCTCCAAGATAGGAATGGAGCTTGACTCTGCCAAGGTGAACGTCATCAGAAGACTCCAACCACCAGCCAATGTAAAACAGTTGCGGTCATTCCTCGGGCATGTTCGATTTTGCAGGAGATTAATAAAAGATTTTTCAAAGATCGCCGGACTGCTAACTGAGCTTTTAGGTAAAGACATGGAGTTTATTGTTGATCATAGATGTCTTGATGATTTTAAGCTACTTTAAGAGATGATCATGGACACCCTAATCGTACAAGCCCCTGATTGGTGTCTTTCTTTTGAGATCATGACGGACGCCTCCGATTTTGTTGTTGGGACTGTGTTAGGATAGAGAAGGGATTGTATTCCGTTTGTTATATACTATACATGCAAAGTGCTTGATCCTGCTCATCGTAACTATATAGTTACAGAAAAGGAGATGCTTGTGGTAGTATTCGCCTTGGATAAATTGAGATCTCTTCTCATTGGATCCAATGTTATTGTGTTCACAAACCATGCAACACTATGGTACCTCATGAAAAATAAGGACGCAAAGGTGTATCTTCTTATGTGGATCTTACTTATCCAGGAGTTTGACATGGACATCAGAGATAAACCTGGAAAGAAGAATGTAGTGGTTGATCATCTCTCCTATCTCGAGACTCTTGATGCATCTTATGATACACCTATTTGAGACTCCTTCCCTGACAAGTCGGTTTTTGTTATCGACACACTCCCTTGGTACGCCAATATAGTGAACTATCTTGTATCCAAGTAAGTTCTCGAAGATTGGCCCAAGAGCAGCATAGACCGACTCAAGTCGGATTTGAGACACTACCATTGGGAAGATCCAATCCTTTTCTTTGAAGGACCTGATTGTGCTTGGAGGAGGTGTATTTCTCAAGAGGAATACTGGAGGGTCCTTACATTTTTCCATAGTCTGGAGGCAGGAGGACACCACTCCGGGAAGAGGACCGTATGGAAGGTATTGCAGTGTGGCTTATACTTGGTAGTCTCTGTTTCGTGATGGTCTCATCTTTGTGAAGTCATGCCCAGTATGCCAGTGAACGGGAGGAATTGTTGGCTCCAAAGATGAAATGTCGATGCAGCCTGCCATCATTTGTGATGTCTTTGACGTCTGGGTCATCGACTTCATGGGTCCATTCTCGATTAGACATGGTTTTGAGTATATCTTTCTTGCGTAGGTTACCTATCAAGGTGGGTGGAGGTTATTCCGACCCAAGAAGTAGACAACAAGATTGTCTGTAAATTTATCAGAGATCATATCATATCTAGGTTCATGGTCCCTAAAGTATTGATATCCGATGGGGGTAGCCATTTTGTGAACAGAGATGTGAAGAAACTTGTGAAGTATTATGACGTCGAGCACCCTGTCGCTAGTCCTTACCACCCACAGACCAATGGCATGACAGTGGTGTCGAATAGGGAGGTTAAAACCATATTGCAGAAGTTCATCTGCCCAGATTGGAAGGACAAGTCTCAGATCTTGGATCAAGTCCTTTAGGCCTACAGGACGACTTACAAGACACCGTTAGGAAACTCCCCATTCAAGATGGTATTCGGGAAGCTGTGCCATTTTCCCGTAGAGTTAATGCACAAATCAACATGGGCAATTAAGAAGGTCAATTGGAACACACACCTAGGGTAAAAACAGAGAGAGATGGATCTGTATGAACTTGTGGAAATCAGAAACTAAGCATACGACAATAGTTTTGTGTACAAGGACAAGGTAAAGCGTTGACATGATAGATTTATCAGACAAAAGACCTTTGTTCTTGCACAAAAGGTATGGTTGTTCATTGCGAGGCTGAATGTTTTCCAAGGGAAGATCAAATCCAAGTAAACGGGTCCGTTTATAGTCTGTGTTGTGCATGACAGTGGATATGTAGAAATCTCAGATCTTATAGATGGAGCACAAACATCCCTAGTGAATGGACAACTGATGAAACACTTTGTCAAACCAAATGAATAGTTAGTCCATGTTGAGGAGATTGTTTTTATGCGTGACTCAGATTTAGATGACACACATTGAGTCGCGCATGAAGCCTTGCAACATTGATCTCTAGCCATCAACAACATCAAAAAGATTCATACTATGATCTCTTTGTATATTCTCTAGGTTCGGGGTCCATAAAGTATTATTATCCGATGGGGATAGCTATTTTGTGAAAAGAAATGTGAAGAAACTTGTGAAGGATTACGACGTCGAGCACCCTGTCGCTAGTCCTTACCACCCACAAATCAATGGCATGGCAGAGGTGTCGAATAAGGTAGTTAAAATCATTTTGCAGAAGTTCCTCCACCCAGATAGGAAGGATTGGTCTCAGATCTTGGACCAAGTCCTTTGGACCTACAGGATGGCTTACAAGACACCATTAGGAACCTCTCCATTGAGAATGGTATTTGGGAAGCCGTGCCATTTTCCCGTAGAGTTAATGCATAAATAAACATGGGCAATTAAGAAGGTCAATTAGAACACACACCTTGGGCAAAAATAGAGAGAGATGGATCTGAATGATCTTGTGGAAATCAGAAACCGAGCATACGACAAAAGTTTTGTGTACAAGGACAAGGTAAAGCATTGACATGATAGATTTATCAGACGAAAGACCTTTGTTCCTGGACAAAAGGTATAGTTGTTCAATGCGAGGTTGAAGGTTTTCCAAGGGAAGCTCAAATCCAAGTAAACGGGTTTGTTTATAGTATGTGTTGTGCATGACAGTGGATGTGTAGAAATCTCAGATCTTACAGATGGAGCACAAACATCCCTAGTGAATGGACAATGCTGAAACACTTTGTCAAACCAAATGAATAGTTAGTCTATGTTGAGGATATTGTTTTCATGCACGAGTCTGATTCAGATGACACACAGAGCCGTGCATGAAGCCTTGCAACATTGATCTCTAGCCATCAGCAACATCAAAAATATTCATACTACAATCTCTTTGTATATTCTCTAGATCCCATCAGTTCTCACACTTACTCTTGTCCTATACTTAGGCCAACCATATCCTAAGTATAGGGGGGACCGATGCCCTCCATATATTTATTCATCCATTTCTCCTCCTGACCTCGACCGTCCCATTTTTGATCTTCTTCTACACTTAGGCTCCCAAAGCCAAAGAATAGGGGGCGATTCGACTTCTACACTTTTTTATTTTAGCTCTCTTGCGCTTAGCACGAGCTATTTCTTTTTCCTTGCTTCCCGTGATTTGAAGACATAGTGTATATTTTACATATATACTTTACCCATAGCTCGTACTTTAATGTATTTTTGTATATATTATGTAATAATTACAGGGTGGGTAAAAAATGAAAAAAAACTTTTTGTAAAATACATGTATCAAAAAACACAATCTACATAGGCTTCTTATTTACTCTTGCATATCATCTTTGCATTCAAAAAATGTATCTTGCACTTCATTCATCAATATTCCATGTCATCTGCATCTCATCTGCATATCTAGCATATGCAAAGTGAAAAGTTAGTGGGCTCTGAACCAAGTTATGAATAGATGTCGAGGATGGATTTGATTTGACCGTAATCTACCTAATTTCATAGGAACCTTATAGGAACTGGAGTTAACATTTTTTCAGGTCAAGTGACTTAATTCTTTGAGTCCGCAAGTCTATGTTCACATGTCATCTTGATTTTTCTAAGTAGAATATTTCAGACACATGCATGATTCTCTTAGACAGTGACCTAACTTGGATAGGAAACATGCACGTAACTCTTCATTGATGAGGTGGTTAGGAGGTAGAGTCCTTTGGCTTGGAGTAGCACACGGGTGGAAAAGATCCATCCTCCTCTAAGAAGGGTAGTGCATCTCAGCCTAGTCTAGTGATGTCGATGTCTAATGATGGGATGTTGCGGGTTGCAATAAATCTTAGAAAGAGGGATAGTCTACTGGCTCAAGAAGAAAAACTCATGATGCACACACTACACCTTTTATATAGTAAAAAAAGAGAGAACTCCAAAAAAGTGGACATGCCTGATTGAAAATAAAATGCATGCCGTAGTATGTATATTTCCAAGGCATATGCTTCAAAGTCTCATACCATGGAAGCCTGCATATGAAGACTTGGCTACACTGTTCAAGCTCCACGGATATGTGTACACTGGTCACAATCCATTCTCTTCTCTACCCCCTCTTCTTGAGCTGGTCGCACTTGAACTTAGAAGGGAATACTCCGCTCCTCAAGGAAAGAGTTACTAGACCGAGGAATTAGAGTTACTTTGTCAGAGGAGGTCGTTTCTTTACCATTTCTAATGTAGAGAGCTATATTTCACCTACATAACACAAGTAAGATTCACAGTCATCAGAATTTGCATTTGAGGATCTGTTCTGACCTAACTGTTGAGGCGTCTTGAATAGAGACTTGTGGAACTTAAAGGCTGGTAGGTCTTAATTTCAATTCCTAATATGGTTCTACCACACTATTAATCCAAAGACCGAGTCACCTTTTGTTCATGACCTTGGATGGACCCAAAATTATTTCACTCTTGCATTTCATTTTAGTTGCTCGGGGACGATCAAGGTTTTAGTATAAGGGGTTGATGAATCTGTGATTCATCAATTCAAAAGTCGAAAATAAATCTTTGTTCCCGAGTAATAGTTGCATATATCCACTTATATTGCATAATTAGCATTCATGCATTTGCAAATAATGTCTGCACTTTAGCATTCATATATGCATTATATAAGAAATCAAATTCACTTGTAAATATTCACTTGTGTATTAGCTACAATCACCTATTTATATTTATTTTATACTAACTATAAATCCAATAAAACCAACTCTATTGTGTATTTATTACTAACAAGAACAAAAAAAATATATAAAAAAATACTAACTTGTAAAATTGTCCAATAAAACCCGAGCCCTAGCTTGAGACTAAGGACCTTAATGTGCATATCTCTCATACAGTGTCCGATTTGGGTCTACTCACTTTTAAAGTAATATACATTCAAAGACTGATGAATCCACGATCATCGCCTTTATTCTTTTATTTTAGCTTTATTTCCTTAGTCACATACCTGTAAATACCCACATGAAATTGTCATTTTGCATGTATTTGTTAAATATGTATTTTTAAAACTGTTTATATTCAAATAAAAGAATAAAGAAGAAAAGAAAAAGGAAAGAAAATAGAAAAATAAAAATAAAGGATGTATTTATGAACTAAATGCAGACTGACCTGAACCCCGAGAGAAGGTCAAAACTTGACCTGATCGACCACGAATAAAGTAAGGGGAGATAGGGTCTTTAATCCAAAAATCCAAAAAATTACTTTGTAAATATTTTTCCTTGTATATTTTTACAAAACTTACATGATTTTATATGTATATAAATTGACCTCAAATTAAATATCTTTCTAAAATAAATTGTAAATAAAATTTTTGTAAATAATAAAAATAATTGCTAAGTAAAACCATGTATAGAGTAAAAGTATCCACACTCAGAAAAAAGCCATAAAGTGACAATTGAAAGATCAATTCCGGCTCCATACAAACTCAAATTGAATCAAACTCACATCCATTGTCCTCTAAATTAAATTATCTTTAAAATAGTTGTTTCATAATTTTTGGAGTTACAATTGAAAAGTCAGTTTTCTGGGGTGGTTTTTGCAATTTCACCAGTTACTCATTGTATATATTTATTCATATTTATTTTTAATTATAATGTAAATAATTGTAAATATTTTTCTTTATTGTTAAAAATAAAAATAAAAATAAAAATTGTAAAAAAATATTTAAAAATAATTTCCTTATTTGTACATGTGTATATTGTACTATATGCTTATAATACTTGTATATAACTAATTTCCTTATATAAAATATCACCAAAAAATTGATATCTAACATTAGTTAGTTAAATTAATACAATTATAGAAATTTATTTATTTATTTTATTTGATTTGAAAACCTACTGATGAATCCACGATTCATCGCCTTTATTCTTTTATTTTAGCCTCATTTCCTTAGTCAAACACCTATAAATACCCACTAATTCTACGAATTTATCATTTTGTATGCATTTGTTAAATATGCATTTTTAACACTTTTTGTACATAAATAAAAGAATAAAGAAGAAAAGAAAAAGAAAAGAAAAGAAAGGATGTGTTTATACAATAAATACAGAGTGACCCGAATCTCGAGAGAAGGTCAAGACTTGACCTGATCGACCAGGAACAAAGTAGGGAGAGATAGGGTATTCAGTCAAAAATCCAAAAATATTTTGTAAATTTTTTTCATGTTTATTTGTATAAAACTTACATAATTTTATTTGTACATAATTTGACTTCAAATTAATTATTTTTGTAAACAAAAGTTGTAAATAAAAAGGTGTTGTAAATAATAAAAATAAGTGTAAAATAAAATAATGTACATATTACCAATAATTACACCTAGAAAAAGTCGCAAGGGGATAATTGAAACACCAATTCTAGCTCCATACGAGCTCAAATTGAATCAAAATCATTTCCATTATACTCTAAATTACACTATCTTTCAAATGGATGTGGTTTCCTAATTTTTGAAGTTACGGTTAAAAATTCAGTTTTCTGGGGTGTTTTGTGCAGTTTAACCAATATTTGTTATAAATATTTATTAATATTTATTTTTTATGTACATAATTGTAAGTATTATTTTTATTAAAAATAAAAAATTTGTAAAATAATAATAATAAGATACAAAATCATTTCCTTATTTGCACATGTGTATATTGTATTATATGTACATAATATGTGTATACAACTAACTTCCTTATATAAAATCACTAAAAAATAAAATATCTCCCATTAATTAATTAATTTAATTTAATTACGAAAATTATATTTACATTTAATTATTTACTTCATTATTTGGTTTAAAAGCTTGCCTTGTATATAAGATTTTATTTCATACCTTTAATGGCCACCATTAAGGTGGCTATTTATTTATTTATTTATTGTGAATTTCATAATTTATTTATTTATTTTATTAAATCTCCTAATAAACACATTCCCTTTTAGTACATTCTTTCCTTGTTTGATTTTTTTCTCTTTTTATTGGCTCCTTCCTCCTCATTTCCTCTTGATTAATCTTTGGTGGTGAGGAGCCCGATCTTTGAAAGCTATCTTGTTGAAGAAGGGTGCCTAGCCTCAGAGCCGTCCGTGACAGCACGTCAGCCCTCATCGAGGCCATCATGGCATTTTCGAACCTTGAGGTGAGATCCATTTTATTCCTTGTCATTTTTCATAGATAAATAGTAGGTTTAATCTTAGCTTCGGTTTTATTAGTTTTTAGATCCTTAAAAAACATAAAAATTTGTTACCACACAAATTCACGTCCGAATCCGATTTTTTCATCTCACATCTTTATCCCTACATTTCTTTTTCTACCTCACGCAATCTTACACCACCGGTCACGCACGGCAATCGGCGCCACAGATCCATTCTTTCATCTTACTGAGATCTCCCCGCTCACGCATCCCATCATTGTGTGTATATATATGATTTTTGCTGTTTATCTCACATTAATTTTTATAGGAAAAAATTTAAAAAAATAATAGAATTTTTGTTTGTCTTTCCTCTCAAATTTTTATTTTGCAGGAATAAATAATAAAATAAAATAACAATATATATATTTCCTAACATTTTTTTTGTAGGAGGAAATAATAAAAAAATAAAAAAAGAAACTCTTTTTATTCCTTTTTACATAAAAATAATAAAGAACCAAAAAAAACAAAAAAAATAACCGCAACAGGCGGTCGGCGGCGCCGCCCATCATCTCCTCCAGCGTGCTACCGCGTTCCGCGTCGCCGCCGCGTGAGGCCACCCCACGTGGACCCTCTGCAGCAGCCTTCCCCCTTACATGCTACGACGCCCAACGTCGGCCGAGACTAGATGCGCCCTTTTTCGATCTTCACAACCGCACCGCCGTACGCTTCTCCGCCCAGCCACCAGCTCCAGCTGCCAGCGCGCGGCCCTCCACCTCCACATGACTCCAGTGGCGCCACCCCCCTTCGCGCGGCCCTCTGCCTCCGGTCGCCCCACGCAGCAGTCCCGTGGCCACCTAACGGCGCTCTCCGTGTTCAACCGACTTCCGTGATGGCTGCCCGCACCCCACGTTCAGGCCGCACCACCTATGAAGCTACCGCGCTGCGCGATGCCCGCGCTCCTGTGAGCCCCCTCCGCCATGTGGATCCTCCGCAGTCCCCTCTCTGCGAGTCGTCCGCAACCGCCCTCGTCCCCTGACCGTCTTCAGCCGCACCTCTACCCGTGGGCTCCGTCGCCCGCGGCCCCTCCAACCCGTAACCCAGTAGCTCCGTCGTGCTTACCGTCTTTTCCCGCGCGAGGCAGCGCCCTCAGCCACTGCCTGCACCTCCCGCGTCATCAGCGCACCATCTCCAATGACTTGCCTCACATCCAGTCGCTCGCTTGCTCGACTGCCTTTGGCCCCCTTCAGCGATGGTCGCGACCTCTCTGCCCGCCCAGCGCGCAGGCGGCGGCCCTTGGCGGCAACCCTCTTGGTCTTGACTTGCGAACAGGGAAAAGAAAGATGAATGAGGAAAATTCGTCCCAAGGGTAAGTTTCTAAACTTATTACTCATGTGCGGTCACGATTATTTTTTTTGTTATGTACCGTAGGTAAGCTGCCTCTACAAAAGGCAGCTTTGATTTTAGCCAAAGCCGCCTCTTCAAGAGGCGGCTCTCACTGATACATAACATAAAAACTTTAAGGGGAAAGTCGCCTCTTTAAGAGGCGGCTTCGGTTTTAGCCAAAGCCGCCTTTTGAAGAGGCGGCTCTCACTGGCATATAACACATAAAAACATTAAGGGCAAAGCCGCCTCTTGAAGAGGCAGCTTACCTACGGTACATAATAAAAAAAATAATCGTGACCGCCAAGGAGTAATAAGTTTAGAAACTTACCCCTGGGATGAATTTTCCTCGATGAAAAACCCTAGGGGGAAGAGAGAATTAAAAAGGGAACAATTACATTTATTTCCCTCGTGAGATTTTACAAGTGCAAAATAAACCCCTCCGTGCATACGCATATTAGGTTAATTACATTATTTGTCGTAGATTTTGTTTCTTGCTAATTTTTAAGCTAGAAATGTTGAAAAATTGTGTTTCAATCCCTGTTTGCTAGACATTAATTTTTCTTGCTCTTCTGATTGAAATAAATGTTTATCATACTCTAAAAATTTTGTAAAAATTTGTATATGTTCCTGCTGTTGTGTTCTATGTTCCTGCTATTGTGTTCTTCATTGTGTAATTTTTTCATGAGTTTTTTTTAACATTTGATATTTTCATAAAGGTATTTTATCAATTGTGCCCCTATGAGATATCGCAATATCAGTTATGCCCCTATCTTTTTGGTAATATCAGTTGTGCCCCCGACTTCTTGCCAATATTTCACTTGTGCCCCTCAGAGGGGCATAACTGATAAAAGATTTTTATCAGTTATGCCCCTCTGAGCGGCACAAGTGAAATATTGGCAAGAAGTCGGGGGCACAACTGATATTACCAAAAAGATAGGGGCATAACTGATATTGTGATATCTCGGAGGGGCACAACTGATAAAAACCCTTTTATAAAATAAAAAATAGTGTCTATTTTGCCTGCTCAAACTTTGAAAATTCATAAAAATTCATATATTTGCCTAAAAATTCCAAAAAAATAGTGTAGGTGTGTTTTAGTGTCTTTTAATTTCTACACAATTTTCATGCATTAACTCTTTATAAAAACAGAAAAAATCTTGAAAAATGAAAAATCTTAAAGAAATTTGTAGAAAATTATATAAAAATCCAAAAAATCTGATCTTTGTCTCTGATTGTAGATATTTATTTGTACTTTATATTAAAAATAATTTCTTGGAGTATTGGGCACTTAAAATATTTTTAAGTTGCAAAATACTCCTGACTGTGCACTGTTTGCTCTATTTTTCACTATTTAATTTTTAAAAAAATTACAAAAACATCAGAAAATTTTGAAAAAATTACCAAAATTAATTTAAAATATATAAAATACAAAAACATTTCCTTTTTAATTTTCTAATTATTTTTTATCATTTTGAAAAATACAAAAATATTTTGGTGTTGTGTATTGTTTATCTTTTGTGCTCGCTTTGAAAATAAAAATTCAAAATTCAAAACCCACTAAAAAATTCTTTTAGAAATTTGACTACTTAGTTTTTAAATTGTGCTCCTTGTGTTCGACCCTGGTTGCTATACCAAGTGAAAAGAATAGTGAAAACCACTTATTTTTGCTTTCATTGATTCAATTATCTTTTGAGTGTTTTAAACTTTTCCTCGATTGATCGCGCTTGGTGATTTGGATCACAACGACCATTGTTTATTTCATACTTAACCCGAGTTGCTAGGCACGTCATCAAAATGGCACCGTTGCCGGGGAGTGAACCCGAGTCACCTGTTGTTTTGGATCTAACCTCTGTTTTGCAGGATCAAATAAAAATTAAACAATAAGAAAAATAATAACAAAAATCTATTTTTATTTTTGTTTACATTTCCTATTTGAAAAAATAAAAAAACTTTTTCCCTTTATTATCATTTCTATACATAAAAATAAAAATGAAAAAATTAAAAATGAAAAAAAAACAAAAAATTATTTTTTGCCGCAACGCGCTCAAGCCCAAGGTCGCGCCTCCACCGTCGACCTCAGCACCGCCCAGCGCCTGCGCGAGCCCCTCCAGGCGGCTGCGCCGCGTGGGCCGCTCCAGGCTGCCCCCCAACGGACCCCCCACGCAGTCCCGCCTTCCGCGACCTCCGCCTGAGCCCCTGGAGCCACACGTGGTCGCACCGCCCTCCGCCCCGACTCCACTCCCAACAGCGCCTCCATCTGCATCCTCCTGCGCTGGGCGCGACTCCCGCACGCAGCCGCGCCCCGACTCCACTTCCAGGGCGGAGGCCACCACCGCCCCTGCCAGGTGACCATGCCCCTCCTGTCCTCCCCTCCACGCGAGTGTCGTGTGGGTGCGCTACCATGCGCTCCCTCCTGTGCGTCCCACCGCCACCAGTGGCGATCCCGCGGACGACGACCTCTAGCCTACCAGCCCGTCCTCCGCGTCGGCGACCACCACGTGCCACAGAGATCTGCAGGCAGTGGGCGGCGATGGCCAATGCCCCACTTTTCCTCTTTGACCCTTGGAAACGAAGGAGAACTAGGGTTCCTTGTTGAAATAAAATCTTTTTGAAAAATTACAGTTATATCCCGATGATTTCCACATTTGCAAATCACCCCCTGCCTCAACTTAAGCACGTGCAGCGCATGCGTCTACTAGGTAATTTACAAGTTCTGACCCCTATTTATTTCTTTGGTATAATGCGATGCTCAAACATTGAATATTTGCGAATAAGTCCCTGTATTTACATATTTTCTTTGCATGATCCTCTTGTTGAAATAAACGGTTTTCTTCTTCAATAAATTCTGAGAAAATTTGTGTATGCTCCTGCTCTATTCCTTAACGTTGCATAAATTTTTCGTAGCACTTCGTTGACTTTTGATATATTTAAAAAATAAAAAAAGTGTGTGTTTTTATCCTTCGTGCCTTATTCGAAAAATAAAAAAAATCAAAAAACTAAAAATCAGTTTCGAAATTTGACTACATAGTTTTTAAATCATGCTCCTTGTGTTCGACCCTGGTCACTATACTAGGTAAAAAGAATAGCAAAACCTGCTTACTTTATTGTCATTGATTCAATTATCTTTTGAGTGGTTTAAAAATACAATTTTTCTTGTTGACCAATTCGAGTGGTTGAGAACGACGACCTCTGTGAAATTATTTTCCCATCTTAACCTCATCGATTTCGTGTTATCACCTACCATGTATATAAGTTTGATTTTCTACCTTAAATAACCACCTTAAGGTGTCTAATTAATTTTTGTAAATTAATTATTTTAATTATTTTATTTAATTACTAATTTTATTTATTTATTTATTTATTTAACCACTCAACACATTCCTTCTTTTTATCTATTTTCCTTTTTGATTTTTCTTCTTTTTATTGAGCTACTCCTCTTTCATTTGCTCTTGATCAATCTTTGGTGGAGAAGGAGCCTCATTCCCGAAATCCCACCGGTCGAAGAGGAGCTCAGTGCCCAAGCTGTCCGGTGACAACGAATTGGTTTCCGTCGAGGCCATCTCGACGCCCGCCTCCCTCGGGTTATATCCAATTTTTATCTCGTTTCTCTAGACAAATCGTATCATAAGTTTTTTTAAATCTCATTCTAGATATAGATCCATAGTTTTAAGTGATTCATCACAACATGATCCGCCTCTGATTTCCGATCATCCACGCCATTTTCATGACCTCTTCATTTCCAATCTACCTTACATAACTACGCACCTCCGACCACATATGGTGGTCGAAGATCCGGATATATCTTCCATTTCGCTAGATCAACATCCACTCACATTTTTCCGTATTTGAATTTTGTTGGATCGAGCCTTTATGCTCGTATCCTCAAGTGTTGATACCGAATCAAAAATAATAATAATAAAATATATAGTTTTTTTATCTCAATCTAAAATTTGTTTTGCAGAAAAAATAAATAAATATAAATATAAAAAAATTGTTTGTTTCTATTTACAGTTTTCAAATAAAAAAATAAAGAAAAGGGACTGGCACGGCCAGCCGCCGCACCCTCCGCCAACGCCTCAGCACTCCTGCCTCCTCCACACCCCAACGCGTGCCGACTGCTACCGCCTCCATCCAGAGCTCCACCGAGTGGCCCTCTGCCTCCTGTCGTGCACCACTTCTCTCCTCTGCCATCCGCCTCAGCCGTCGCACGCGCCCGTGCGAGAAATGAAGGAAGAGAGGGGCGGCAACGACCCCCCTATGTCCCTTTTCCTCTTTGGAAACGAAGGATCGGGACAGAACCCTAGGGGTATTTTAAAAAAAATTGGATTAATTTCAATAAAGCCCTTGGAATGTTCAAATATTGCAAAAGGCCCCCGCCTCCAGAGTAGTCAAGCACATTGCACGCCCCCATGGGTAATTTGTGTTTTCCTTCTTCCATTTATTTCTTGTTACTTTTAAATGTAAAAACATTAGTAAATTGCATTTCAGTCCTTTATTTCTAGACTTGTAATTTGCATGTTTTGCTTATAAGAATAAATGTTATTTGTAATCTGAAAATTCCAAAAATATTGTATATATTCCTGCTGTGTTATTCCTCATTGTATAAAAATTTCATCGCATTTTAAATTTATTTGACATTATTAAAAAAACAAAAACAGTGTCATTTTCTCTACCTAAAATTTAAAAAATAAAAAATATTGAATATTGCTCTAAAAATTCCCAAAAATTTAGATTAGGTGCATTTTATTGTCTTTTTATTTCTATCCAATTTTCACACATTCATTACTTATAAAATCCAAAAAATTCAAAATACTAAAAATGTTAGAAAAATTGTAGCAATTCTAAAAAAATCCAAAAATTGTGATTTTAGTTCCTGTGTGTAGATATTTGTCTACAGTTTAACATAAAAATAATTCTCTGGAGTTTTGGGCTATTAAATTAATTTTAAGTTGCAAATTACTCCAGGATGTGCACTGTTTGTCATTTTTACCATTGTTTCATTTTTACAGAAATACAAAAAAATCTGAAAATTCCATAAACATTACCGAAAATATTTTGAAGCAGATAAAACACAAAAACATTTTCTTTGGATTTTTATGAGAATTTTATATATAATTAAAAATACAAAAAGAGTGTTGTGTTATATTTCTTCCCTTGTACATATTGTTCCTTATTTGAAAATTTAAGAAAATGAAAAAAATAAAAAATCACTAAAGTCTCATTTTTGAAATTTGACTACTGAGTTCTTTAATCGTGCTCCTTGTGTTCGACCCTGGTCACTATACTTGGTAAATTAAATAGCAAAGACAGCTTACATTACATTTCATTGATTAATTCTTCTCTTAAGTGGTTTTATATTTTGTTCTCGTTGAATTAACCAATTAATTGGGGTTGCAATAACCATTGATATATTTGCGTACTTAACCCTAGTTCATCAGACGCTCACCAGAATGGTGTCGTTGCTGGAGATCACGGCTTAGTAGTCATTTTTCAGCTTTACTTGTCTCGAAATATATTATAATTGTTTTCTAACCATCTTCGATTTGCTTTTTGTGCGACGAACCGCCGTGGATACTACTCGGATTCTTTGGAGGGACCAACATAGGAAGAGGAGCGGAGGAGAAGAAGACAATTATTTTATTTAGAGATTTTTAGTGAATAATTGTAATAATTTAGGATTATTCTGGACATTTGAACATTTGGACACTTGAACTTTTCGATGTCTGTTTTGCCAAGTGTCGGTGCACATGGGGGACCTCACCGTGTTTTTTTCTTGCTTTTATTTTTATTTGTTTCACGTGGATTTTTTGTGCTTGAGCCCCTAGATTTAGATTTCTATTTGATTGAGCAAAGTAGTATTAGTTATAAAGCCCCTAATAGGATATTTGTTCCTATAGAACTCGCTTGGACTTAGTCAAATAAATCTGTGCTTCATGATAATAGAAATTTCTCTTTAGGATGGTTTTCGCATTACATTCATTTAGGTTATTTTAATTTTTCTGTGTGAATCATATTACATGTAAAGCGCTGGAGTCAGGTACGCACCTCTATCACTAGCATTTGCATCCATATTTTTCTGTGCACTGGCTTTTCTGTTTCCCCTCTGTTTTGTGGATATAGGAATAATGGAAATCGGAAATCTCGTTAGTCGTTTCATTGAAAAATATCCAAACCAATAAAAAAACAAAAATTAAAAAATTGGGTATGCTATTTGAACTTGACCATAAAATTGAATGTAACGGATTCATCATTATTTTGGGAGAGCAACCTCCTGATTGTGTGCGTTCTAATTGCTCGCGTACACACTAAGGAGTAGTGCCCAAATCCCATTAAGCCTTCTAAGTGTTTGTACAACTTTTGTTTGATCACCTAACACTAAAATTGACAAGATAATTGACCGAGTCTTCATGATCGTCACTTTGCATTGAGTAGGTGAATTGGGGGTTTGCATTGTATTTATATGTGATTAATGTGAGTTGGTTATTATTATCTTCTCTAGGTCATTAGCAGTCACCTTCTGTCTCCCTTCTTACCTTCACTCTATCTCTATTAACCCACCATCCCTCCCTTCTTACCTCTACTCCGTCTCTACTAACCCACCCTCCCTCCCTTCATTTCCCTCTCTTCATGATGAGACATATTCCATTTCAGCCAGATTTTGTGGCTGCTTCATTTCATTCCCATCATTCCCGCCCACTCTCTTGGGAGGTCGGAACTCCGACCGACATCCCATCTTCTCCCTACCCACGTTCTTATTCTGGACATGTTGTCCTAAGAGAAGACACCCAAAGAGTTCAGATTGATCAGATACAAGACACTGGTGATCACCTTGTTGAGATGAGAGTGCATTCCATAGGAGATCACATGGAGCAGTTACGAGTTTTATGACTTCTATCCTGGGATGATGGATGAGTACTCAGATCAGGAAGCGTAGTCTGCTTCTACATTAAGTCCCTTCATTATGGATTTAGAGTTAATTAATCTACTACCGAAGTTTTCAGGGGGAGTGCATGAGGAGCCATATATTCATATATTTTAGTTTGAGGATTTTTGTGGATCGTGAGCATACATAAATATCACTTCTGAGGAGCTGATGCTGATGACCTTCCCATTTTCACTTCAGGGTAGAGACAGGAGTTGGCACAGATGATTGGGAAGATAGAGGGGATTTAAGATCATTATTCTTGCAGGAGATTCTACCCTTGCATTCAAGATTTTTCAGTAGACCACCAGGAGCCATTGAGAGACTCATGGCTTCGGTTTGTTGACCTATTAAGGAGATTTCCAGACCATGGAATCTCAACGACTGACCTTGTACAAATCACCATGAGGGGATGACCGTAGAGCAGATTGCACTGGTAGTGACCTCATGTAATGGTTCACACCACAATTCCGACATAGATTTACTTGAGACCTTCTCTAGCGTACTCTCAGACATCCCATATTCATGACATGATTTAGTTGGGACAACACACAAGGGAGATATCACACCAGTTGAGTGTGTGGTGCTTCATGCCGATTTAGACAGCACACAACAGTCAAGGATGTGGATTCTACTACATTTCAGATGACGGATGTGTTGAACACCACTGTTAGTTGCCGGAACCGGACATTGATCCAGTTCCTATCGATTTTACAACCAGATTTTGAGCCAGTCCCGTACTTTCACGTCGAAGATTCTTGGATTCTAGATCTGCTAGTATCCTAAGAAATGGATAAGGAGCCCACATCTCAACCATCCTTTTAGTCATTTTAGTATCCATGTCCAGTTGATTCAGTATCCATTCTTCAGAAGATCCTCTCAGATTCAGATACACATTTGGATCCATCTCAGCATAGAGAGCTTGATAAGGGACACCATTTTGATTTGACAAATCTAGATAGTCCTGTCTTTGAACCGTGTATCCTCCCATTTGACGAGGTCGATACATTTTTTGAGGACCTGATATTTGATAACATAGATCCCCAGTTCGATTCTGATTCCTTTGTCCTCACTGATGATTTTGCATTCCTCCCCGAGGGTTATCTGCGGGAGGATGCCACACACCCTACGTACTCAGTTTCACTTTCTGGAGTGTATCCGACCTGTCAGATCATGAGACCAAGTCTTCTGATATTTCTGATCATGAGTCCGAGTACTCTCACCTCGACGACCCTTGTGAGAATGAGCCACTCTTTGAGGTATTCGATGATTTCACTGAATTTTCTACATTACATACATTGGATATCATTACTAGTGAGTCTCCATATCATGACTTTCTGTACCTTTTTGAGACGGTGATTAACGTAGAGGATTCCATGACAGATCCTTCTTTCTTCAAGTCCGACTTCTTCGGCTCCGCCCTTCCACTCCATTCTAATCTTGAGCCGATGCATTCTTTTGTGCTACTGGAGCCCGATTTCATTCTCCCTTATCTTTACCTGATAGTAGACACCCGCCTGATTGTTTACCTGGGTGTCATAGTTTACACTGTTGACCTCATCGTTGTTCCCCTACTGATACTATGATGATAGTATGGTATTCGCCTCATAGATGCCGTCCTGAATCTCGATACAACGTTGCCCTAGAATTTGTGCCCAGCTAGGGGCGTAAACTCTAAAGCTTGTTGAGAGACACCTTAGCATTGTCTTACTTGTATAGATCATTTAGTCCATATCATTCATTCTTTCTGTCTAAACACCCCATCTTCATCTCATGATTATGCTACACTTAGAGTGCACTTTACACTAAGTATAGGGGTGTCAGAATTTTGATTATCTATTTGATTATATTACCTATGTTTTGTGGCCTATACTTAGGGATATTTTACCCTAGGTATGAGAGGGTGGGTAACATTTGTACATCCTATCACTCGGTAGTCCCCTTGTGTACAATCTTCTATACTTAGGATTACTCGATCCAAATATAGGGGGATCGCAGACTCCTATTGATTTTATTCTTTCATTCGTCGTATAGAATAGTATTCTTTTCACTTTTCTTTACTTAGCACGAGTTATGTCCTCCTTTGCCGCCCTCTGATCACTATGAGGATAATGTTCGATCTAAGTATAAGGGGGTGTCGTATATTTTGTATATATACTTTATCCAGAATTCGTACTTTCGTATTTTTAGTATGGCTAAAATACTGTATAAATACATGTAAAATTTAGTTAAAAAAAGATGCAGATATTTCCTTAAAATTCTTTTTGTATATACTGATTAATAAGTCAGGTTAATATTTTGCAAAATATTTTGAAAGTATTTTGAAAACCTATTTAAAAATCTATTGAAAACTATCTGAAAAATGTTTTGAAAAATATTTTCAAACTTGTAAAATATTTTGGCTTGTAAAAATTTTCTTTTCTTATTGTGAAATAAAATTATTTTATAAAATTATTTGCAAATGTTTTGAAAATCGTTGAAAAATTATTCTGAAAAAATCTATATATATTGTTTGAAAAATGATTGCAAAATTGTTTTCAAACGTTTGTAAAATTGTTTGGGAAAATTATTTTGGACTATAGTTTTCAAAAGTATTTGTAAAATTATTTTCAAATAAGTTTGAGGATTATATGCATCATCCATAAAATTCTTTACCAATTGTATATATGTACTTGTATAAATTACTAACGTGCAAGTCGTAAATCCTTTCACCTAATTATTGTAAATAATTGACTCGCTCTTGTGTAAATATGTATATCTTATCTACTAACCCTTAAAAAAATTTCTAAAAAAAAGTAAAAACCAAAAGTCTACAAAAATTTGCCTAAAAAAAACTTTTTACATTTGCATCATTTTTCTCTTTAAAAATTCATAAAAAAATCAAAACTAGAAAATTATTTCACAAAATGATTCTACATTCTTGCATTGTATATATTTCTTGCATTTGTATGAGCATTTTTTGGATAATATTGATATTTAAACTAAGTCTGGAATATAATTGAAGAATGGAGCCTAGTTGGACCTTAATCCACTTAATTTCAGAGGAACCTTATAAGGAATGGAGTTAAGACTTTTCAGGTCCTAGTGACTTAATTCTTTGAGTCCATAAGACTATGATGTCATCTTGATTAGTCTAAGTAGAATATTTAACAACACACGCATGATTCTTTCAGACTGTGGCTTACCTTGGACAAGCACTCTACACATAGGTCTTCATGGAGGAGGTAGTGAGGGGTCGGAATCTTTTGGCTTGGGGCAGCATATGAGGGTAGTACATCTAGGTGGAACCTCTCGTCCTCCTATAGGGAGGGAAGTGCATCTCAACCTGATCTGGTGATGTTGAGGTCTAAAGACATGATGTTATGGGGTTACAATAATGCTTCAAAAGAGGGATAGTCTACTAGCTCAAGAGGAAAAACTCCTTATGCACATGCTGCACCTTGTAAATATTTCCAAAAAAAGAGAAAAAAATGCAGAATATCCAAAAGTAGACATGCTTGATTGAAAAGTAAAATGCCTGCCGAAGTGTATAAACAAGTGAAAAAAAGGAATAAGAGCTTCAAAATCAAATTTTTGTAAGCTTACAGCGGATGACTTTGCTACAATGGTCATGCATCCAAGGATAGGTAACTACACTGGTTACCATCCATTCTCTTCTTTGTCTCCTCTTCTTGAGTTGGTAGTACTTGAACTTAGAAGGAATATCCCCACTCCTTGAGGAAAGAGTTGCTAGACCGAGGGACTAGAGTTACCTTGTTGAGAGAGGTTGTTTCTTAGATACTTTTGAGTTGAGGATCTATATTTCACTTACACCGTACAAGTAAATATTCATAGTCATAAGCATTTGTGTATTTAGACTTGTTCTGAGCTGACTATTGAGGAGACTTGAAGGAGTCTTATGGAACTTAGAGGTTGTTAGGTTTTAAACCCATTTCATAATAAGGTTCCTCCAAACTAAAAATCCAAAGGTCTGGCCGAGCTCTATACTCCAATTTTATGAAGATAAGTTTAAAAATCAACATTGGTCTAAGTTCTTTCCCTTTTCTTTTCTTTATTTTCATTTTTCACTTATTTTCCAAATAAGTGTTTGCTAAGGGACTAGCAAAGGTAAAGTATAGGGGAATGATGAATCCACGATTCATCGCCTTTATTCTTTTATTTTAGTTTTATTTCCTTAGTCAAATACCTATAAATACCCACTAATTTCATAAAATTATCATTTTGCATGCATTTCTTAAATATGCATTTTTAACATTGATTATATTCAAATAAAAGAATAAAGAAGAAAAGAAAAAGAAAATAAAATAAAAAAATAAAAATAAAGGATGTATTTATGGAATAAATGCAAACTGACCCAAACCCTGAGATAAGGTCAAGACTTGATCTGATCGACAAGGAATAAAGAAGGGGGAGATAGGTTCTTTAATCCAAAAATCCAAAAAAATACTTTGTAAATATTTTCCCTTGTATATTTGTACAAAACTTACACGATTTTATTTGTATGTAAACTGACCTCAAATTAAATATCTTTCTAAACATAAATTATAAATAAAAATATTTTATAAAAAAATAAAAATAATTGTAAAGTAAAACCATGTATAGAGTAAAAGTATCCATACTCACAAAAAGCCATAAAGTGATAATTGAAAGATCAATTCCGTCTCCAGAACTAAAATTGAATCAAACTCATTTCATTGTACTCTACATTAAATTATCTATAAAACTGTTGTGGTTTCATAATTTTTGGAATTACAGTTGAAAAGTTGATTTTCTGGGGTGGTTTTTACAATTTTACTACTTACTCATTGTATATATTTATTTTTATACATAAGGTAAATAATTGTAAATATTTTTCTTTATTATTAAAAATAAGAATAAAAATAAAAAAAATTTTAAAATTTTTTAAAAATAATTTCCTTATTGTACATGTGTATAATGTACTATATGTATATAATACTTGTATAAAACTAATTTCCTTATATAAAAGATCACAAAAAATTAATATCTAACACTAATTAATTAAATTAATATAATTAAAAAAATTTATTTATTTATTTGATTTGATTTGATTTGAAAACCTACCATGTATATAAGATTTGATTTTCTACCTTAAATAGCCATCATTAAGGTGGCTAATTAATTTTTGTAAATTAATTATTTTAATTATTTTTTTAAATACGAATTACATTTATTTATTTATTTATTTTATTTAGTGAACCACTAAACACATTCCTTCTTTGTATCTATTTCCCTTTTCGATTTTTCTTCTTCTTTTTATTTAGCTCCTCCCTCATTTGCTCTTGATCAATCTTTGGTGGAGAAGGAGCCACATTTTCGAAATCTTGTCAGTCAAAGAGGAGCCCAACCCCCGAGCTGTCTGGTGATAGTGGATTGATTGTCGTCGAGACCATCACGGTGCCTGCCTCCCTCAAGTATCCAATTTTTATCTCATTTCTCTAACTAATCGTTGCATAAATTTTATTTTCAATCTCATTCCAGATCTAGATCCATAGTTTTAATTGATTCATCACAACCTGATCCGCCTCTGATTTCCGATCATCCACGCCGTTTTTGTGACCTCTTCATTTCCATTCTACCTCACGCAACCATGCACCTACGACCAGACACGGTCCAGATATATCTTCCATTTCGCCAGATCTACCTCCGCTCACATTTTTCCATATTTGAATTTTGTTGGATCGAGTCATCGTGCTCGTATCCTCATATGTTGATACCGAATGAAATATATATATATATAGTTTTTTATCTCTATTTAACATTTATTTTGCAGGAAAAATAATATATACATATATAAAAAAAATTATTTGTTTATGTTTACAGTTTTCAAATAAAAAAATAATAAAAAAAATAAAAAGGGGGCTGGCACGGCTAGCGGCCACACTCTCCGCCAATGCCTCATCGCTCCTGCCTCCACCACACCCTAGCACGCGCTAACCGCTACCGCTGCCATCCAGAGCTCCACCGCATGCACCACTTCTCTCCTCCGCCATCCGCCTCAGCCACCGCGCGTGCCTGCGTGAGAAGTGAAGGAAGAGAAGGGCGGCAGCGACCCCCCTATGCCCCTTTTCCTCTTTGGAAACGAAGGATCAGAAGAGAACCCTAGGGGTCTTTTAAAATAAAAAATTGGAATAATTGCAATAAAGCCTTTAGAAAGTTTAAATATTGCAAAAGGCCCTCGCCTCTAGAGCAGTCACGTGCATTGCATGCCCCCCGTGGGTAATTTACATTTTCCTTCTTCAATTTATTTCTTGTTAGTTTTAATTGCAAAAACATTAATAATATGCATTTCGGACCTTTACATTGCAGACTTCTAACTTGCATGTTTTCCTTATCAGGATAAATGTTATTTGTGATCTGAAAATTCTAAAAAATAATGTATATAGTTCTGCTATGTTATTCCTCATTGTATAAAAATTTCATCGCATTTTAAATTTATTTGACATTATTAAAAAAACAAAGATAGTGTCATTTTCTCTGCCTGAAATTTAAAAAATAAAAAAATTGAATATTGCTCTAAAAATTCCAAAAAACTAGATTAGGTATATTTTACAATGTTTTATTTTCTATCCAATTTTCATGCATTCATTATTTATAAAATCCAAAACAAATTGCAAAGTACTAGAAACCTTAGAAAATTCTAAAAATATCAAAAATAGTGATTTCAGTTCTTATATGTAGATATTTATCTATAATTTAGCATAAAAATAATTCCTAGGAGTTTTGGCAATTAAATTAATTTTAAGTTGCAAATTACTCCAGGTTGTGCACTGTTTGTCATTTTTGCCACTGTTTGATTTTTTAGAAAAATATAAAAACATCTAAATGTTCCATAAACATTACCAAAAATATTTTGAAGCAGATAAAACCCAAAAAGATTTTCTCTGGATTTTTATGAGCATTTTTGATATAACTAAAAAATAAAAAAAATTTGTGTGTATATTTCTTCCCTTGTACATATTGTTCCTTATTTGAAAGTTAAAAAATGGAAAAAAATAAAAAAACCACTAAAATCTCATTTTTGAATTTCGACTACTGCGTTCTTTTATCGTGCTCCATGTGTTCGACCCTGGTCGCTAAGTAGGTAAATTAGATAGCGAAGACATCATACATTACATTTCATTGATTGATTCTTCTCTTAAGTGATTTTATATTTTTTCCTCGTTGAGTTAGCCGATTAATTGGGTCGCAACGATCATTGATATATTTGCATACTTATCCCTACTTGATCAGACGCTCATCAAAGGCCTTCCAAACAAGACCAATTTCATAAAAATCGGATATCGTATGTGAAACTTTTGTTTTGGGCCCCTATTATATATTGTACATATTAACTAAAATAACCTTCATTTTATCTTTTTGTTTTCTTAATTATTAACAATCCAAAAAATTAGATTAAGTTGTAAATATTTATTTCATATTTTCTCTATTTTTACTTTGACTTTTTCCTTATTTAAAAATGACAAAAAAATCTGCAAAAGATAAAAATTCGGTATTTTATATCTATAAGATATCCCCAAACATAATTTTTGTATAGATGACTTATTTTGATTTTTGGTTCTTCATGAAAGTTATGCATCTACAATGTGGCCATGTCTCCCGCGCACCAAGGCACCCCATTAACCCCTTCTCTCAACTCTTTCTTCCCCATGCATGCGCGTTATGCTATCTCCCCATTGTCACCCCCCCACACACACATTTTTTCTCTCTCTCTCTACCTATGTCCCATATCCCATGCATCCCACATTCTCTCTCTCTCTCACTAACTCTTTTCTCTCTCCATCCCTCTCCTCCCTTTTCTCCCACATCACCCCGCCATCCCATGCACATATTCCATTACCCATTCCATCCCCTCCCACTTCCATCGCATCTCTCCCTCCCTCTCTCTCTCTCTTCATGACCATAACCGCACCAACCTTTCTGCCCACGCAAGGTCATTCGGCCTCCCACAAACGTCGCACCACCTGTTGCATTCACATCCGCTCTTCCCTCTCCACCTTGCATGCATCCTCCACGTCTCCAGCAAGCACATGCTAACCACCTTTAAAATACTAGCCTCCGCCGCCATTGATCGGCATCTGCCATTTTTGGTGAGGAGAGGAGAGAGCATCCCCCTTCCACTCAGGTGATAGTTGCATGTAAGAGGGTTGAGAAACGATCTCCACGTCCTCTGGAGATATCCAACAAGGCTTCAACCTTCGCCACAACAAGCTTTACACAAGGCTTGCTCGAACTCTGCTTGTCGCTCATTGAGCGACGACCAGAGCAGCTTCGCTCCTCCTCCACCAGGCACCACGATCACACCTAGGTAGTATTCTTTCCCCTTCTTCTTTAGTCCTCTTTCTCATCTACTTTTTCTTCCACGAAACACGAGACCTATCCGCTTCTTCATCATACCTCTCCTCTGTTCATCTCCTTCACACTCGACATAACCCACGCCTTGGTTGAACCTCAACCCCTGTGCGGCACCAACAAAGCTTGCTCCCAACCAAGGGCCACCACTCCATTCTCCGTGCACAGCTGTGCGTTGCCGCTTGGAACTACTCACGTGCTGCCACTACAACACTGTTGCGCTCGATGCCCTCGGTCGCTTCACCAACCTGCAGCCTCGCTGCTCTTGCCGCGAGTATCATCTCCTCCAGAAGACGCCATTGTCCCCTCCTCACACCACAAACCCGCCTTCGACATTGCCTCACCGCCCCAGTGTCTCAGCCTTGGAGCCTATAGCCATCGCTCTGCCCTCCATCTCCACCGCGTGTCTGCGCATGCTTCTAGCCCTCAACTGCCTTGGTCAGCACTTGCCTCTAACTTGAGGACTACCCCACATCGTGTGTCGAGCGGTAGTTCATCAATCACCGCAGTAGCCATCCCTATCCCCAATGCTACGCCGCACCCACTCCCTCCTTGCGCGGCCTTGGTCTCGAACTCCACAGCCCCGCTTCCACTTCCTCGATCGGACACCTCCACTCCATGTTTGCACTCCCCGTGGCTGCCAGTGGCATGACAACCTCCGCCACAGCAGGCCGCAGCCACTGTAGTCCTCCTCCGCACGTGTGAGATGCGACTGGAGCTCCCTACACGCATACTGCCTCGTTCCCTGTGTCACATGCAGAACACGTGAGGTGTAGAGATTTTGCAAAGAGCACCTTGCAAACTCCGATATTCGTGTTCAAGTGCGCCTCCAGTTCAAGCATGTGAGGAGCACGTGTCCCCAGTGAAAATATTGAGAATGCCCTCGGAAGATCGGGTAATTAAAGAAGAGTCGTTGTGCGCTATTTTCATTTTTCTTTTCATCTTCTATTTAGCATTCATACCCTATGTTTGGACATTCATTTGAACCTTCATTTCGCGTCATTTTTAATTACGAAAATAGTATGTTGTAGAACAATTAATTTTCTATCTAATAAGTATTTATTTATATTTTTATGATCAGTGGATTATTTCTTAAAATTAATTTGGTAAAAACTTGCGTATTTTACCAATTTATGCTCTGAAATTGAGATCTAATTATTTGTTGATCTAAAAAGTTCCAAAAATTCACAATTGGTAGTTTTTAGGAGTTCTAAATTATGCCAAATTTCATGCCATTTTCACATATGTCGGGATCAAAATCAATGATATGGTAATTTTAGTAATTTATTTTTAGTCAATTACTCACTTAATATTTTTAGAAATTAAAAATTATTTTGTATACCTCTCATATAGGCCTATTTAGGATAATTTAAATTCTAGAAAATATTGATGTTTGGTATTTATTAAAATTAATTTCCTTTAAATCATCTAGTCTGCATATTTTATTCATAGTTAATTCATTTTGGATCTAAAAATTACAAAAATATTAAAGTTGTCTAATTTCATTACATTTCATATTTTGCCTAAGTTTGAGAATTTTTAGACATTGTTTGAATGTAATTTGCATTTTAGTCCCCAAACTTAGTCAAACTTGGTTGTCAATCATTTATTGCATTTAAAAAATTTAAAAAAAAGCTTCTTTGAAAACGTAGCATCTAGATCAACTAAAAACCAACCTAAGGAGACAGTGGCCTCCTTGAGTTTGACCTTGGGCTTGCCCAAGTGAAAAAATGGACCGCTCACTTTAATTGAAAGATCATTAAATTTACGGTTTTTTATTAATATGGTTTTGCTCGACTGCAACGAACGACAAATGAAAAATTAATTTTGCAAGATTAGCTATGGCATTTTGGGATATATCAGATTCAATAGGACAATAAATTGAAAATGCTATTTACATTTTTTTGGGTTGTGAATATGATTCACAATTTTTCCAATAGCATGATTGTAATATTTATAAAATAGTCATGAATTATTTGTGTGAATAAATTTGCAACAAATAGTTCTACCAATTTAATTGGAGATAAGTAGCCACCTTAGTGGGAGGAGGTGGAAGACCACAAAGTCCCATTACGAAAAAGATTTATCGCTTTTAAATTATCTCCAAGTAAAATTGATTTAGTTGAAATTAAATTGTATTGATGATTCAGTATATATTTAATAAATTAAATTAATTGTTGGTGTGTTTTTGCAACAAAATAATGACCTTTGAAACAAACACAAACCAAACTAAACCATTGTATTTGTGTAGTATATGGATTGAGATACATGGACTCCCAAAATACTATATAAGAAGAGGCACCCTTGCCCTTATACGAAAAAGGTTATTGAACAACAAATTGCTCTCTTTCTCTCTCTCTCTCTCTCTCTCTTTCTCTCTCTTTCTCATTCTCATATCACACCTTAACTCTATGTCTCCCTCTTGATTGGTTGTCCACTCTAACCTTAGAGAGAAGGTTACTTTTGTCATTGCATCGTCGTTACACCATCGCCTCGACCGTTCGTGTATCTCCTTCTGTGTGGCACGTTCGTGAAGAAGATGTTTGATTTGTGAGACGAGATCAGGAGATCTATTGCTTGGAACAACAACTCAGATTTTGAGAAGCACATGATTCATCTCCGTGCTCCCAAACACCTCCACTGTCGGGTCGGACTTGAAACAGGAGGCCTCTTTGCTTAGAGACTCGATTACAACCACGCTATAAGAGGTATTCCTTTACCTATAATGTGGTTTAGATGAAATGATTCGTGAATGGTTTATGGATCATGTGATTTCATCATTTAAATATTTTATATTCTGCTGCATGGAGCAACTAGTTCAACTTGTCACTCATGATCGCATATGATGCGACCCCCCCCCCCCCGCTTCTGTGATGCGCTTGAGGATTTTCCATAATCCTTTAATACCTATACTTAAACTTATATGTTATATACCTATATTTATTTAAGCGTACATAAGATATCAGAAAAATATAACAAAAATATATTTAGGTGTATAAAAATTAGTTATAAATATATAAAATAATAAAATAAAATAATAAAATCAAAAATACAAAATAAAAATAAAATACATAAAACATAGATAAATATACCTATAAATAAACCTTAAAAATTAACTTGTAATAAGTAAACCTATAAAAATTAATAAAAATTATAATAAAATACTATAGAAAATAATAGAAAACATTTTATATCTTAAAATTAATCATATTATTTATTATTTATATGTTATTTACAGATAATTTTGGGTTGCTTTTTTTCTGGTTGGTCCATGTGGACACCCAGGGGTGTCAAGAGTTGACCCCAGTCAACTCTTCTCCACAGGCAAGTAGCCATGTCATTCCTTCTGTTTAACCTATCATCCACTTTTTTTCCCGATCGATGTAGTCATTGATTTGGGTTGGTTTCTTCTTCATTTTTCCTCCTCGATTCACCATCTTTCATGCGTCGTTGATTCCTCGAGGAGTGGATCATTGCATCACACTAAACACCTCATCCTTTGACCCATGTTCATCACCTATACAAAACTGAGTCCTTCTCCTTCTTTGAATTTTCGAATCCCATTCAATTTCTCTCCCACATCCAAAGGCATGAGCCTTACGACAGGAGGTTCGCCCAGCATTGAAGCAGATCAAGGAAGAGTTGTAGAAGGTGATTTCACCATCTTTGGCAGAGCACCGCCATGAGGTCCCATCTCCTTGGTTCTAGCCAAGTCGAGGTTCTTTTAGTTCTTTTTAGATAGCTTTTAGGTTCTAGTTTAATTCCCCGTTGTTAGATTTAGGTTTTATTGATTGCATTAGCATAGATTAGCTCCTTCGTAGTTCACCAGAGCTAAACCCAAGCAAACACCTCCACCGTGACGTTGACTATTTTTGACCTGCCAATCGCATCCATCTCCTTCCCCTACATTTCTACTACGCCCCCAACCATTCCATTCACCTTGCCTCCTCCTTGAGCAAGATCACGGTGCTCCACCTCCTCCCCTCACCGGAGCAGAAGCCATTCTGTCACATTTCTCCTCATTTCCATCCGCTAATGGGTTGATGCACTTTGCCCTCGACTTGCCTTTCTTCATGTCGAGGTCTCTGAAGACCAAAGCTAGCTGGAAGTAATTTTGAAGCTCACTAGAGGTACCTAGACCTGGCTCGCTTCTCTGACCTCTTGGGAGCACTCCGATGGATGGCGGGGATCTAAGGGACTTCCAACAGCTAGAGGACCCCTCCAGGAATATCTTGAGCCTCGTGGATCATCTCTAGGTGGCCAGAGCCAGCCAAAATTTCATATCAAAGTTCGTCCACGGCTGTGTTCTTCCATGCTCATCTAGGGGCTCCACAACCGTTGGATTGAGCTCCATCTCCTAAATCTCAAACCATCACCGGATCAGTTTCACCACAGTCGTTGATCTCATCTGCGAGATCTAATCTTCTTCGTTGAATCCGAACTAGTATCGCACGACATTGGCACGACATGTGGCTAGTGGGAGCATCTAAACCATCCTCCCGCATTTATTAGGGGGTAAATTGCATAATGCATACCCCACATTTTTTGTATTTGGTTCTGTAAAATATTTTAAATGCTTAATATTTTGTAAAATTTGCACTGGAATCCCTATCGTTTATTTGTATTGCATAGTGGTCCAATCCACGTCCCCTTACGTGCAGTCCCACATGAAGTGGTGATTTTGTAGAGATACCTCGCGGGTATTTGTATTTCTTTTTAATAAAATAACTTTTAATATTATTTGAATTTTTGGGGTATTTTGCATAAACAACCTCAAACTTAATTTTAATTGCATCTGTGCCCTTTTTAATACATGTATTCTTGCGATTGTTTTCTATTTCTTAAAAGTACCATCTGTTCTCCAATTAATCTCAAAAAATAACATGTAAATTCACAATATATTTTTAGATTTGCAGTTTATGCATCCATTTATTTATTAAAAATCAAAAGAGCACATTTTTATCCCTATTTAAATTAAATAGTAACAAAAAATATAAACACATTTTGAATAAATCTCAAAAAATGTAACTTGTTTATTTTAGTATTTTGTAAAAATCCCTAAAAATAGAAAAATAAAAACTAGAAAAATAAAAAGCTCAAAAAACCTTTATAAAAAGATAAAATAATCTCCAGATTTTCCAAAAATATCCATTCCTATTTTGTAATTATCTTTTGATTATATATTGTTAATTAAAAATAGTTTTAGAAAATTTTGACTTTATTTTCTATTTTTATTTTCAAAAAAAATCGACCTATTTATTTAGCCCCTATTTCTTGATAGTTTTGACTTTAAAAATATATAGAAATTAGCAAAATTATCTTAAAAATAACAAAATGCAGCAAAAAGTTATTTAAAACACAAAAGCATTTTATTTTGTAAATTTTGAGGATTTTTAGTTGTATTTATAATTATATTACCTGGTATTATATATATAGCCTTATATATTCATATATTAGATAATGGAAAAGAAAAGGAAAAAAATTAAAAATAAAAAAATGGAAAAAAAATAAAATGAAAATTTTAAAAAAATAAAAAAATAAATTCCTAAGAAAATAAAACAAAAAAACCCACACAAAAATACTTAAACAAGAAGAACATAAATTGTGTATATCATTGCCTAATCTTTTTAGTTGCTCCATGTGTTCGACACTCTACACAAAAGTACTTACACATGCACACACATTTCTAGAGTTATAATGAATTTTTAACTCCACATCTTATTCTTTATGCTTAATTTATATTGTCGGTTAATTGTTGATTAACTTGGGATTTTTTGTGGGTCGCATCATCGACAATGTATCTTCACATTCCATGATTATTTTTTTCGGTCCATGTAAAATCTCTATTATCAAATAGAGCTATTATCGGGGAGCAACTACGCATAGATTGGATTATTTATTTATGCCTTCTTGTCTCTTTTGTCTATATTTTTCTTTATTTATTTTCTATTTTATTTGAAATTATTTGTGAATTGTCTAAACATCCTATTTGTTATAATTTGTTGTGAGGACCACAGATTGATGGAGGCTCTCCTAGAAGTGCATGTGCACCCACATGAAGCGGAGTCGAGTATTCTTCACTAGCCGACTACAGAGAGCACCAAAGGAATACTTGCAGGATTTTGAAAGATAGTTGCACTTTTATTTAAACTATTTTTTTTAATTGTGATTTAAAGTGAGAGAGAGAGAGAGACACATTTATTGTAATAACTTGGACACTCCAAGACTCTTCACACTTCACGAGGTTCACTATCCGAGCGATTGTTTGCTTAGGGGCGTCGTCATTTTCGTTGCATTTTCATTGCTTTTTTTTTCTTTATTTTTTGCTTTTATTTTTATTTATTTTGTGTGATTGAGCCCTAATTTAGGAGTTGCTTGTCGATAGATTAATTTCTGAAGCCCTATTTATATTTGCATGTATCTATTGATTTGTGCTTAGACTTAGTCAAATCTAATTCTTAATTATTTAAACTTGAGACCACATACCGTGAGAGATCACGTACAATGCTTGTAGGACCCACTGTGGCGGACATTGATTGGCATCGAAGACCAGACTTTAGGTCTCATTTCTAGATAATTAGCATCCGGTGCTTCACGCTAATAGCATATTCTATTTTAGGGCGACTTCATCAGATTGCATCTCAATATAGATAGGTTTCAATTCTTCTTATCATCCTTTCATGAAGAGAACTGAAGGCAAGGTGCACATTTTTATGTAGCATTCATCATCAATTTCACATGCATTCCCTTTCTGCTCTCTCCCTTCGATTTTAACCATGTAGGAATTAAAAATAATTAACTCATCATTTGGTTCGTGCATTCTTATTAAAATACAAAAAAGTGATAAGAAATAAAATTAGAACTGCTAAGATTGCTCGACCCTAAAAATCAAAAAAGAAAATATTTATCATGGGGAGAGTAACCCCCTCATTATATATGCATTATATGTTGCGTACACACTAAGTACTAGTGCCACAATCCCAGGCCTTCCTATGTGACTGTACAACTTTGTGTTTATCACCTAAATCTAAAATTTCAAAAGATAAAAAGACCGAACTTTCACGGTCCTCATTTTGTTGGGTAGGTGAATGGAGGGGTTTGTTTTGTGTATAATTTTTTGTGTTTGTGCATACTCGATCTTCTCTGCACATTTGTGCCTTTTTCTCATATGTCTTGATTTGACCTTCATGTTCTGCTGATCCCTTCTTTTATTTTTGGAGATGGATGACTAGAGCAATTTTTATCTGGACTTTGCGGATCTCTCGTACCCTACAGTCAGTCCACCTTTATTTTACCAGGAGGACTTTGCTTCTAATTTTTCTTTTTGCACATATCCACCTCATCCACAGTATCAGGCCTCAGACTTTTACCCACCTCCACCACCAACACATTCTCCACTATTACACTCACTCAAGACTGACCTGTTGGAGTCACCTCTCATGGAATCCACTCTTGAGAACATGACCTAGATGATGGAGCAAATGAATAAGAGGATTGACGACCTCACTAGTATAAATAATGAAACGATGTTGCTTCACCATTTAATGGTATGTGTGCATTCAAGAATACTTATGAGAGCTTGCAATCACCCAAAATAAAAAATAATAAAATATAAAAATTCAAAATTATCTCCGGAGGCACACCATTGAGTCAGCTTGTGAGGAGAAACCACCACTGTCAGATATTATACTCACACACACACACACACACACACACACCAGTTCTCACCTTTGACCCCAAGGATGACACTGTATAAAGTGCTCTTAGTCATCCTTGTGTAGATGATGACTCTAATCTTCTCCCTTATGTGGAGGATATCCTAAACCTTAAAAAATATTGACTAAACCGGAAGTGGTGTCCGCTACTCATGAGATCATTAAAGCCCCACTTCACTAGGCCATGACCCAATTATTTGCTCCTAAACCCAAGAAGAGAAAGCAAAGGAGCAGATCTAAGCGACACGCTTTGACCATGACCACTGCCCATGCTACCATCCACACACTAGGAAAGGGAAAACCGTTACACCTCTTGTGAGTTGCACAATATCTAACTATTCTTGTGATAACACTCTCCTTGACGATGGTGCTTCAATTAATATAATAACCTCCTTGTTGGTACATTTTATTCATCTAGAGACCCTCAAGAAAACCATAATGATTTGTCAATTTATTGATGGATCAATAAAGAGGCCAAGGGGTATTCTAAAAAATGCTTTCATTCATATTTAGGGCATAAACTTTACTATTGATTTTATCGTACTGCCCATGGAGACCTCCACCCCTGTGGAGCATCCTCTAATCATCCTGGGATGGCCTTTCCTCACCTCTGCGAAAGTCATTATAGGTTGTGGATCTGGAGATATTCACTTATATTCTTATGTCTGGAGCGATGTATTTATCACTGCACCTACTGTTGACCAGAGACCTGCATTCCATGAGAGTGTACCTGTGTTAGCTAACCCCGAGGACTATGACGTTGATGCTGATAATAGAGAGGTTTGCTTTTTGATGGATGATTCTGAGACCCTAGGATTATCTTTGGTGAGGAAGACTCGGAAAGCATGGACCTTGAAGTTCTCCATTCCGGTTAGTGGCGATGCATTGATGACAACCGTGGTATTTACACTATAGACACTTTAGAGCAGAGGGTAGACCTAGTAGGCACTACATAGGCCGAATTTGACCTTAGTTCTTTCATCAAGGAATTCAGGCCTTTTAATGATGACCTAGCAGAGACTACTCAGGCCAGACCTAACCACACTACTTCCACTGACCAGTTCATGCATTTCCACTTAAAATCATCGAGGATCTTCACCAGATCGATCCTAATGGATTTGTGTCTACTGATTACCCTGATATCGACCTGCACCTTATCAGATCCATTCTTAGTAGTCACATAAGAAGGTCCGCTTTCTACCTTCTTGATAAATGTACAACCACCTCTTTCTATATCTACTTTTGTTTTGTTTAATTCTATCTTCCACTTTTACTCATCCACCTCATTCCATGTGTTTTGCCTTGCTTAGGACGTACTCCATACTAAGTATAGGGGAGGTGGATGAGTGAGTGATCTTTATTCTTTTCATATTTTCTTCTTTTCGTTTTCATTTTTCTTTTTCTTCCAAAAAAGATGTCACCACTTCTTTAATGATATACTTATGACATACTTTGTCCTAAGTATAGGGGGTGTGCACCCCGAGTGATCATTCGTTGGTCCCTTCAATTGTCTCCTCTTCTTTTCTATACTTAGGGATATCTTACCTTAAGTGTAGGGGGAGATAGTCTGAGTGTGATATGTTCATTCCCACCCTTGACCCTCCCTACCTTGTGTATAGTCTGTTATACTTAGGATTAGTTGATCCAAAGTATAGGGGGGGTTGACTTGTCATTCATTCCTTATTCGTTGTTCTTTAGGTTTTTCTATACTAACTATGAGAGTTATGTCCTCTCTTTGTCTATGATCTATGAAGACATAGCCCAAGCTAAATATAGGGAGGTCATCTATATTTCGTATATACTTTAGCCATACCTTATACTTTCATATTATTAATAAAATAAATAATTAATAAAAATTAATACAATCATAACCAGTTCTTTGTATTTACTAATTAATAAATAAGGTGAATTTTTTTTTGCAAAACATTTGAAAAACTTTTTGAAAACTCTTTTGCAAATTATTTGGAAAATGTTTTGTTAAATATGCTCAACCTTTGTAAAAATGGTTTTGTTTGTAATCATTTATTTGTTTGAAATAAAAACTTTTGAAAATCTATTTGCAATTTATTTTGAAAAATAGTTGCAAACATAATTTGAAAAATCTATCTATACGGTTCGAAAAATCTTCGCAAAATGGATTTCAAATTTTGAAAAATATTTATAAAAAATATTTTCCAAATTAGTTTGCAAAAAAAAAGTTTTCAAAATACTTGTGAAAATATTTTCGATTTTTTTAGAATAGGGAATGTAATAAAATCCTTACAAAAATTTATAAAACATGTAAATTCTTAAAAACCCAACTCTTGTAAATATGAAGATATATCCTCGTGTAAATATTTGTACCTCGTTCTTTGTAAAAACATTTTATTTAGAAATATCCCTAAATATTGCAAAAAAACTAAATTTTGAAAAAACATTTTTAAGCCTTTTCAAAAATTGCATAAAAATTTGCAAAACCTTTTTCAAAAAATCCATAAAAAGTTCAAATTTTGAAATTTACACCACAAAAAGATTTCCTTCATTGTGCATAGCATTTGCATTTTTTGGATTGAGTTTAATAATTGAACAAGTCTAAGTAAAATCTGAATATTGGAGCTTGGTTGGACCTTAAATCTACTTAATCATAGAAACCCTAGAGGAACTGGAATTGAGATACTTCAAGTCTAGTTGAATTAATTCTTTGAGAACACGAGACTTAGTTCATTGTTGTCTTGATTTCCTAAGTAGAGTATTTCGGAGCACAAGCATGACTCTTGTTGATAACAACTTAGCTTGTACACATGCATTATTCACTTTTCTCACCTCAGTTGAATTAGTTGAATTTCTAGCATGAGACACAAGCTAATGGAAACATCAGAAGTCACACATTTGTGGCCATTGTACCCCAACCCGATCCAATGGTGATGAGGTCTAAAGATAGAAGTTGTGGGTTGCAATAAAGCTTCAAAAGAGGAATAGTAAACTGGCTCAATAAATAAAAATCCATATGTATTCCTTGTTGTACTATTCGAAAAATGTAAGAATAAAAAAAACTCCAAAAAAAGGATAATCCTAATTGAAAATAAAATGCCTGCCAGAGTGTATATATTTGTATAGTCAATAAGCAAGCTTGAGCTTCAAAGTCATACATTTGTGATCCTGCATCCAGATGACTTGGCTACACTAGTCAAGCATCCTAGGATAGGTAACTACACTGGCTACCGTCCAATCTTCTCTCGACTGCCTCTTCTTGAGCTAGTTGTCACTTGAACTTAGAAGGGAATACCCACTTCTCGAGGAAAGAGTTGCTGGATTGGAGAATTAGCGTCACCATGTTGGGGAAGACTAACTTTTACCGCTTCAGCCAAGGAGAGCTACATACATTCATAGTCATAAGGGTTTGCATATGAGTTGAAATATTCAAACCTAGCTATTGAGGAGACTTGAGCAGGGTTTTGTGATTCTCAAAGGATGCTATGTTTCAAATATGTTTCTCAATAAGGTTCTGACCGCACCTAAAATCCAAAGGTCCAACTTAAGCTCCAAACTTCAATTTTTTGAAGACGAGTTTGAAAATTAAAATCAATCCACTTTCTTTTTCTTCTCTTCATTTTTAACTTCTGCACGTATTGCATAAGTGGTTGCTAGGGACTAGCATAAGCAAGTATAGGGGTGATGAATCTCTATTTTATCACCTTTATTCTATCATTTTGATCTTAAAAATCATAGCTAATGCATGTAAATAACATTATTTTGTACGAATTAATATTAATTATTTATTCCATTTATTGTAAATAAAATATAGTTTTTAATGACAAATTTATAAAATAAATAAAAGGAAAAGAATAAAATTCCAAATGTATTTTATGACCCTAAACCCTAAGAACTAGGCATCTTGATGACTGTGTCGACAAGAAATAAAGTAAAGGGAGATAAAGACCAATAAATCAATAAAAGTCCATTTTATTTACTCTTAAATTAGCCCATTTTGGACATATTTTATTTTCTATTCTTTATACCTCAAATAAAGAACTTTGTACATGAAAGTTGTAGATAAAAATACGAAATTGAGTTTACATAAAAATAATATACAGCATACATTTTATACTATAAATAAGAATCCAAAATCCAAACTTCCCAGACCTGTATGTTCCTAATAAAAACAAAATGCATCAGAATCACCTTAATTATATCTTACTGTTAATAAGATATCAAATGAATGTGGTTTCATTGAAGTTGGAGTTGATATGCAAAGTTAGGTTTTGGACCCCTATTATATAGTATACCTAAATAAAATATTCATTTTACTTATTTTTTATTATTTCAATAATTTTATATTTTTATAATTTTGTAAATATTATTTATAGTTTAAGAACATATTTATAATAGAATAAAACCATAAATTTAACACAAAAATAAAATAGTCTATATAAATACATAGATGAAATACATATATGTTATATACCTATATTTATGTAAGTGTACATGTGATATTAGAAAAATATAAAAAAAATATTTAGGTGTAAAAAATATTCTATAAATATATAAATTAAGAAAAAAATAACAAATGCAAAAAATACAAAATAAAAATAAAATATACAAAAGATAGATAAATATATCAATAAATAAATCCTAAAAAATAACTTGTACTAAATAAGCCATAAAAATAAAAAATCATAATAATATACTGCAGAAAATAATAAATATTTTTTTTATAACTTAAAATTAATTATATCATTTACTATTTAATAATTAATTTACAAATAATTTTGGCTTACCTTTATTCTGGTTGGTCCACATAGACCAATTAGGGGGAGTCAAGAGTTGACCTCGGTCAACTCTTCTCCCCATGCGAGTTGCCCTGTTAGACCTTGTATTTGACCCGTCTTCCACCTTTATCCCCGATCAATGTAGTCATCAATTTACATTGGTTTCTTCTTCACTTTTCCTCCTCGATCCACCGTCTTTAATACGGTGTTTATTCCACGAGGAGGGGATCGCTGCAACGCACCGCACACCTCATTCTTTGACCCCTATTCATCACTTGTACATAACCGAACCCTTCTCATTCTTTGAATTTTTAAATGCCATTTTCTCTGATTTCTCCCCCCTTCTCATCCAAAGGCTCGAGTCTTGTGATGGGAGGTTTGCCCAACATTTAAGCGGATCGAGGAAGAGGTGTAGAAGGTTATTCCACCATCTTCGGTAGAGCACCGCCATGAGGTCCCCATCTCCTTGGTTCTAGGCAGGTCGAGGTTCCTTTAGAGATTTCTAGATAGATTTTAGGTTCTAGTTTAATTCCCCATTGTTAGATTTAGATTTTATTAATTGCATTAGCATAGATTAGCTCCTTCGTAGTTCGCTGGAGCTTAACTCCGACGAACACCTCCACCATGACACTGACTGTTTTCGACCTGCCAACCACATCTACCTCCTTCCCGTACACTTCTGTTATGCCTCCGACCATTCTATTCACCTTTCCTCCTCCTAGAGCAAGATTGCGATGCTCCACCTCCTCCTATCGCCTGAGCAGACACCATACCACTGCATTTCGCATCATTTCCATCCGCTAACGGGTCAAGACACTTTTCCCTCAACCCACCTTTCTTCATGTGCAAGTCTATGAAGCCCAAAGCTAGGTGGACGCAATTTTGAAGCTCGGTGGAGGTACCTGGACCTGCCTCGCTTCTCCGACCTCTAGGGACCACTCCGACAGATGGTCGGGCTTTGAGAGCCTTCCAGCTGCTAGAGGACCCCTCCAGAAATATCTTGAGCCTCTTAGATCATCTCTAGGTGGCCGAAGCAAGCCAAAATCGCTGATCAAAGTTCTCCACGACCGTGTTCCTCCATGTTCATCCAAGGAGCCTACAACCATTCGATTCGGCTCCGTCTCTAGAATCTTCAACCGCCGTCAGATCAGTCGCACCTTAGTCGTTGATCTCATCTACGAGATATAATCCCATTCGTTGAATCCGAGCTAGTACCGCACGACGTTGGCATGACACATGGCAAGTGGGAGCATCTGAACCGTCCGCCCGTGCCTATTAGGGAGTAAATTGCATAATACATACGCCACATTTTTGCTTTTTGTATTTGGTTCTGTAAAATATTTTTAAAACTTTATATTTTTTAAAATTTTCACTGGAACCCTTGTCTTTTATTCATATTTCATATCAGTCGAGGACTTCACGTGGGGTCCTACATGAGGTGGCAATTTTGCAGAGATACCTTCACAGGTATTTATATTTATTTTTAGTCCAAGAACTTTTAATAATAATTTAATATTTTTGTGTATTTTGCAGAAACATTCTTGCACTTAATTTAATTACATTTATGCCCTTTCCAATACATGTATTTTTGTGATCATTTTCTGTTTATTAAAGATATCATCCATGCTCCAAAAAATCTCAAAAAACAGGATTACATGCCTTCTTTCTAGTAGATTCATGTTTATTTTTAGATTTGTAGTTTATACATTTATTTATTTATTAAAAATTAAAAGAGCATGTTTTTGTCCCTGATTAAATTGAAAATTAATAAAAAATTTATAAATATTTTGAAACATTCCCAAATAGAGATATCTTGTTTTTTTAGTATTTTGTAACTCTAGACCAAAAATCCCTAAAAATAGAAAAAGAAAAACCATTAAAACTAAAAAGCTAAAAAATCCTTTATAAAAAGATAAAAAATCCCCAAAAATTCCAAAAGTATCAATTTCTGTTTTGTAATTTTCTTTTTATTATATAATATTAAATAAAATTGTTTTGGAAAATTTTGACTTTATATTCTATTTTTAATTTCCAAAACAATCGAACCTATTTATTTAGTCCCTATTTTGGGATTTTTTGACTTTAAAATATATAAAAAATAGCAAAATTACCTAAAAACACATAAAAACAACAAAAAACTATTTAAAAAACACAAAAATGATTTATTTTACAATTTTTAAGTACTTTTATTTGTATTTATAATTATATTACCTCGTATTATATATAGCCTTATATATTCCTATATTAGCTAATTAAAAAGAAAAAGAAAATTAAAAATCAAAAAAATATAAAAAAGAAATAAAATAAAAAATTAGAAAAAAAATATAAAAATTAACATCCATAAAAAATATAAAATTAAAAACCTTTACAAAAACACTTAGACAAGAAGAACACAAATTGTGTGCATCATTACATGGTCTATCTAGTTGCTCCCTACGTTCGACACTTTACAGATACTTACAACTATACACATATTTGTAGAGATATAATAAATTTTAACTGCACGTCTTATTCTTCATTGCTTGATTTATATTGTGGGTTAATTATTGATTTATTAAGGGTTTTTTATGGGTTGTCTCAGCGACAATTTATCTTCATATTTCGTGAGGATATTTTCTGATCCATGTAGAATTTCTGTTATCAGACATGCTATTGGGATCTAAGCTCATGTCAAAGTTTAATAACATCCACTTAAATTACAAGCCTTTAATAGATGAAATTAAGAAAGATAACACATAAAAAATGAAATAGAAAATATTTATAGAGATTCTACCATCATGGTTATTATATGTTTCGCGATACACCTCATAGGTGACAGATTTGGATTTTGAATTCTTGTTTGTTTATTCCTAATTGTAAAGAGAGGTTAAGTGATATGTAACTAGTTCTTCAAAAAATATGGTAGCATACTAAGTATTATTAGTGTAGTTATTCAAAACTCCATGTTAAAACCAAATAATGCAAGTTATCCATATTATTAGTATAGTTAGATGACTTAAACCTGATTATATTGAAGAGATCAACAGAATGCAAAATAAGTACTATTTATATTCTTAATGAAACAATTGGAAGCTCAAGCATTTTTTTTATCATGAGGGGAATAAATGATTTGAAATAATTGACTATGACTAAATCATACATATCTTTTGTAACATCATGGGCTTAAGTCCTTGGTTCGTTATCGACGAAAAATGGTCCTGACAACTTATTGGGTTTGGGCTCAAATGAATTTGTTAACAACCACCCAAAATGCTTAAGCCCAAGTTATCAAGTAGTAATCCCCGCCACTTATAATCTACTCTGATATTTTGTGAGTTTTAGATGCGTGACTATGTTTGGGGGCATGGGTGTTACAACCTCTCTGACTTATATTCGATCACAACCTTCTTGTTTCGACAAGGCCCATCACTTATTCCCAGTGACGGTGGCGGCTACATGCTCCCGGCTTAGATCCATTCGGGTAGCCCGTTCCACTATCAGAGGGAACCCGCTCTGATACCATTTATAACGTCCTAGGCTTAGGATGCTTACCTCTGTACCCTCTCAACTTTCCAATCCTCTCCTTCGGATGCTTATCTCTGTAGTTCTAGATATTCTTCCTTTGAACTATAAGAGTGTGTAATGCATTTGTATACAATTGCAATGCATTATGCCATTATGTATATGCAATGTTTTCTCATGTAACATTTTCATGAGTATATACAATGTATCGTCCAATATTTTAATATAGGCCGATTGAGGTTTTGCTCATGTATTGCAACTTTGCTTGCAAATGTATTGTAGTTTTGTTATTATTAATCATTTAATATGTAAAGTTTTTATGGCTGATTTTTTTGTGATTAAATGCTAGACGATTAATGGCATCCAGTCAACCATCTAACATGAACAATTTTTCTTAGATTTCCTTTAACTCCACTTTGATACATAAATTCAGTAGTAATATTATTTATAGATATTTATTTATTTTGAATTAAAAATTAAAAAACCGTATAGAACAACATATATCCCACATATGCCCCTGCATACTCCCCTGCATACTACTTATTCAGTATTTGATGACCTGTCCGAATGCATATACATACCGCCGCTTGAGCAAGCCTCATCTACAAGCACTACAACTTATAATGAGGTGTGTTGCCACACGTAATTACTCTAATAGTGAATAAGTTGCAATGACATGAAATCTGAGTTATGGAACTATTTGTTCCCACAACGGAGAGATTTTCGATTTCCATAAGGCCAAACACATTTTGGGTGTAAAAGTTTGATTGGAAAATAACTCTAGCAATAAAATTATTTGTAAGAGATCTTTTTTTTCAAAAGCAGCCGCAAATACCGCATTGTCTTCACAATCTTCTAGCTATCCTAATTCCAAGAATATATTTTGCACGATGCCTAAATCAACACATGCCAAACCACTATTAAAAAATCATATATCACAAAGTGTGGTTGCGACATGTATTTCATAAATATGATGATAAAATTTCAAATGCTACAAATGTTTTCATAGTTTGTGGTAACCGAAAAAATTAGAAATTATATCCTCTACCAGCGGGTGATGGAAATTTTGTTGCAGTGGTAGCGATTAAGTCGCCACAATTGATGATTCTGGTAACGTAGAAATATCTTACCCACCTATATAAAAAGATGCCAAATATAAAGTAATAACAATAAAGGCATAGGAAAGCACTTGATCCATGCAACTATCAAAAGATGTGTAGAGGTCCGCCACCACTTCCATTAATTAGATGGAAGTGCAAAAGAAAATCTAAATGAATGCAATAAAGATTGACGACTAAGTGTAGGCATGCGCATAAAGGACGACGCCTATCTTTTTTGTAGAAGTTTTCCTACGTAAATTATCATATATAAAGTTATGTCGAGTTTAGAATCACAGAGATGCCGTTGTCTCCCTGAATTGGCCCAACCTCCCCTCCCAAACTATTTTCTTTTTCTTTGCCCATATTTGTTGCGATTCGTGGAAGTAAAACACGCACAAATGATCAAGCAAGTATGAAAACATACAAATTTACAAGGTTTATCTGCAATTGAATTACGTTCTTGGATGGCATCGATCAATTTTCATTACCTGCAGAAAGAAGAATTTAGATGATAGAGAGAGCCCTAAACCTATAAAGTTTATTTAATGGATCTCCGACTGGGTATGGTATGGTTGAAATAGATTCAACACAACGGACGATTAACATTCAAGGCATATCAACAATGTTAAATGATTGAATTCTAACTCATGTCGATCCTAACTGCAAAGGACTGCAGCTTTCTAATAAATGTGCCCTTTGCCTCACTGCTGCATTTCTTGCACATTCACTTGCAGAATCGCCCACAGGCTTTCACCTGATGATATATATTATCACTGCTATGAAGTCATGTTGGTATTTCAATATAATTTAATTAGTGTCTGTCCCACTCCCTTATGGTGTACTTTTGCACCATGGGATGAGATAAAGGAAGTTAAACGCAATCCGTTCCATCTTAATCTCAATGCCAGCTCCTATTATATATACATTACCCCGTCCCACTTCCCACTGCTATTGGAGTCAATCTGCTCAAACAACATCAACTAAAAACGAATCGTTTGTTATCAGACATACGATCCTTTATAATTATGGATTTCTTTTTTTGAAAACAGAAAGAAAGTCTTACCGAGGCTGAGGGAAGATCTTGGGACAATGATCGAGGTAGAATTCGGTGATATCTTTGGCAGCGTAGAGAGGACGGCGGTTGGCGTCTGGTGCGGACAGCATGGTTGCTATGAGTCCACCTGTGCTTGTCCCCGCAATCACATCGAAGTAGTCCGCCAGCCTCACCTTCTTCCCGTCGCCTTTCTCATCATTGTGAAGCCTCTGCATTTCATGCTCCAGCTTTTATTTATTAATAAAACAACAACAAAGAACTATCATGATCATATTTGTGCAGTCACCAACCTGCAGCTCGGATTCGAGGAACGCGAGGCTGGCTGCAGGTATCAAACCGCGAACACCACCGCCGTCGATGCTGAGAACAGTGATGAGCTTCTGGGTCGGTTCGGTGTCCATGATCTGATCTTAGCTTAATCTGGATTATGGAGACCCAACACCTTGACGTTCTTTCGGTCTCCTCTACCACGTCTTGTAGGGTTTATATACTTGGAAATGAAAGATGGTGGTGATGAGAGAGTGGATTATCTTAACTTATTGTGTTTAACTATATAATATAATGCCATTGAAGTTAATTGCCCACACGTTCACAGCACAAACGTCGTTGGAACGAAAATTTTTCTTTTTTAAATACTTCGAATGAACTAAAAGTACGGTGTATAAGTAGTTCTAAATGATATTATTAACCACTAAATAAAGCAAAATATAATAGAATTAAATACGAAATTATACAAATATTTTAAAAAATATGTTGTAGTCAATTAATTTGTGACATCATATTTTATAATTTTGTCAGCATATATTAACCTAACTTGCGACTATTTAACTGTCATACAAACTTAGTTTCCGAAAGCCAACTGCCCAGATAACCATATCAAAAATGTGTGTGTTGCCACTATTCTAGTAACAGAAAAATTGTTGCACGTGATGCCTATGGAATATTAGTTGAAATATCTTCTATTTTGTGGCAAGAGAAAGTTTATTACTAAATAAACAATCCACAGTTGAATTTATCTTTTGCCACAATTCATTGGTTCTACGATAATTTGTTATTTTGTCGCCTTAACAATGGCAACCAACATATTCCTGCCGTATTTCTATGTCTAACAAAATTTACACAATCTGAAATAGATGCAACTAAAAACTCTAATGCCACAAAGGGATGTTTTTTTTTATAATGCTAGGGTGACATCCCGAGTTGGGATTCACCGCAGGAAAAATATATATTACTTAAAAACGAAAGAGTGCACTATCTGAAGGTCCAGAAATGAGACAGAGAGTTACAATGAGCGAGTACATTTTCCGGATAAAACATCTGATTTTTGAAAATGACATCATTCCTTCCGCTCCAAATAACCCAAAGGAGCGCAAAAGGTAGGGTGCAGTCATCTGTTGAGCTTCCCCCTACCAATCTCATTGATCTCCAAAAATCCACTACACTTCCAGTCGACACCCAAGTTACCCCTACCTCCTGCCATAACTGTTCTGACGTTGGGCACCTGAAGAACAAATGGTCTGAATCCTCAATTTGTTCTCTACATCTGTTACACTGAGTGTCCTCAATTCCAAAAAGCCTTCCCCTTCTTGCTTTGTCGCACAATCTGCCCCTCCTAAAGCACCAAAGGAAGACCTTAACTCTGCACGGAATCTTACAAGCCCATATGATCTTCATATCCTAGCAAAGGTAAGTATCCATGTCCACTGTAGTCGCCTTGAATTCCCTATATGCCTTTTTTGTCGAGAATCTGCCACCTGCCCATTCAAAATGGTCTCTACCTTCTGTAAGGAAATCTGGCGCGGGCAGCTCGGACTGCATCCTGGCTAAATCATCCAACGATAAGAAAAGAGAGTACCAACCTAAAATGCGGATCCCACGTCCCCGAAGCCCCTGCTTGCACCACGGAACATTCCTTCATATTCGCCAAAGCAAACAACCTTGGGAACCTGGTACATAGTGTCTCGTCCCCTGTCCAATCGTCTCTCCAGAACTGGAAAACTTCCCCATTGTCGATCTTCGGTCGTAATTTCAGAGCCAACAAAGGTAAGACTTCGCGTACACCGCACCACAGAGGAGACTGAAACCTTATTCTCCCAGCTTCAAGCAAACCCTAAACACCATAGATCTCGCATAGTAGTCTGGCTGCCAAGCTATCCGAATCTCCCCAAATCTGAACTATCCATTTTGCCAGGAGTGCCTTATTCATACAATCCATATCCCGAATCCCGAAGCCTCCTTCATTTTGTGGGCGCGTCATCTCCTCCCAACCAACCAAATGTACCCCATTTCATTGCTGCTTTCTGTCTGACCAGAAGAATCTCTTCATCATCGCTTCCAACTTCTTACGTATTCCTACTAGCATCAATCTAGTAGAGAAAAAGAAAATAGGGATAGCTGAGAGGACATGCTTCAATAGAATCAGCTTTCCCCCCTTCGAAAGGGAGACCGCTTTCCAACCCGCTAACCTCTGCTCAAATCTGTGAAGGACCATGTCCCAATCTGACTTCTTCAGTTTTCCTGGCACTAGGGGGAAGTCTAGGTAAGAAATCGGCAGCTTCCCTATCGGGAAACCCAACAAATCTGCCAATCTACCGCCTTCTTCTTCCTCCATCTCAAAAGGGATCACAACCGACTTGTGCATGTTTATCTAAAGACCTGAGAGCCTGCTGAAGACCTGCACAATCTGCGCTGCCCTTCTCATCATATCCTCCGAACCTCCCAGAAAGAAGACTGTATCATCCGCATATTGCAAGAGAGGAATGGAAATTGATCCACTTCGAAATCCCTCACACCACCCATCACTCACCGCGCGCCTAAATAAAACTGCCAAATCATCCGCCACCAAGACAAAAAGCATCGGAGCCAAAGGACAACCTTGTCACACTCCCCTCAGAGGTTGGAAAAAACCTCCTTCCGGCCTCCCGTTCACCAGCACCGAATAAGAAGAAGTCGTGACGCACCTCTTTATCCATGAAATTCACTGATCTAGGAAGACACGATGTCTCAGGGACACCCACATAAAGTTCCAGTCTACACAATCGTATGCTTTGGTGTAGTCTATCTTCCAGATCATCCCCTTCTTCTTTTCATGTCTCCACTGAAGGCAGATCTCAGATGCCATAACCAGACCGTCAGCCATCTGTCAACCGGGTATGAAGGAAGATCGACCTTGTAGAATCACCGAGTCAAGAACACTCTTTAGTCTATTCGCCAGAACCTTCGCAACAATCATGTATAAGGCATTGGACAATGCAATTGGCATGTAGTCTTCCACTCTTCACGGATGTTCTCCCTTGGGGAGAAGAAAAGGCAGAGCTCTATTGACTTTCTCAAATCCCCTGTTCCCCTCCCTAAACTCATTGATCATAGCGTTCACCTCGTCCTTGAGCAAGTCTCAAAATTCCGTGTAGAATAAGACGGGGAACCCATCAGGACTTGGTGCACCGTCCACATTCAGCCCCCAGACTGCCTTCTTAACTTCTTCTTCCTGAAATGGGGGCTCAAGCCCCTCCTTTTGCTCAACTGACAGCTCCTCAACCCCTCTCCCATGCCAACCCCACCTCTCCTCCCGCCTCCTCGTAGACGCTTCCACGAAATGTCCCCTGAGAGCACGACCCAGTTGTGCATTCCCTACCACTCTCACACCCCCACACCTCCAACTCATGGATGTAGTTTCTCCTCCTTCTTCCTGACGCTACAGAATGGAAAAACTTTGTATTTGCATCTCTCTCCCGTAACCATTTTTGCCTGGACCTCTGCCTCCACTCAACCTCTTCCTTCTGATCCTCTATCAGCAGCTCTTCTAAAAGTCTCCCCCTCTCAGCTATCTCATCATGCTCCAGCACTCTCTGATCATCTAGTCCGTTTTGCTCTTCGTTTTGCTCTCACCTCCTTGCCATATGTCACGAGGAACTTCTTCAACCAAACCAGCTTGCTTGTCAGGCAGGCTACCGCTGAACCCTCCGGCCTCCAAAGAACCCAATGAGTAGACACCTCGTTCCTGAACCCTTCTTCCAGGAGCCACGAACGCTCGAACCTAAAGAAGTATCTTGGCCTAGATTGCTCCTCAGAGGACCAAAGGATGGGTGTATGGTCCGAGTGGGCCCGAGGCAAGGCCCAAGCCCGCGACAGGGGAAAAAGGATATTCCCCTCAGATGAAAGCAAGAATCTGTCCAGCTGAGATCTGGATCTAGCAATGCGCCAAGTGTAATCGCAACTGGTAGCATCGATGATAGTCAGTCCGAACTCGTGAATGAGATTTCTAAACGCTTCTGACCCAACATTCCGACCACCGCCAAGTGAGGGCCGATCTTCGGGAAGAATAGTTACATTAAAGTCCCCACCAACAATCCATACATCATCCTCCCTATCCGATCCCACCTGCCCCAGATCCACCGCCAAAGAGCCACATTCAGTTTCGGTAGGGCCATAGACATTTGTCACCATGAAGCACACATCGTCGTGCCGTCTTTTAAGCACACGAAAATAGAGAAAAGAGATCTCCGCTCATCTAGCTTCTCGAAAACTGCCTTTTTCCACCCAGTAATGAGGCCACCTACCGCTCCCTGGGCCAGCACCTCAACGAACTCAAAGTCCTTCCCAACACCCAGATCTCGCCATAAACCATCATCCCCTCTTGATAACTTTATCTCTTGCAGCAACACAATATCGGCATGATCATCATACACGAGGTTCCTCACCCCTAGCCGCTTCTCGGGTCGGCCTAAACCCCGGACATTCCAAGATAACACCTTCATGGAGACACCCATTCTTCCTCATGGGTGGTACCACCCCCAGGCTTTCTGCAAAGTTTCTGTCTAATAAGCTGAAATAGCTGGGACGTCCCAATGGAGATGCAGTCTCGTCTACCTCCGTTGTACTCTGACTTCCTAAACCAATTGACGATGACTCCAATATCACCTTCCTCAGTCTTCCTCTCTTCTTTCGCCCCCTTCCTCTCAAAACACCAACGTACCGCTTGAACTTCTCAACCTCCAACAGGTCCCCCCTATTGGCCCCTCCTAGCTTGTTTCTACTACTGTCTCGTCTTGCAACGAACCCTGAGACACGATCACACGAGAGAGAGAGACGAGTCTTTCACCAACAAACCTCCCTCTCGGCCCTCCTCCAGTCCTCCTTCAACTAACCTCTGCACCTGTGCCCCGCATAGCGTTGGTATGTTGACCTCCAATGGCAAGCCTGAACACTGCACTGGTCCATCCTCAATGGCGTAGACCTGATTTAAGCCTCCCCCTTCGTCTAGGGCATGGATCGACACCGTGGGTGACGTTGATGTGGTTTCACACTGCGAGGCCCTCAAATTTGCTCCCCTCCCCTCCAACGGCTCAAGCGACACCCCCCCGAGCCCCGCTGTCTCTCCAGCACTGAACCACAATCGATTCATGTCCTCCGAACCAATAGGACATGATGCCATCTCCACTGTGGGATCAATGGCACCTACGGGCAACGGGGTATATGATAGGTCATGTTGTTGTACAATAGTGCCCCAATCCATCACCGGATCTGCCTCCAAACTCGCGGTTTCGATTGCACCTTCTACCGGATTCAATTGGTGAGCTTCCAAAATCTGGGTCCAAACTTTTGATCTCGGACCCGACGATTCTTCTAGCACAAGTTTAACTGGTTTCAGCAGGACCCCTCTTAACTCACGTCCTACTCCTGCATCACTACAGCCTCCAGATTTTGAAGTCACATGGGGATTGGGCACAAATGAACCTTCTCGAAATGGCTGATGAGAAACGGCCGCTCCTTTTTCATGGGGAATAGCTGGACCTTTCCATTTTGAGAGGTCCACGCAATTTGCATGTGAAATGATTGGATCTTTTCCTTTTGAGATGTCCTTTGAATTTGCATGAGAAACACTTGATTCCACTGCCTTGGGCCCCGCCGAATTCCTCGAACAATGATCGTGCGCATGGGAAACGCCTGGTTCCAGCACCTTGGGCCCTCCTGAATTCCTCGGGCAATGATCATCCCCATTGAATGCATTGGACCACAATTCCCGGGGGAACGACGCTGCCGCTTCGCCTTCGGGGACCGCCACCTTGGCCGCCGCGGCCTCCGGCCCTGACCTCCTCGCCTCATCGTCAATGATGGCATGTTTTCCTTGTTTCGTCCATGGTGTCGTACCGGTGGGCATGCATCCCACCGTCGCGAGCTCCAAGTTTAAGACGTACCCCTCCATCCGCACCGTCCACCAACCAATGCATCGAGGATCAAGATCCCGGACCTTTATCACGAGTTCTGGCCACCCGCCGCGAGAAATTCCATAACTTGCAACCTCTTTAACCTTGACTATACCAGCGAGAACCTTCTGCACTCGGTCCTTGGTGCGCCATAGATATGGTATCCCCCGCACCTGGATCACCGTCAAAGAACGTGGTGATAAAAGTCCACCCGTCACACGAACCTCTCGCCTCCGAATCAACGACTTCCCCGAGCGAGACATATCCAGCAAGGCTATCTCTTCTTCTTCATCAAGACCACGTGCCATCACCCGCCACTGGGTCACCAACACCACGTCTCCTCGAAACTGACCCCCCGTCGCCAACCCCACATCCGAAGATCCCCTGGAGAGGATCTCCCTTCCGCCACCTTCCCCACCAGCAAACCGGATGGCCTCTTCCCAGATGGAGATAACCGAGTTCCCACCCTGCAATTGCTGCTACGGTGCGCGAATCCATGGCACCGGAAACAATGCATTGGTTCCCGGCACTGGCTCGCCCAATGATCCAACGCTCCACACCTGAAGCACCCCCTTCCAAACGGGTTCGGTCTCCTGCCAAGGTGCGATGAAACCGAGATGCTGGTTCCACTCCGCCACGTTGCCACCTTCCCTTGACGTCGACGACGGACCTCCACCCAACCCCCAGTAGTGACGGGCCCCGACTGGCCCCGTTCTGGCACTTCCCGGAGAGTTCCTCCTCTCCGCTCATGCTCTACGCCTCTCACGCTCCCTCTCATCTCTCTCCCTTCCTTTGTTAGGATAAACTTTCTCTATATTGACTGTGACAACAACATTTTGACTATAAAGAGACTTTTTTTTAGAAAAAGAGTGAAATGTCGTAGAGGCAAGCACCCAAAAACTTTATATTCACATGTTAAAAAAAAATATAATTATAAAGACCGAGAATCTCAAAGGATCTTAGCATGTGTTACTGCATTTTCAACATAGAATCTATCCTCTCTGAATAAAACACCATTCCTCGCAAGCTATATGCCCACAAGGTGCTCGCAACTTGGATTTTCAAAACTTCTTTCACATTACCCGAAGTCCTGATAGACTCTCTGAATGACCGAGAGCTCTGTTGATCCCAATCAGGGTGATCTCCATCCAAATATCTCTAGAAATCAGGCAAGTTTAATAAAAAAGATGATCAATGTCCTCAATATTTCTCACGCACTGCCTACATAAGTCATCAAAGTTGTGAAATAGTCTAGCCCTTCGCACTGTCGTCATCACCCTTTCTCTCCCTAGTAGCCATAAGAAAACCTTGTCTCACTTCAGGATTTTCTAGGTCCAAATATGCATCAATCTCGGCGTAGAAATCCCTGGATCAAAGACGACAGAAGCATAAAGGACTTTATACACCTTATTCACCGAGATCTGACCATTTGTCCATGTCTAGTTGTCTCATCCAAATGATGGGTCTCCACTTCATATAGAATCTCCTTTAAATTCTACAAGTCAACCATATGTTAGTCAAAAGCTCCGATCGAAACCGAGGCAACCATGATCTAGCAAGCCACACATCACCCACCTGCACTTGATGATTTATGACCAATTTAAATGAGCGAGGGAAGTACTCACATAAAACACCATTACCAAACCAATCATCCAACCAGAAACAAAAGGTGTCTCCAGTTCCAACAAGATGCAGCCACAAGGATGGCAAAATATGAGTAAGAATAGAGTAAATCCCCGTACAAAAGTTTGAGGGCATTGAGATTATGCCCGTACTCCAGGAGAGGGCACTAGAAACATTGTGTATCTTCCACAATAATTGACAAACGAGATCTGATCCATCACCCCATATAAGCACGACCTAGCTCGCTAAAAGTCCAGTATTCATTGTATCCAAGTCAAGGACTCCCAATCCACCATCCTTCTTAGACAGCACAACTGTGTTCCACCAAAGTAAAGACACACCTTGAGTCTTCCCAGAATCAGATCAAAAGAATCGCCGCATCAAAGCCTCCTATTGTCTCATGATACCGACAGAGATAATTATGACATGCATGAAAAGAATGGGAATGGCTGAGAGCACCGCCTTAAATAGGACTAGAGGTCACTCTCAAGACAAAAAAGATACATGCCAACCCATAAGTTTCTGCTCAATCCGCTCCACCGTAGGAAACTAGTTAGCCTGTCGTAACTGTCCACATTTTAATGGCAATCAAGGCAACTAAGCGAAAGAACACTATGTTCGGAGCATAAAGATGCTCCACACACTACCACCTCCTCCTATGTCAGGCCAAAGGGGACAAATATAGATTTCTTGTTGTTGAGTTTGAGGCTAGAGATCTCCCCAAAAAGGTCAAGTACGATCGCAATTATCTCAACCTCCTGGATACCCCTCTCCATAAAAAGAATCGTATCATCAGAATATTGAAGGATAGGGATCGAGATGTTGCCAAGCTAAAACAAAAAATATAGACCCATGTCTACCACTCTATAAACCATTTCATCCAACACATCTGCCACTAGAATGAATAGTAGAGGGGCGAGAAGACACCCATGCCTAACCCCCCTCTGTGGTTGAAAAAAATCTACCCTCTTGGTGCCCATTAACCTACACTGAACACGAGGTTGTAGTCATACACTTCTTCATCCAAGAGATCCACTAATCTGGAAAACCATGTCACGATAATACCAAATAATACTCCATCTACCATAGTCATATGCTTTAGAATAGTCAACCTTCCAAACAAATCCCTTAGTCTCTGCTTCCAATCCCTAACAATCTGTGAGGCAATTATCACGCTATTCATATGTGCCTACCATTAATGAAAGTTGTTTGTGATTCCGCAACGATCAAGCCCATAACCTCACGAAACATATTAGTGAGGACATTGGCCATAATGAGCTAAATGGCATTCGACAAGGCAATCAGATGATGGTCTTCTACGTGTTTGGCCACCTCCTTCATTAGAAGCAGAAGCAAGAGAGATCGATTCAACCTCTTAAATCTTTGGTTCACTCCATGTATCTCCTCCAACACTGCCACCACTTCATGCTCAACAAGGTTACACAACTCACGAAAGAAAAAGATTGAAAAACCATCAGGACATGGAGATCTGTCGGTATTCACATCAACGACAGCCCTTCGAACTTGAGCAATTGTAAAATCACAAACTAGTCTAGAGGCTTGACTCTCATATAAGTCGGGGAATCTACTACCTAACAAACATAAGCCACCACCACCCCCCACCCCCTCCCCTCAAACACACATGTTAACGACTTGGAAGTGGTCTACAACTGTTGATCAAAGGCATTCTCATCTTCAAACTGAACTCCTCCCACCTCAATGAAGCTAATAGGGATAATTACACCCATAACCCTGAGTAATTCCTCAATCTCAATCATAACCCTGAGTAATCGCGAATTACGTGGGAAACCCTGAGTAATGCTTAACTCTTACACAACATGCCCCTGTGTTATGTTCCTTTTGAAATGCATGTTATCTTTGACGATTTCCGTTAACGAAAAGACAAAGTTGCCCTTAAAACATATTCCTATTTGCAAATGATGCCATCTCATCCCTGTCCAACATCAAGATGCGGAAGTTGGTTGCGGAAGTTGAGGTCGCAGGCGAAACCTGTGCCCTCCCTTCCCCTCCTGCGCCGCCTGGGAACTCCGCCCGTGCCCCCCCTCCCCCTCCGGCGCCGCTTGGGAACCCTCGCCCGCGCCAGGTCACCCGCGCCCTCCCTTCCCCTCCGGTGCCATTCAAGAGCTTCAGCATGTCCTTCACCTTCGCCTTCGTCCCATCGTCGCAGCCCACCTGCAGCACCAGCAGCAGCTTCTGGAACGCCCCCACCTGTGCCGCCTTCCCCACGCACCGGCTCCGCCCCTCCTGCAAGATAAATTTTTAACGATACCCATCTCCTCTTTGATCTCAAATCGTTCCAAAATTTCATCATACCTCATTGGATTTTATAGGAAAAATCGACTTTTGATCAAGACCCACGGCTAGAAAAACCTCTGTTTCTATGATCACAACAGTGCAAAGAGCAGCACTGCCATTTCACCAACCCACTGGAAGCTATTCTCAGATCCCAATTCACCACCCATGCTTGAAGATCCGCCACCGACCGATCACGTGTCAAAGCGCGTTTACATCCCCGGTCCAGTGATCATAGGCACAGGCCCCTCAGGCCTTGCGACCGCTGCGTGCCTGAAGCAGAGGAGCATCCCGTACCTGCTCCTCGAACGTAAAAGATGCCTGGCTTCATCGTGGAAGTTCCGGATGTACGATCGACTGCGCCTCCACCTTCCACGGCAATTCTGCGAGCTGCCATTCATGGGCTTCCCACCCGAGTTCCCAACTTACCCGACGAAGCAGCAGTTCATCAGCTACCTCGACGCGTATGCTCGACGGTTCTCGATAGAGCCGGTGTATGGCGTGGACGTGTGGGATGCGAAGCGCTCCTTCCCGAGCTTTCAACAGCAGCGACCCCATGGAAGTCCCCCCTCCTCCTGTGCGACCGGACTTTGAACCCCTCCCCGCCCGCACCGACATTCAAGTGTCTGAGTTCCCCGAGCTTATCCTTTCGGAACCCCCAAAAACCCGATGATGGGGGAAGGGGAGGAGGTCGGAGTGGGGAGGTTGAGGTGGACGAAGGGGGAGGGAAGGGTGGGGGGAGAGGGATATTTTTTTTATTATTTCCTAACCGTTGGATTGAGGGTGAGTTAGATTAACTCATACATGTAGTTGAGTTAACTTAGTAAACTAACGGAGGGTTATAGGCGTGAGACGGAGTAATTATCCAGGGTTTCCCATGTAATTCGCGATTACTCAGGGTTATGATTGAGATTGAGGAATTACTTAGGGCTATGGGTGTAATTATCCCAAGCTAATAAGGTTGTGTCTCCTCCTCTTGTTGGGCATCACATGAAAGAAACGAGTATTGTTTTCTCCCTCCTTCACCTAAGTCTGTCTAGATCTCTACCTCCACTCCATCTCTCATTTATGATCCTCCTATGTAATAATCCTTTAAAGAGACTCCCTCTCATCTGTATCCTCCAGCTCTAATTCACGAGAGTCCTCAAATTGCATCTAGACTCTCCACTTTAGATTGTGTCAATGCTCTCTGTTCCTCCCAATGTACATGGACCTCAGTACGAAAAGTCATCAGCATACTCTATAGGGCTCCAGGTCGAGCCACCATGTCCCTCGAAGCAGAACCAGAAGGGCGAACCTCCCAACAACAAGAGACAACCCTTTCATGGAAACCCTCCACCAATATCCAATAACATTCAAAGCAGAAGATATTGCCAGGCCAAGAAGCCCACAATGAGTCCTAGCATATGGGAATATAATCTAAGTGGGAATGTGGAAGGGAGAGAATCGAAGCTAGCGGGAAAGCCTCCGAAAGCTCGACATAATTCAAGAATCTGTCTAAGTGAGAGAAAGAAGAGGAGTTATTTTTCCTCCAGGTGTTGTAAGAGTTCGTAGCATCTAGAAGCTTAGAATCATTCACAAACACACTAATGGCCTACGACCTTGGCTCTAAGCCTCCCCTATACCTGGAGCGCTTCATAGCTAATATGGTTGCAACGAAGTTACCCCCAATGAGACATGGAAAAGTAGGTAATATAATCCTTGCTTCTAGTAACTCCTCCCAAAGTAGTGATCCATAGTGTGCCCCAATTGGATTTTAAACTCTCGAGAAAAGAACATGAACTCCATCCATCTTGTGATGCAAGAGCACTGATGAATCTCCATTTCGTAACCTTTATTATTTCATTTTGGCTTCAAATCCCAAGTTACATGCATGCATATAACATTATCTTGTGAAAATAACATTCAATAAATCACATAAAATACTGTATAAAACCTTGTATAAAATATTGTATTTAATACCAAAATAAAAGAATAAAGGAAAGAAAAGAAAGAAAAAGAGAAAGAATGAGACCCAATCTTCATGATGACTTGGTCGATAAGGAATAAAGCAGGGGGGATAGCACTGAGAAAATGTACAAAAAACCACACAAAAGCCCTAATTTTATAAATAAATAAATAGCATTTTGGGACCGATTTTATTTTCTTATTTTTATACCACAAATTAATAAACCCTCAACATGAATATTATACATAAAAATACAAAGGAAAATATAAAATTTATTTCACTAAAAAATAATAAATAGTGTGCCCAGGACCCAGAGAATAAAAAGGCCCTAAGAAAACTTTGCAGACTTGTATATTCTCCATACAAATCCAAAATTGACTAAATTCACCATTATTATTCATAAAATTAAATTATCTATTTAATGAAGATGGTTTCAGTCAATTTGGAGTTAAGATGCAAAAGTTGGCTTTTGAGTCCCTATTGTCCCAAATACATGTATATAATATTCAATTTATTTATTCTTTAGATTTTTAAGTTTCTTATATTTTTATACATTTGTAAATATTATTTGAAATATATATAGATAATAAAATTACAATAAAACCATGAAAAAAGCATTAAAATAAATAAAGCTATAGGATATATACGTAAAGTATCTATAATATACCTATATAATATATGTATATAATTAACTTATCATATAAATAAACTCAGAAAAAGAAAGTAAAATATTTAAATATGTATAAATAAGTTATAAATATATAATATATATATAATAAAATCTAAATACAAATTAAAAATAAAATATATAAGATACAAGCACATTTACTCATATTCACACATGTAAATACTAACATCTAATAAAGTAACTTATAAAAATGAATAAAAATCAAAATAAAATACTATATAAAATTACACATTTTTTATTTTCACCAAAAAATAATAAAATTATTTATTAATTTTAATCGATTTATCAATGAAATTCATTTATTCTTTCTCTCGTTTGGTCCACGTGGACTAACCTGGAGTCTCCGTGAGTTGACCCAAGTCAGTTGCACGCTCTTCGTTGCCTGACTTGTCAAACCTCGAAACACCCCCTCCTTTGCCAATTTTTTTGCAATGATCTGCGGCTCAAGGATGCTCAATTCCTTCATCGATCATGCATCCCACTCCATCCTCAACCTCGCTCACACCTTAGATCACATGCACGATCATGCCATCGACCGCCATCCTGTGATCAACTTCACCTACCACCTCCACCTATAAATAAACCCCCCCGTCACCATTTTTGCCCATGGATCCCTCTTGAGAGCTTCTTAGCCTCTCAAATTGTGCATTACTCAATGTGCCTCGTGACAGGAGATGATATCTGCTGATTAGCAGCGAGGAGGAGGCATGCTTGAGAGAATCCAGTCGTCGCTAGCATACTCCTCCACGTGGTTCGGCCTCCTGGTGTCTTGTAGCTTTCATTTATGCATTTTAATTCTAGTTTTTAGCTGTTAATATAGGGTAGAATCAAAATCCCTCTTAGACTTGGAGGTCAAGATCCAGACCACAATCATATGGTTTCTATCTGTATCCCCCCCCCCCCCCAACTTCACCTCCATTTCAGTCCCCACCGCTTACTTCACCTTGTGTCCATCTTTCCAACCCAAATCCTTTAAGGGTCTGGCAAATCAAAGCTCATTCCTCCATCACTGTCAAAGCTTTGCCACCCATCTCATCCCCTCGCTCTTCAACTTCAATTATAGCTCGAGAGGACTTGCCTCGAGCTGCTCTAAACTTTTGTGCAGGTCTGAAGGGTTGAACACCCTCTTCGAGCAAGAATCAAAGCAACCTTAGCTGCTTCAGACCGTAGAACTCCAAAGATGCTCCAGGTCCTCATCAATGGGACCCGGATCCCATAGACAATACCTTCAGGTGTGGGCGGTTCCCAGGAAGCCATACGACTTCTCAAAGTGAAAAAAGAATGCTGGAATGGAGAGATAATGTTGATCAAAGTGATGCTAAGGCCATGTTCTTGTCAATTCATAGAGACATCGTTTGCATTGTAGGATCAAGAACACGACCCAGATCTAATCTTGGTTGTCCAATCAGCATGAAACGAAACTTCGTCCATGTAGCTCGATCGCTTAAGTGAAGTACACAAGGCAGTGCCTCCACCATCGATGAGCGTCTGCTTTTTAGGTAAACTATTAAGAACCCCCTTCTCCTTTTTTATTTAAAATTAGTCATGTAAATATTAAATGGGCTTAACTTTGTGAGAAAATTGTAACTGAACCCTTGTGTTTCTTGTATATTACCTTTAGGTCCAGTGGCCAAATTGCACCAAGCCTCCTCTGGGTTTGTTTATTTCTGTTTAGATATAAAATTTGTATTTTCGTATTAAACTTTTAGGTAAATTGCATGTAAGCCATCACACTTTATTTTTAGTGCAATTATGCCCATGTCATCACTGTATAATTAATTTTGTATCTTTTATTTTTGATTAAATAGCTCCAGTGCTCTGAAAATATCGAAAATCACAATAAATGATCTATCTCATGCATGTTCATGGCTTATTTTCATTTTAGCAATTACTTGACTTTTTACATCTATTAAAAATCAAATGGAGCATATTTATTCCATTTCTAAATATAAAAATATAAAAAATTAGAAAAAATCTTTTGAAATCCCAAAATAATTACATTTTATATATTACTATATAAAATCTATCTAGACCAAAAAATAAAAAATCAAAGAAAAACCTTAAAATAGAAAACCATCCTAACCCTAAAAATTAGCAAAAATTCTAAAACATAGTTTTCTATTATACATTTTTATATATCCATATTATTATGTAATAAACTATTTTTGATAAATTTTTTATTATTATCTATTTTTAAATCTCAAAACATTTCGACCTATTTATTAACTCCCTATTTTCAATTATTTTAGATTTTAAAATTACCAAATAATTAGCAAAAATCACGAAAAAGTCATAAAAACAAAAAATATAAATAAACAAAAAACATTCTATTTTATATTTTTATATAGATATATTTATAAATAGAATACCCTATATAGTATATATATAATTAATACTAGTTATATATACTTAATATTAATATTATTAATTATAAAAACCTAAATATATTTAAAATCCTTTAAAAAATTAGAAGGACTATTTTTTTATATTTACAGAATTTATATATATATATTATATGTATTATTTATATTATACATATTACGTTATATAGATATGTATTATATAAGAAAAAAGAAATTAAAAATATAAAAATATAATAATATATTAAAAATTATAAAATTAAAATAAAATATAAAATATAGAACAAATATTAAATATACCAAAACCCACAATAACACTAAGTAAATAGCAGCTTTATCTACAGTTATATATTAATTAGAAATAACTAATAATAGCTACACTCATTTGTTCCTTGTGTTCGACACCCAAACTACTGTGCACTCTACATAGTTTATCTGAGTTATAATAGATTTTTACTCACTTCTTTGCATTGCTTTATCTTTCATCTATGGGTTAATTGTTAAAAATTATTTGGATTTTGTGAGCGATCACCTCAGCGATGGTGTTATCACCCTGTGTGGAATACCAGGCCCTCGTAAAAGTCGAGTTTTCAAGAACATAACACTACTGGAATATACAATTTACTTGAAGGTCACTAACCTCTAGTATAGGTAGTCATCCGCTGATAATGATGCGTCGAGAAAGGTAGCACTACAATTGATTTTTGCAGTGATCGCACATTAACCATCGAGAACACTGACTGACTCAAATAGACAAATCGTCAAGAATAATTGTCTTCCATGGTGCATAAACCATCATTGAGAATACATTATCTATGGCTTGTTTAACCGCCAATGATAGTACCAATATGGTATCGACGGTTTGTAACCACCAAGAATATCTCCTGTAAAAAAACAGCAACAACAACTATTGTTGTTACTCCTCCTCCTTCTCCTCCTCATCATCATAATACACCTATAGAAGAGATATCAAAGCTTTCAAATACATAAAAGTACATATTTTTATCTCCTCAATCAAATCATTCGCATCAAAGGTTATCATACATTAATTACATAAAATATTCAAACATAATTACCGAGAATATTATATACACCCAAAATGTAGTTGTTCCAACACTTGATACTTTACAATTTTGTAGATACAATTGACAAACATTCTAAAGCTTCATTAGTGGTGTGTCATCATCTGTAGGGGATCGTTGTCGTCATGATCACGATGTGGAGGAACGTTGTCCCGTCCAGACAGCTCTTCGATCAACCTATGAAGTCGATCCATCATTTGCATGTTTTGAAGGACTGTATCCCGAAACTGATCCTCCCTCTCATGGGAACTCTTCAACTTCTGGTTCAAGACCGTGACCTTTTTTTTCAACTGCTCAAATTCTGCAGATGAGGGACCGCCGCCGCTTTTCTCTTAATAATTCGTCTTGGTAGAAGATGCACCATCAAGCAAAACCTGTCCAGAGTGTTGTGTAGGCGACGAATAAACACATCGAAACACCTCCTCATTCAATTCTTCCAGAGTTCCCTGATGTGAGTCCCCTCGTAATTCGAATCCAAACTTCATTTTAAAAACTGCTCTTATCTAGTGACAGAAAAAATTAATTGATTAATCCATCATGTAGAGCTCGTCAAGACCTTTCTACCGAGTCCAAGAATGTAAAAATCCGAATCATGGACCCGCATTATGACCATTTTAGTGTGACCGGGTCTGGGTTATATTCATATCCGAATCCGAGTTGGATCACATATAAGCTGCTCTCCCTATCCCAAAACGCCCAAATCATCAAGAGCAGACCCCCTCCTCTCTCCCCCTAGTCGAAGCTTTGTCGGATCTCGTCGGAGTGCGTCGGATCGACGATCCGAAGCTGCCACTGAGTAGAGAAGGACGGGGTCATTTTCGTGTGCGGTTTCACATCACGAACGGAGCGTCGAGTGCGTCTTTTTTCACAGGTGAAGAAACTGAGGAAACGAGATCTTCAAGGTATGATGGTTCCCATCCTCTGTCTATTGGAACCCGCATGCTTTCCTCCTTTCCTCTCTCGGTTACTCCTTAGATTGATGGTTTGATTTCGGTTCTTCCAAATCTCAACCGTTGGGTTTTCCTGGACCCTAGAACTGGAAGCTATGATGCATAATATAGCTCAGGATTTGCATTTACTTCAAGCTTTTGCACGTGCTTAAGTAGTTACAATTTTACTCTCTTCTATAATTATGACCTCTAGAAATCGAACCGTTAAACACGAAGTATCATTGATGAGTATATCTATCATCTCCTACTAGCTGCATATAAATATCAATAAGTTCCCTGGAATTCAAACTCAAGTACATTTTGACCTGTATTGGGATTAGCTGAACTCTTTTATTCCACACAGTTCTGTGCATGCTGAGCTTAGTTTTTTTTCTCTTATTTGTATACTATCGGGTTCTATGCACAGCCTGTGAATTAGTTGTTAACGGGTACCCGGCCCGAATATATTTTTCGGGTACCCGTGAACTTAGGGTCGAGATAGACGGGTTGGGTCGGGTACCCATTTGACCCGGATATTTTGAACACCCCTATGCACAGGGGTTTGTGGTCAGCATATCATTGATTTGCCAAACATCATTCGTTTAGTTTACATGAACTGTCCATTGTAAGATAAATTTTATCTGTGTGTGGCTTAGGTAAATTTTGTTTGTTTCTGTTCAGCATCAATGTGAGTGTTGGATTTTAATTTCATGTAAGGGTGTTTTTGTGAATTACATTTATGAATTACCTATATTTTGAAATCATTCAAGTGTGAAAAGAGTACCTCCGTACTTAATTTTGTTCCTTTGTTTCTACATGGCTTAAATTATTACCCTTATTTGGGGGATTCTGTAGAATGTTTTTGAGATACTAGAATTTAACTTCTATATCAACAATATAGAGCATTAAAAGTTTATTGCATGCATTTTATATCTGCACTGAAGTCAATAGCATGCAAAGAACTGATTAGAACATGAATCTTGTAGCTCAAGGAAAGATCTTTCCGTCAAACCATCATGATGTATATTTGGTAAAAGTGATGCTTTGGAAATTAGTGGTAGATTTATTGTTTCTTGAACTTATTGGAAGCACTCTGCTGTTCATATTCTGAATTTCACATGTTTTCTAACAGTCTGTTCTCATTGATGCTGAACTATTGAGCAGTAAATATCCCATCTTCATTCGAAATTTTAATGATGTGGGTGAAAGATAATTTAGAAATTTTAAATTTGTTCAGTTGGTTGTTTACTGCCTGGTCCAAAACCTGCACCCAAAGGTCGGATTTTTTTTCTGCCTATTATTGTACATCATTAAACAACATAAATAAGATTATAAATCTCTCTCTGTTATTAGGAAATACTGTGCTGTCACATTTTGGAGAGCAGGTTCTTCACATTTTCTTAGTAAAGGGTACCTCACATTTTGAAAATGAATTGGTGGGACCTTTGGAAAAGAGTGTTTTCCCAAGTATTTGGGTTATGCTTCTGGCTGTACATCATAAAGAATTTTCCTTCTGGTGTATCACACCATTAGAACAAGGATTCCACATGCACCATTCCCTGATATGGTCTGTAATAAATCTTTTGCATGTTGTTGCTAGCAGCTACATACTTTGGAACTTACGGCAATCATTAGGATTCATGCATGCTTGCCAACTCACAACTTCGAAGAGTTGTTTTTAGTTCTAATGTAGTTCTAAGCTGTGCATTCTAAGACTAATTTTGCTAATATTATCTTAACTTAATGTACTTATATAATATATCAATGTTAAAAACATAATATAATATTGGATACATTGTGATTTATAATTAATTGATGCAAGCTTTAAATAGTTGTCATCATTTTGACATGCTTAACCGTACCAGGCAAGTTATTCATGAGGTTAGATGGTAACCATGTCTTGTTTATGGGAATCATGATATCTTGATTTTTGGATATCTACCTCATTAATGGCTATTTGATGGAAATTCATATATCAAGCTAAGAACATTGAGATAGAAAACAAGTCTTAAGAATCTCCATTTTCGGTTACATGTATTGATGATGCATACAATTATACCGCTTCTACGTGTATCTGGCTCCCACCCGTATAATAAGAGCAGTAGAGATACAACCTTCAGTCCATCTGAAGGGATGTCCCATTTTGGTCAGGTAGTGTAGTAGTTGCCTCCAAGGGAGGGGCTTGCACTCTTGGGACCTCAGGTAGAAGCCTAGATGACTGTGATCCCAATCAATACTATGTTGTTGCGACAGTTAGAGGACATGTTGCTTGTAACACCGAGGGCACCACACGGAGTTCCGCCTCTGTACATGTGTGCCTTTAGCTCAGTGCTTCGAGGCGAGACAAATAGTCGTGGTTGGTGGTCTAGAGTTTCTCTTGTCCACTTAGAGTTAACACTCGTGTATTTGCTGGTGTATGCCACATTGGTTAGTATTCCGAGTGGGGATGCTAAGAGGAGAGTTCGGGAAATGTGGTTAATGAAGTTGGGATTGAAATATAAATCTCTTGTGTATAAGGAACTTTTGGGTTAGTCATGGTGATTCGGACTACAGTAAGAATGATCTGGGTAGTATGTGACTTGACTTGTTCTCTATGCCACCGTGGACTCTTACACGTAGGTAGTGAACTTGGACGGTTCGCGATGGTTCATGGGTAGGAAATTGCTTAGGGAATCGGAATTACAATCTTTTAAGTGAAGCCAAGTGGACATATTGGAAACTTAGTTAGGTTGCATTGTACCCCACCGCATGCCTACGGAGGCACCCTAACCATAAGGCCTTCTTCTTGCCTCAGAGTCATAATGTGAGGTCTCACCTAGACCACAGACTATCCACGAAGCTTGATTGATCCATATCAAATAATAATGATTAGAATTTCTCTTTGTGAGGACAGTTTACCTTATTGTTTATTTTGCACACTTTTTAACTATATCTTGTCTATGGTAATTTTTATATCGTACTGAGCAACTTTGTTCATAACATACCTATTTGTGGATCCGCAGGTTCTCAGCAGAGGCCGCACTAGTTACGGCTTGGAGCTATTTCTTTTGTGCAGCTACATTGATTCTTTTGTGGTACAGTTATTTATATCTTTTCCTATTTTTCTTTACTTGCAGTATTTTGAGAGACATGTCATGTACAATGTATATATGGGATGTACTTTTTGAATGCACACATGTAATAATTTTGTAGACATGGATTGATTTGTAATGATAGACAAGTTATGATTTTGAAAGGAATTTAAATTCCAGTCTTTATGCAAATTTTCTCCTGCTTATATGTATTTTATGTGATTTCAAATATGGAATGTATGTTCGTAGAATCAGTTTGTCGGGTTCCCGTATCTTAGGGGTGGTCCTCACAGCTTGGTATAAGAATAGTGGTACTCCATTCCATGCATATCATTCCTCATTGGTGTTCGAAATAATGGAAAGTGTTGAAAGTCTTCTGACCCAACATGAATCAAAGGAGAATTGCATATTTTCTATCCATGTACATTTATCTTTCTTATGTAAAGCAAGTATTAATGTTGCGGTACTTTATGCTGAACCATGCTGCCTCAAGTGGATCCGGATGGAACGCATCAACTGGCCTTCCTTGCACATGTCGTACTGCGCATTCAGCAGCACCAAGAGGTAATCAAGCAGTGGCTCCAACAGTAGGATGATTCCTCCTACGATACCTCTCACGATGGGGAGGAGAGCACCGATGCCATTCTCTATAAAGCCTGAGATTATGAAGTATGCTGATGCTTTGCGTAAGCATCAAAGCACCTATGTTGCATACCAACGAGTGATGATACCACAGTTCTTTGGTACCACCACCCCTGACTATGCAGAGTTATGGATGGCACATGTGGCAAAGGTTATGGGGATGATACATGTACTCGAGGATACTTGGGTATTGATGAATGCAAAAATCGAGGAGGAATCCTAACGTCCAATCTTGAAGGGTCTACGATGCCCAACAAATCTGGCAATCGTTGTATCGACTGCTCAGAGGATCCAGATATCCTCAATCCACATGCATCAACAATTAACCCACACTAATTCTCAATCAATGAATAATAGTTACTTCAAATTTATTATACCTTATGTAATGATGTGTATAGTATGCAAGCATATGGGGCGAATCATAAAGGAGCATCTGGAATAGATTACAAAATGGTAGGAAAGACAATTGATGTTTTTGTGATTTTATAGGGATTTTCTATTGTGGGGTTTTTTTATTTTTTGAATTACAAATTTATATATATATATATCTTGTTTTTAATTTTATAATTTCAAATTTCTATTTATATTTTCTGATTTTTAATTTTCTTCTTAATACATATAGATAATATATATATATATATGTAACTATATATAGATACTATATATAATATAATAGATATACAAGATAATAATATAAACATAAGAAAGAAAAAACTAGGAAAATATCCTAAGTACGGTCATTTTTATTTTTTAAGAGTATTAAAAATATTTTTGATCTTTTTAATAATAATAATACTATTAAAAGTAAATATAGCTATATATTATGTAGACTAGTACATATATAAATATAGTTAGAAATACCCAAAACACAAAAACAAAATATGTTTTGAATTTTTCTATATTTATTGGTATTTTTCTTATATTTTTACTATTTTTTGGATTTTTAATTGAATAAAATTGTCAAAACAGTAATTATAACATAAAGTTGGACTCTTTCAGAACTTAAAAATAGCAAAATATATCAAATTTTCCAAAATTAATTTTTATACATAAAATATGTAATAAATAAGATACAGGAACATAACTTTAAATTTTTGGAATTCTCAATCATTTTTTATAATTTTTATAAGATTTCTAGGGTTTTCAAATTTTAGTGATTTTTTATTGAGATTTATTGGGATTTTTTGTTTATAGTCTAAAAATATAATAAAAAAATCTTTTTTTTACAATTTTTCAAAACATTTTTAATTTTTTTATATTTTTAGTGTAAATAATATTAAATACAATATTTTTAGATTTTTATATTTAAGAAAATATTTCAAATGACCTAGCAAAAACTTTGTGATTTGATACACTATTGGACACTTAAAATAATTTTCCTACATTTTTAAATATAAAATGTTATTTTTAAGGTAAGAAATACAGAAAATAAAAATACATAAATTGGTTGGGACCTAAAGGCAATTATAATTATATAAAAATGCCAACCAAAACCAAAATACATAATGCAAAGGCCTCGATGTAATTTTTCTCTAAATATTTAATTCATACAATGCTAGCAGGGGTACAGATTTAATTTTCAAAAAATTATCGGGCATAATAAAAATTATTCAAATAGTTTTGAACTAGATTACAAATTTTATGGATTAAATAATAAAAATAAACCGCAGGGTTTTCCTAGCAAATAGCCCACACCTCACTTGTATGGGCATGCTAGGCGACATGGCGATGGACCTAAGTATAATAAAAGCTTGGGGGTCCTACTAGAAATATAAAAAAATTATAACTTGAAATAAAAGTTTCTATACTGAACATAAAAGATAAAAAATGGGGGAAGGGGTGTAAAGTTTGGAAAACTACAAGCAAGAGGACGAATGGATCTTTGTCACTTGAACACGTATCACCTCGCAGGCGGTGTAAATACCCTAATAAATCAAGGAAAATGGCATAAAAAAGGTGTCCAAAATGTCTACACTATCCTAGGGTAGAAATGTAAAAAAATAAAAGAAATTATTTGCAGTTTAGTCTCTGGCAGGGACTGAAATGTAATGAAAATAAAAGTAATTACATTTAGGTCCCTGTACGGGGACCTAAATGCAATTTCTAGAAACCTTCTAGAGCGTGCTTAAATTTCAGAGACTGTCAGGGATGACTTTGCAAAATTTCCAACGCTTGGCACGCAACGGCTGGGATTAAACATCTCGTGCAATCTGAAGCTTCGATTGACGCCATGCATCATGCGTATGTAGCTCTATTGTTCTTGGTCGGTTCTTCCCTTTCCAACCTCGATGGTGATGTTCCTTTTTCTCCGGTGATTAGTTGGCGGTGCGGCAGCTATGGCGTTACTCTAGCAGGGCCAGGAGAGAGTCGTCTACTCCCTCCAAGCTCGCCTACAGCGGGGTACGATCGAAGAGGGCAATGACAGTCGAAGAAGATCTGTCAATGCTTCACCTCAAGGAACGATACAATTGATGCTTGATTGAGTGATCAGTTATGAAGATGGTGCTCTAGATGAAGATGAATTTGCTCCAGAGGTTGTGAGTATCTACAAAGAAGATTATTGATGCTTGATTTGTTTGGGAATCGGCTGAAGATTAGATGGCATTCCAGTTCACATATGGTTCCAGGAAGGGCGTATTTCAGAACAAACTTAATCGAATGAAAATGAAATTGATCTTTGATTTTGGAATATGAATCAGACCAGATGATTAAGGTGTCTGATGCTGAGATTAACTAAACTAATTAGGGCTTGAAAATTGATGATTGGAAATGGGTGGAGGAATAGCTGGGAATTCTATAGTATATGACTCTACAGGGTCCTCGCTCGACGGGGCATCTTCTTGGAGTTGTACGCATGCAAGGGTGGCGATTCAAGGATGACGACGACCTTGGAACCCTCCTCTGACGATCCCTCCTTCACGCTAAGCTTCCCACGGGTGCTGTCACCACCGGATCAGGGCGGAGCAAGGCGAAGAAGGTGGTTGATCTGCCAGGTGGTGCTGGAACAAGAGTATGTTAGGAGTTGTTAGTTTAGAAATGGCGAACTTTAAGTCGACTTATAGGATGATTAGGTGGAGTTAGGTAGTAATCCAATGGTGTGAGTGGATCCAGGTAGTTAAGTATGTAGAATGGATGTTTTAGATCAGATTTAGATAGAAGGAGGTCGCGTGAAAAAATATGCGAAAAGAGGGCGTTGGAACAAGGCTCAGACTTGTTCTTGAGGAAGAAGAACCAGGTGCTGACACATGTCAGCACCTGGTTGGCCAGATGTGGAAATTATGTTATAAATTAGATAATAAACAATGAAAATGTTATTTCAAAATGGTATAAAAGCAAAAATGTAAATAATTGATTTATCTAAATTAGAGAATAATTGGTTTTTTAAAATTAATAAATAATTTATGAAAGATAAATAAGATATTAATAAATAGGTATAAATACTAATTGATAATTATGTATTTGGTTTTTAAATTAATAAATTAATAAATAATACCTTATATTTTATATTTTCCTAACCATCAGAATAATAAATAGGATATATGTGATTTTATTTGGATTTTACTAAATAAATTTAAATATATTAATAAATATGGGTATAAGTTACACAGTTCAATTTTATCTATAAATTAGTGTTTTTTATTTATTTAAAATAATAAATAATGTCAAAAATTCTGAAAAAAACATTGTTAAAATACAAGATCCTAAAAATAATTAAAAATTATAATATAATTAAAACTATAATTAATATGCTCGAGATAAAATAAATAACCTAGAAACCCAATTGTGATTAGGTCCCAAAACCAATTTTTTGCAAACAGACTCTGATTTTGGTGAAATCACTCCATTAATTAAAGAATATTATTTTATGAACATTAAAGTTTGGTAGTGTGAAATTGGAGTTCGTATGAGAAAGTTTTGATGTTCGGAATTTGAGAAATTGATAATTTACAAGTTGGATTTCTTGATATACATACAAGATATTCTTTTTAACTTATTTTTATATTTTTCTTTCTATTTTTAAAATAATTAGGAAAAGATTTTGGTGAAAAATATGTTCATATGAATTAGTTACAAATCTATGAAAATTTGATAATTACTTGATAAATACTAAAGAGTGTATATAGTGTATTAAATGTTTTTTTTATTATTTTCTTTCCTTATCTATCCAACTTATTTATTTATCGACCAATCCATGTTGACTTGGTCTCGGGAAATATATCTCTCGGTTATATATATTTTATATGTCACATTGTACATATATACATATTTACAATCTACCTCCTTTTTGTTTTCTTTATTTTCATTCTTTTATTTATTTACATGATTTTGATGCATAAAAGTGCATTTTTAATCATGAGTATGATTTTATTAACAAATAAAAATTAATGAATATTTACATGTATTTGTTAAGGGTTTTAAGACAAAATGCATAAAGAATATTAATCTATCATGGATTCATCAACCTCCTATACTTAAACTTTGCTAGTCCCTTAGCAAACACTTATTTGAAAAATAAGGGAAAAAGAAAGAAAGTTAGAATGAATTTGTTTTCCCAAACTAATTCATGAAAACAGACAAAGGACAGAGCCCGGTCGGGCCTAAAACAATCATTTTATCGGAGCCTTATCTAGGATTAGAAATTTAATCTCAACAGTCCTCAAGTTCCACAAATCCTTATTTAGGTTCACCTCAACGACTAGCTCAGATCCACTCATCCATATCGCTAACTCTATCAATCCTTGAACTCAATTTGTACTTTGTGTGAATTGTGTTAGCTCTTCCTGCTTAAAGAAGCAAAGAAACCGCCCATCCCAATAATACACTCCCACTAGGCCCTCATCTAGCTACTCTTTCTTCAAGGAGGGGGTATTCCCTTCTAAGGTCAGGTCATGTTGTGTCCACAATCAAATAGAGAGAGAAAGTAGAAGAATGTGAAGAGAACTAGAGTGCAACCAGTGTAGACGCATCTCCTTGTGAAGCCCAGCCAACGTAGTGGAGTCTCCACTAAGATGTGAAGGCTTTTTGTGGAAGCTTGGACCATTGTGGTCATATTTGTACTTGTGTCTTCTTCTTTGAATTGGCTTTGTAATGTTACTTACACTGCATCAATCATTTTATGCCTCATTAGATATAACATCTTTTCATTCTGTCCATTTTTGAGGTCTTGGAAAAATTGTGCCAGGAGATCCTTCCCTCATCCGAAGCATTAATTCAACCACAATCTTTCCCGTATTTAGAAGTATGTGCCACTAGACAAGGATGAGAATGCACCACTAAAATGGAATGCTCTCCGCAACCCCATGCAAGTCGAGCTAAGTGCAAAGTGCATGTGTCCAAAATTGGTTCACTCATGAAGAGTTGAACGGATGACACCATGTGTTCTACTAAGGCACGTTTAAGTTGATTTCCCAAACATGGTCTCATGGAACCCAAAGATTTAAGTCAAAGACCTGAAGAGTATAAATTCCAGTTCCTAACTAGGCTCCTTACAATGAAAGTTAAAGGCCATAATCAAGCTCCATCATTTAGACGGTTCCCGATCTTTAGTTCTAGAAATCAAACTTATTCAGAAAAATGCTAATGCAAATACAACCATGTTTTTATGAAGTATATTTTCTAAATTTTTACTCATTTTATGGATTTTAAGGATTTTTTAACTTTTATGAGACTTTGCATTTTTATGGATTTTTTCATTTTTTATAAACGAGTATTTGTAAAAGAATTTTACAAGATAAGTTACACATATTTTATTTGGATGAAATAACTAATGTATTTTAAAAAATTGTATACAAAGAATTTTACAAGGATTAAATGAATTTTACACATATTTTAATAGATAGGATTTTAAATAAGGATTATACATATTTTAGATACATAGTTTAAATACACATTTTAAATTAAGAATTTTAAAAAGGATTTTAGACGTATTTTACTTATTTACCATGATTTTATAAATAATAACTAACATAGATAAATGTATTTTAAATTAACCCTCACCCACTTTTATTGATTTTATAGATATAGAAAATACATAAAAGTACGAGTTATGGGCGTAAGTATATATACAATATATGTGCACCTCCCCTATACTTAGCTTGTACTATGTCCTCATAGTTTCAAAAGAGAAAAAGGAGTACATTACACGTGCTAACTAAAAGTGGGTGAAAAGAATAAAAAATAGAAGTCATTCGACCCCCCCATACTTACGATCAGGTCATCATAAGTATAGTGGAATACAAAAATGAGGTGACTGAGGAAAAGGAATATACACGCGAAGGAACAAAAGGAGAAAGAAAAATGAAATCAATGAAATCACTCGGTCCCCCATATACTTAGGATAAGGCATCCTAAGTATAGAAAAGAATGCGGCCAAAAGTTAGGGACCAGTGATTAGTGTAAAAGAAAGGAAAACAAAAGAAAAGTAAAAAGAACAAAAATCAAAGACGCAAATCAACGGGAAATCAGTCCCCCCTATACTTAGGATCTGGTATCCTAAGCATATAAGACAAGAAAAAAATGGGGACGATTGTGGTCTACGAAGAATATACAAGTGGTGTACTCCAGAAAAACCGAAAGGCTCACAAGTCTCTGTACGGGATGAAATGAAGTGGAAGAGTAGTCATGTATCATGTACAAAGTAGATCACCTCAAGACAGGCCAGATGATCAGTAGTCTCCACGAAGTGCTTCAGCATCTTCCCATTCACCACGACTTGCTCTGCACCAGGTGACACATCTAATATAGCAATACTTCCATTACCGTGCACCATTCTGAGTATGTATTGTCCTTCCCAGTTGCTCTTCAATTTGCCAGGAAAATTCTCATCGTGCATTGAACAACCATACTTTCTAACCAGGAACAAAAATCTTGTATTGAATATGTGTGTCATGCCATCTCTTCACTTTGTCCTTATAAATGAGGGTGTTCTCGTATGCCTGATTTTGAATCTCTACTAGCTCATTTAGATCCATCTTCCTCTTAGCTCATGCTTTCTGCATCTCAAGTGAAATCTCTTTGATAGCCCTTTTAGATTTGTGCATGAGATTTGTGCATGATCTCTACAGGCAAATGGCATGGCATCCCATAAACCAGTATGAAGGGTGAAGTACCTAAGAGAGCCTTATATGTAGTACGATATGCCTAAAGAACCTGGTCTAGAAGCTGTGACCAGTTCTTCCTATCCGATCGTACTAATTTCTGAAGAATGGATTTCACTTCCCTATTTGAAACTTCAGCCATGTCTTTCGTTTGTGGGTGGTAAGGAGAAGCTACTCTGTGATCAATGCCATAGTTCTTCACCGGCATTTTTCACCACTAGATTTTTCACCTCCTCATTAATGAAATGTCTGCCCCCATCTGAAATGAGAATACATGGAATACCGCACCATGAAATAACATGCTCCCTCAAGAACCTGCAAACGGTTCTGTTGTCAATAGTTCGTGCGGGAAAAATGTACTCAAAGCCATTGCTAGAAGGAAACGATCCCATAAAATCTATGCCCCATGCATCAAAGATCTCGCAAATAGTAACAGGTCGCATGGGCATCACATCTCTGGCACTAACTGTCCCTACCGCTCTTTAACGATCCTGGCAACTCTTCACGAATGTGCAAGCTTCTCTAGTAAGAGTCGGCCACCAAAATCCGTTCTAAAGTACCTTCTGCGATGTCCTCTTCCCTGAATGATGGCCCCTGCCTCTAAGGAATGGCACATAGTGAGGACACTATTGTATTCCTCTTGAGGAATACATCGCCTATAAACACAATCTCATCCCTCACGAAAAATAATCTGATCCTCCCAATGATATTATCGTGCCTTAGAAACTAGCTTGTCAACTCGGTCCTTCAGCCAACCCAGTAGGCTCGTCTGTGTAACCAGAAAGTTCACTATATATGCATACCATGGAAGCTCTGTAACTGCAAAGATATTCTGTTTCTGGAAATCTCTCTGCAATCTATGGCATGTAATCATCTGATGGTTGCTCTATCTATAACAGGGAGAGGTGAATAGTTACAATGTTCTTTACCCCAGGTTTATCACTAATACCCAAATAAAACTCTTAAAGTAAGAGAATCCAACTAAGAAGGATTGCCTTGGCATCCTTCTTATCCATCAAAAATCTGATAGTTGAATGATCTGTATACATTGTAATATTTGAGCCAAGAAGATATGATCTGAATTTGTCCAATGCGAATACCACTACCAACATCTCTTTCTCTGTCACTATCTAATTGTGTTGAGCATCATCTAAAGTCCTAATAGCATAGTGGATAGCAACAGGAAGTACATACCTCCTATGTCCTAATACAGCTCCAACAGTAAAATTTGAAGCATCCGTCATGATCTCAAAAGGAAGAGACTAATCAGGTGGTTATAGGACATGAGCACCGATAATCATCTCTTTCAATGTGAGGAAGGCACTAAGAGATTTTTCATCTAACAAGAACTCGATTTTCTTTGCTTAATAATTCAGTTAACGACCGGGCAATGTTAGACTAATCATGTATGAACCGTCTGTAAAGCCAACATGCCTTAGAAAAACGGTAACTGCTTGATATTGGATGGTGGCTAGAGATGCTTGATGACATCCACCTTGGTAGGGTCAACCTCCGTTCCTCGCTTGGAAATGTTACAATCATGTTTGTAACCATAAAATGGCTCTTTTCCCAAGATAAAACGAGATCTATCTCACAACATTTCTGAAGAACCTGATCTAGGTATGCTAAACAATCGTCCAAGGACTCACCATAGACCAAAAAATCATCCATAAAGACCTCGAGAAAATCACCAACCATGTATGCAAAAATGGAAAGCATTCACCTCTAGAATGTAGCGGGGGCATTGCACGATCCAAAGGGCATCCATCTAAAAGTATATGTGTCAAAGGGACATGTGAAAGTGGTCTTCTCCTGATCTTCAGGAGCAATAGTAACCTGGTTGTATCCGAGGTAACCGTCAAGGAAACAGAAGTACACCTTCCCTGCCAACCTCTCTATGACCTAGTCTATAAAAGGAAAAGGGAAGTGGTCCTTCTTTGTCACTGCGTTAAATTTCTTATAATCAACGCACACCTGCCACGATGTGTTTACTCTCTTTGGAATCTCCTCTCCACTCTCATTTTTAACCATCTGAATTCGCAACTTCTTCGAGACAATATGTAATGGGCTAACCCATTCAGAGTTGGAGATCGGATAACATCGTACCATTTCATAATCTCTTTCTTGACAGCATCTTATAAAACAGAATTCAGCCTGCGCTAAAACTCTCTAGAAGGTCTGGTGTTATGATCGAGGTAGATATGTGACGAGTCTGATGTTCGCTTGTTAAAAATATGTTGTGTCTATTTATCGTGTGCAAAAATAATGATTTGATTTTGTCGTTCGTTGTAGGCGGCAATCGGAATCGGTCAAGAAAATAACCACGAAAAATTTATTCAATTTCAATCAATGTGGTTTTATGTTTATTTTACTTGGGCAAGTCCCAAGGTCGAACACAAGGAGGCAAAGGAACAACCTAGAATTATGTCTATCAAAATTCGTGCGCAGTTTTTGAGGCATTTTTTGAATTTTTTATGCAATAAAAGATGCGAAATGCAAATTCGGCCTATTTTAAGGAATAAAATGTAAATTATGCTCAAACGATGTCCGGAAAATATGAAACTTGGCCACGATGCAAAATATGATGAAATGAATGCACTGTAATATTTTTAGAATTTTTTGGATGCAATATGAATTTTTTATGAATGAACAAAATGAATTTCAATATTTAATTATAATAAATATTAAACCTAATTATTTTCAAGGAATAAAATTATCTAAGATCTATCACTAAGTGATTGATCTCAGAAAAATCCTAAACCTCAAAAATAATAGTTTCAGTAATTATTAAAAATCAAACACTGAAATATGCAAAATGATTTTTTCAGGGCAATCTATGCATGCAAATTTAATTCTTTTTGGGAACAATGTCAAGAATAATTAATTCTATAATATGTAATTTTTTCAAGAATTTTTAGAGCAACGGGTAATCAAATAAAAATCCCAGAGCATGAAATGTGCAAAATAAGCAGTTTTCCACAAAATAATTAATTATTAATTAATCGTCGATCACAAAATTATCAACAATATGTTAGACTATAGAGAATTGAATTACAAACATCATGCTATTTTTGGATAAAAAATAATGTCATGTAGCTGTTTAAAACTAAGGGAGAACACATGGGTACAAATGCAAAATATGTAAATAAGCTGCAAAGGGACCAAGATGTAAATACCTGAACCCTTGGGGGTTCAACTGCAAAAATCCTAGAGGGGCATGTGCGTGGCACGTGCCCTCTGGTCGGCAAAAGTCTAGCGCAATATGGAGGAGTTCTAGGGTCTTCTTATGCAATTCTTCAGTAGCTCACGTGCCACCCACGTGCACTTGTAGGTTCGGGTGGAGGTGTGGGCGCGAACCTATAAGTGGCGTGCTGTCGTGCATCGGGTTGGCCCGAGGCTTAGGTCCGAGGCTCTGGTTTGGGGCTACAGCTTCCGAAGCGATCTGTGCCGTTGACTTGATTGATCCGATGATGGAGGAGACAGAGTCTCTGGACCGTCAGATCTTCAGCTTCGTTGCGATCGACGGTGGCGATTGGCCGACAAACGGTAGGCGGTCGTCGGAGTAGTGGAGGAGCTCTGGTGTTCGGTGAAGCTTGAAGTTCGGACGATGAGGTCGCAACACCTGGAAACGTGACCGGAGCTGAATATGGGGAGTTGAGGGTGGAGCCGGTCGGAGGTTCAGTCGATAATGATCAGGCCAAAGTAGCTTCTGGGCGGTGGTGTTGAAGACGCTGGGGAAGGCGATGGTCGACCAATGGCTAGGCGACGCCGATGAGCGGCTGGCGGAGACTTTATTAGGGACGGAGTCGTATGGAGAGGCGAAGGCGTTGATGGAATCGATGATGGTGGGAGATCAGAGAATGAAGGTGGACGGATGAAGAGGTGATCGGATCAAGGTGAAGATGGAGAAAGGTACATGGATCTAAGATGCTTGACAACGTGGGCCGGAGCGGAGCAGCAGCTCGGAGGCATGGCTGCGACGAGGACGGTGTCCATGGATCACACCGATGGAGAGTTCTCTGGCTGTCACTATCGGAGTGGGGGCTCAACGTGTGAACGGCGGATGAGGGATGTTGAGGGGCGGCAGAGCTCTTTATAGCAGATGGTTCTTGGCCGGAGATGGTAAGAGGGGATTCGTGGTGATTGATTGGGAATTCGATTGAGGGGGTGATCGGAAGGGGATTCGAAGAGGATTGGGAAGGTGGCGAGATCTGAAATCGAAGGAGGGGATCTGGGATTAGGAGATTCGACGACTGATTTGGAGAGATTCGCGGGCGGCGGTGATCGAAGATGGGTGGAGATTTCGGGCGGCGGCATCTGAATTGGGAAGGAGGCCTGGGAGGACGACGCTCCTCGGCCGTTCGATCGGCCGAGATCGGGCGACCAAGAGGTCGCCACGTGGCGCTCAAAGGGGGAGAGAGGGGCGCACGTGCCTGGGAGGCACGTGCCTCGCACATGCGGGCATTTTTAATTTTTTTTATAAAAACGAGTAAATAAAAAGGCCGAAAATGGCCGATACGTAGGTGCCCGAGGGGCTGCCACGTGTCAGGACCAGAAATATCGAATGATAACTATTTTGTAAAATCAAAAAAACTAGCAAACCATCTTGGATCGAAAAAGTTTCTTCACAAAAATTGCCCGTATCGACGAGATCTATAACTTTCAATGAAGACATCAAAACCAAAATCGATCAAATGCACAAAGTGATATTTTTAGGGTATCCCATGTACATAGAATACCTTGCTTTTTGGGTTTTGTAATTTTTTTGTCATTTTTTAAACCAGATAGAAATCCGGAAAAATATGGTAAAATAAAAAATAAGTATTTACACATTAATCTTCATTTTTTATTTCTATTAATTAAGAAAAAGAAGAAATAAATAAAAACATGAAATCGATCAATTTTGTACAGTTGGTTAGTGAAGACTCGGACCCAATTAATTTCTTTGAATTCAAGCTCAATTTGGATTTGGATTTTTGCGTATTTTAATAAAACTTTTATCAAAGAAGACAAACGAACAAGAAATGAATTAGAATAGGTTAAGTATGTACATAAAATAATAGGTCGAAAACCGCTAAAATACAAAATGTACAAAGGAGGCCCAAAACCCATCTTTCACATACGAGCTACGATTCAGTTGAACTTGGTCTTGTTTTGAAGGGAATTGAATGTATATTAGTTCAAAAGTGAGTAGGATTAAAACAGATACTGGATGAGGAAGATATAGGGTTTTTAGTCCAGAAATCCTGAAAGTACGGTTTGGGTTTTTTGTACACTCATTTGGGTTAGTGATTTTTTTGTATTTTTCATTTATTCTTGTTAGTGATATGTACACAGTGGAGGTGGTTTTGAGTCATTTGGAGTTAGTGTGAATGAGTTAAAAATACGAGAAGTTAGGCTATTTACAGGTCATTTTTAGCTGTGATTTTTGGCTTCTTATTTTGTGCATAAATAATGGATAAAATGCAATTCTTATGAAAACATGCATGAATGCTAATTATGCAGAATAGATGCAGAAATGTTGTTGATTTTGAGGGATTTGAGCTTAATAAATGAGATTTAGAGTGATGAATCCAAGATTCATAATCCCCCTATACTTAAACCCTGCTCATCCCTGAGCATCAAAAAGAAATGCCATGAGGTGAAATGAGATTGGGTTCCGTACCAAGACCATGAGCTGAAGGTGAAAGTGAAACTAGACTCAACCTTTGGATTATTAGTGTGGCGAAACTTCTGTGAGACTTAGAATTTCAAAATCAACAGCCTTTAAGTTCTACACATCATTGCTACAGTTTCGGCTCAGAAGTCATCTTAGATCAATACTCTTCCCAAAGTATACCCTATGAACATTGAACGACCGACTCATGTGTGTGAAAGGTTTTTGCTCTTCCCATCCAGAATGTCGGACTACCATGCTCCTCTCCTCTCCAGTAACTCGTCCTCGGGGAGTCAGGTATTTCCTTCTAAGGTCTATCGCGATGTGTTCACAATCGAATTGGGGAAAGAAGAAAGAAGAAGGGGAAAAGAACTGGAGGGTGGCCAGTGTCGTCACCTCTCCTTGTGAAGCTAGACAGTGTGGTCGAGTCTCCACCAAGATCTGTAGGTTTTCTTGAAGCTTGGACCTTTTTGGCCAGATATTTATTTGGTAGAATGCTTCTTTGTATTTGGAATTTTTGGTGATTCTGCTTGGATCTTGTTGTGCCCCTATGGATATAGAATCTTTTTGTTCCGTGCATTTTTTGGGGTCTTAGAAAACATTGTGCTCAGTCGTCTATCCCTTTTTCGAAGCTTTATTTCAACCCATACTCCGATCTTTAGATTTCCACGCTACCAAAAAAGAAACTCACACAGTCTTCCAACATCCCGTCTGAGTTGAGCTAAGTGTATACTGAGACAGTACAAATTATTTCCCTATTCCAGAGTTGCACCCAGAATGAAGAGGCTGGGTTAGACACTAAGAGTCAAACGCTGCACATTAAAATGTAGAACTCAAAGAATTAAGTCAAAGACCTAAAGCTTCTAAAATCCTATTTCTCAGTGAAGTTCCTCTTAAAATTAGGTGGATTAAGGATAAGTCCAGACCACTCTCAGTTTCGGCTCATAACTCGGTTCAGAACCTAAAGACATTTCACAGATGCATGCGATGCTGGATGGAGTGCAGGTATGTGAAATGCAGACACACATTTTTTTCTTTTTATGATTTTTTTTATTTTTTATGCAAGGGATATTTTTTTGACAAAAATGAATAAGAAGCCATTTTTTTCAAAAAATTTGGGCACAGTTAGTGTTAGTAGAAAAACTCTTTTTCTTTTTCCTTTCTTTTGTTGTTTTTTTTTGAATTAATTATCCACCCTGTAAATATATAGACTTACGCAAAAGTACGAGATATGGGTAAAATATATATACGAAGTATATATACAGACCCCCCTATACTTAGCGAGTGTTGTGTCCTCAGAGCACAAGAAGCATAAAGAAGACATAGCTCGAGCTAAGCGTAAGAGAGTGAAAAAGGAAAAGAAAAAGAATAAGATATACAGGACCGCCCCCTATACTAAGACTGGGAATAGTCTGAGTATAGAAGAAGGGCAGAAAAAATGAAGCAGTCGAGATATGTGAATGAGGAGAGTATATATAGGTGGGCGTCGGTTCCCCCTTATACTTAGGCTCTGGGCAGCCTAAGTATAAGAGAAGGATGGAAATGGAGCGATCATGAGAAAGAGTGTGATGCGGGGAAATGGTAATACAGATGGCATCGGTCCCCCACCTATACTTAGGCCTTTACCTAAGTAGAGGAAGAAGTTGTACAAGGGGATCGATGTGGTCGGGAGGGAGGGTGGGACTGATCTGATAAATCTTCAATGTCCTCTCTCTGCGTGAAGTAGATGACCTCAACTTGCACTGTCTGCTCTTTGGATGAATCTATATATGGCTTCAGCAATTGCCCATTCACTGAGAAAGGTTGTGCATCATCTTTGAGTTCGGCAATATCCACACTTCCATTGGTATACACATCGATGACAATGTAGGGACCCGTCCATTTTGATTTCAGTTTCCCATGAAAAATCTTTAACCGAGCATTAAACAACCACACTTTCTGTCTAGGGACAAAGGTTTTGTCTCGATTGTGTCTATCATGCCATCTCTTTACCTTGTCTTTATAGATTATACTGTTGTCGTATGCTCGGTTTCGGATTTCAATTATCTCATTCAGATTTAAGTCTCTGCATAATTTCCCAAGGTGACAACTCCAATTCAACTTTTTTATCGCCCATTCTTATTTGTGAATCAATTCTGCAGGTAGATGGCATGGCTTGCCATAGATCATCCTAAAAGGTGAAGTACTGAGTGGAGTCTTATAGGCTGTTCTATAGGCCCATAGAACTTGGTCCAACAGTTTCGACCAGTTCTTCCTATCTTGACGAACCAACTTCTGAAGAATACCGTTCACCTCTCTATTAGAAACCTCTGCAATGCCATTAGATTGTGGATGATATGGGTTGGCTATTCTATGCTCAAATTTATACTCCCTAGCCAAAGATCTCATTTCCTTATTCACAAAGTATCCATCAGAAATCAAGACTTTTGGTTTCCTGAATCTTGCAAAGATATTATCCTTAATAAACTTACATATAGTTTTGCTATCTGCGGTTCGGGTTGGAATATCCTCTACCCATCTTGATAAATAATCAACCGCTAACAAGATGTACTCAAATCCAATGTTGTGGGAAAGGGACCCATAAAATCAATCCCCATGCATCGAAAACATCACAGAAATCATTGGTTGCATGGGCATTTCATCTCTATATCCCACAATCCCTCCCATTCTTTGACAAATCGAGGATGATTGTACAAATTCATTAGCATCCTGAAATAAGGGACGCCAGTAAAATCCACATTGGAGTACCTTGTGCGTCGTTATCTTTCCCGAATGGTGTCCTCCAGCCTCAAGAGAATGACAATGTGTGAGGACACTCTGGTATTCCTCCTGGGGAATACATCTTCGCCAGACGCAATCCGATCCTTCATAGAAAAGGAAATGATCGTCCCAATGGTATTTTCTCGAATCTGATTTTAATCGATCAATCATTCTCTTGGTCCAACCAAAGGGAACCTTCTTGGAGACAAGATAGTTCACTATGTCGGAATACCATGGGACAGAATCAATAATGCAAACCGATTCGTCTGGAAAAGTTTCCTTAATAGGTACAGTGTTAGGTTAATCATTTTGCTTAATTCGGGAAAGGTGATCAGCAACAACATTCATTATTCCAGGTTTATCCTTGATTTCCAAATTAAATTCCTGGATTAACAAGATCCATCTCAAAAGTTGTGCCTTGGCATCCTTCTTATCCATAAGATATCTAATTGTAGTGTGGTCTGTGAAAATTGTCACTTTGGAGCCCAATATGTATGATCTGAATTTTTCAAGGGCCCAAACAACCACGAGCATTTCTTTTTCAGTTACTGTATAATTTCTCTGTGCAGGATCTAATACTTTTCTCATGTAGTGAATCTCATAAGGAATTCCATCTTGTCTTTGTCCAAGTACAGCTCCGACAGCAAAATCTGATGCATCAGTCATGATTTCGAAGGGAAGAGACCAGTAGGGAGCTTGTAATATCAACGATTCACATATTTTCTTTTTCAGGAGCTCGAAGGCCTCTAGACATTTGTGATTCACAATAAACTCGGTGTCTTTTCCTAAGAGCTCAGTCAGTGGGCGGGCGATCTTTGAAAAATCAGGGATGAACCTTCGATAAAATCCAACATGCCCTAAGAAGGACCTCACTGACTTGACGTTAGTTGGTGGCTCAAGTTTCTTGATCACATCCACCTTGGCATGGTCGACCTCCATTCCCTTTTTGGAGATGATGTACCCCAATACGATACCCTCAGTCACCATAAAGTGACTTTTCTCCAAGGAGAGTACCAAATTAACCTCCCTGCATCTCTGGAGGACTCGGTCCAAGTGCGCTAAACATGTATCAAATGAATCACCATGAACCGAGAAGTCATTTATGAAGACTTCCAGGAAATCACCAACCATTTCAGCAAATACGGCAATCATGCACCGCTGAAATGTTCCTGGGGCATTACAAAGCACGAATGGCATGTGCTTGAATGTGTAGGTACCGAAGGGACATGTAAATGTGGTCTTTTTCTGATCCTCGAGAGAGATAGCTACTTGATTGTAGCCAGAGTACCCATCAACAAAATAGAAGAAAGCCTTCCCTGCAAGTCTCTCCAAGATTTGATCAATAAATGGTAGTGGAAAGTAATCTTTCTTGGTCGCAGCATTCAGGCATCTGTAGTCGACACAGACACGCCACGACGTGGGTACTCGGGTCACAATCTCTACCCCTTCCTCGTTGGTGACCATTTGGATTCCCGACTTCTTCGAGACGACATGAAGGGGGGCCACCCACTTAGAGTCAGAAATGGGGTATATAAATCATGCTTTGCACCATTTCTCTATCTCTTTCTTAACTACTTCCCGAAGATTGGGGTTTAATTTTCTCTGAAATTCTCGATAAGGCCTTGTGTTATCCTCAACATAAATTTGGTGCGAGCAGAGAGCAGGATTGATTCCTACGAGATCCGACACTGTCCAACCGATGGCTTTTCGATTTCGCTTAAGGACTTCGAGTAATCTAGATTCATGGTCCATGGTTAATGATGAGTTAATGATCACAGGGAATTTTTCTTTGGGTCCATTTAGAAATGCATACTTCAGTGTGGGAGGTAGTGGTTTCAGCTCTGGCAAATCTGAATCATCAATTAAATCTGGCTAAACGATCTTTGCATCTGGCTCAATGTCGGTTGGCGGTGAATCACTCTGTGATGTGCTAGCTGCCAATTCCGAAGAAAGGTGAGTCGGATCGCTAAAGTAGTGCGGTAATTCAGCCAAAGTCGCATCCGACTCGTCATTGATATTTCTTGATTTTCCAGAAGAAGATGGGACAGACAAATCCGAAAGGATTTCTGTGTCATCAAGGTTATAAGCATCTGGGTGTCTAGATATGTTTAGCAACATCTCACAAACTGCACTACGCATTGTTTCTTCTTCTGATGTGGTACTTTTAATTTGGATATCTGGTAGTTGGTCCCATGGTCCAGTAGCGTTGATAAGATTGCATTATGATGTTTCAACGTATTCAATGGTGGATTCGGAGTCTGGTCTTTGCCACTTTGTTTGTTTCATCTCCAAATCCACTTCTCCGTCTGGAGAGAGAAATTTCATCATTCGTGTACCGTAATCAAATACAGCTTTAGCAGTTCTTAAGAATGGTCTTCCAAGAATGATTTGGGATTCCTTCCAATGGTTTGGGGTCTCCATATCAATGACAGTGAAGTCCACTTTGTATTTTGTACCCTCGATCATGATGATTACATTTTTCACTTCTCCCTTAGGTCTTTTAGTGGATTTATCAGCAAATTGGAGTAAAGATAATGATTTCTTGAGAGGACCTAACTCCAATCTGTAATATAAGGCTAAGGGTAGAAGATTGATGGAAGAACCATTGTCGAGAAGTGTGCGTGTGAATGCAATGCTGCTAATGCGACTCTCCACATAATGAGCACCCAGATCCCTTTTCTTTCTTGGTAAATGCTGATTTTTGACACATTTGGTAGTGGCAACTGTCAAGATATGAGTCTCCACAAATTGACTTTGTTTCTTTGTACGCGTCCTGGTGGGAGTGCATTTCATCTTCAAGTACTTCTGAAATGCTGGATTACTGGCCACATACTGATCGAAGGGGACTTTAACTATGATATTTTGCTGGCATAATCATTCCATTTCTGGGTCATATAGAAGGTTTTTCTTTTGTTTTCCTTTCTTAAGAGCATGGGGGAAAGAAATGGAAGCATTTAAGACAGGAGATAGAGAGCCAGAATCATAAATTAGAGCATCTTTATTAGAATTGGAGTTCTTATTACAATCATAAGGTTTCTGATAATTAACAAAATCATGTTGCTGAAATGGTGACAAAGGTTTTTTTGTAGCAACTAGAGGTTCAAGGTCCTCTGCAGACTCCATACATGCTTTTCCTTTATCTCGTGCTGGGATCTTCAGGCGTACTTCTTCTTCATCTTCAGAAGCATCCTCCGATTGATCTTCCGAGTCTTCATGGTCTGATTCCTAAGCCCGGTTAGGTACGACCACGGTGCTTCCACTCCTGAGTGACATGGCATTGATATTGTCAAACGAAAGGATCTCATGTTAGATGTGGAAAAATCTGAATAGTATACCTGGCCATTGTGTTGAGACGATTGAGATTTGTTCAAGCTATTGGGGTTAGCTTAAACTTGGGCGGGAATGGTTGTGGCTGGGGTTGTTTGTTCATCCTTCCAACAGGACAAGCGATTAACATCAACCCGTAGATCGTGCAGCTTATTTCGGAAGTTGTGAATTTCTTCAAGCATCTGTCTCTGCTACCGGTTCTTCTGAAGGGTTGGATGATTGAGCTGATTGTTTTGGAGCTTGATATTGCTGACGATATTGCTGAGGCTGGTTCTGACGGTTATATGGATGCTGTTGCTGCTTCAGATGCTGATATGATGCAGTGTTCTGAGTGTGCTGCGGAGCTGGTGGAAATGTGGCATTATAGAAAGTGGGCAGACATTGATAAGGCTGACGGTCCCCCATATTACCGTGTTGGTTAGTAACCTGTGTATACCTGAAAACTCAGGGATCCGCAAGGGTCAAAATAGTCCACACAAGGCGGGACTATAGTGTCGCTGAGCGACCGCTCACGAAACCCGAATTAATCAACAATTAACCCACGACAAATATATCAAGCAATGAAAGTAAATGTGCGGAGTTAAAATTTATTATAACTCTACAACAAGATGTGTATAGGTGCAAGTATTGTAGAGGTCGAACACAGGGAGCAGACAGGTAGAACGGGGCAAAAATGCTCAAAATGTGTGTGTATGTGATCAAGAGTCTATTGTGCTATTTTTTGTGGGTTTTTAATTTTATATTTTTTTATTTAATTTTTAATTTTATATTTTTGTATTTTGATTTCTAATTTTCTGGTTTTATATTTTCTTTTTATATTTTATATTTTTTTATTTCCTTTTTCAATATTGGATTATACAAACTATATAAGAAAAGAGGTGATAAACTATTTATAAAAATAAGGGAAAAAGCTCAAAAATTAGGAAATGAAGTGTTTTTGGTATTTTTATACTTTTCTATTGTTTTTGTGATTTTTGTAGATTTTTTTCTAATCTTTTGGTATTTTTAAAGTCAAAAATACTGAAAACAGTGAATAAAAGTTGCTGGCCGAAATTAAATTGAGGATGAAAAATAGTAAACAGTGTCAAAAATTCCTCAAATCAATTTTTCATAAAAGAGAATAAAATAGAGAAACTACAGGAACTGAGTTTATATTTTTAGGATTTTTCTAGGATTTTTTAGATTTTTAGGAAGGTTTTTGGGCTTTTCTAATTTTTAGGAGTTTTGTTTTGTATTTTTTAATGATTTTTGGATTGGAGTTAGAACACAATAAGATAAGCAAAATATATTTTTTGGGAATTTCCTGTTGTGTTTTTATATTTTTTTGGTATTTTATGACGCAAACAGTGCTGAAAATGAGTGTTTTGATTTTTTATAAATATTAAAATGCAATAATTATGAAAAATAAAAATATGGCGAGATACTACAATGCAGCAGGAGCTTAACTCTATTTTTTGAGATTTTTTCGAATTTTCTAGATGCATGAAATAAATAGGGAAAGCATGCAAAAATATAAGGCCTAACAAGGGTATGAATGAAAATAGAGCGAAGTTCAAGGGGCAAAGTGCAAATTATACAAAAGTATACAACTACAGATGAATGCTTTGAGTCCTAAATAAACATTACACAAAATGGCGGGGGAAATGACGCAAAATACCCACGCCCGAGGCGGTCGAACGGCTGCGGAGGGCGATGGAAGAACAAGGAAGCTCGCCGGCCAAGACGAACTTTCACCGGCCTATCCGCTCCCCTCCGACGTGCAGTGAAGTCCCAAAACGCCGCACTTCCTCCTGGAGAGCCCCTCGAGCTGTCGGCGGCGTCAAAATGGTGGAAAGACCACCGGAGGGCCACCACGGCGTCGAGGATGAGTTATGGCTCCAGCTACCTCGTTCCTTGGCAAAATCCAACTCCAGATGGAGTCTCTTGACCCCTGGGACCTGCAAATAAAACACAACTACAATAGTAGACGATCCTAGGGAAAATGTGGGTGATCGAATGGAGTAGGTGGCGGAAATGGACTCGCCGGAGCTAGCTCCGGCGAGGGGGAAGTGGATGATGAATGGAGCACAAATCAAGCCAACAAATATAGGAAATAAAAGGTTACACTACAACTAGTCTACAGCAAAGAAAAATAAAGGAAAACAGGCAAAGATGACCTCGATTGGTTTGGAAAAACCAAGAGATGGACCTCACGGTCAAGGGCCGGAGATGGGGGTGGATACGCCTCCGCGCCGCTCCTCCGCTCCTCCTAACAGTGAGGTGAGGTTGCTGTCACCTTCCTCTAACCTCAGCACATGAAAGAAGGGAGAAAGAAGGGGCAAAAGGAGTTCAAAATTGAAATGGAGGGTTGGAGGTCTTTTTTAAAGAGTGGTCGATGGGGCACAAAGAACGGTGCTTCTGGAGCACACCAGTGATGCACTCCCCGAAAACAACCATGGGCGTGTATCCTCAATATATGGTGAACAAAAGTCAAGAAGGAAGCAATGCCAAATGGTGAAAGACGCGCTCTCCAAAATTCGGAGAAAACGCCAAAAAAACGCAGTCTGACAAGCTTCAGAACATTGGGCAGAGAGTGGACGAGGAGGCATGAAGATCGAGGTTTATCGAGCAAATCTTCGATCCAAAGACCAAAAACAGTACTGGGCGTGTATCATGGTTATATGGGGAGAAAAAGTGAAAGAAGGGCCCAAGGTCAAAATGTGAATGAGGTGAGCTCTAAAATTCCGAGAAAATGGCTAAAAACGCAGCTGACAGGCTGCAGGTGCAGACCAGGGAGTTGACCAGTGGGTCAACTTCCACCTGGTTGGTCCACGTGGACCAACCACAAAAATCCCTGGGAAAAACATTTGTAAATTCAATTAAAAATAGCAAATCAATTTATTAAATTATGTTTACGAAATAAAAAATGTTTATTATTTTATAAATTATTTTATTATGATTTTTATTTATTTTTTAGAGGTATATTTTTACAAGTTGCCTATTATACCCTTTATAGGTATATTCTTCTATACATTGTATTCTTTTATTTTTATTGTATGTATCTAATTTATTTATTTTGTATTATTAATTTACATAATTATAACATACTTTTATAAACATAATTATATTTTAATTTTATTTTATTGATGTGTTTTGTATATTTAATAAAATAGAATTAGTAATTATACAACTATGTATATATGTATTATACCTAGGTTTTGTACATACAAGTATTTTTATTTTGAGTTTTCTTCGCATTTTTATTCTGATTTTAAGGCACATAATTATTATAGGTAATATTTACAAAATTATAAAAATATAAAAATACAAAAATAATGAATAAATAATAAATTGAATATTTTAATCTGTACAAGTATACAATAGGGGTCCAAAACTCAACTTTCAAACCGTAGCTCCGCCAAATGCAAAACCACCGCCATTAAATAGCTTATTTTCTTCTATATACAATTAAAGGTGAGTTTGATGCATTTGGAGTTTTCATTTATGAGATACGGGTCTGGGAAGTTGGGATTCTGGATTTTTATTCAGACCATAACTTTTTATCTGTACATTATTTTTCTGTGAAATCAATTTTGTATTTTTATATATAAAATTATCTACAACTTTCATGTACAAAGTTTCTTTATTTGAGGTATAAAAAGTGGAACCAAAAATAGGTCCCAAAATGAATAAAGAATGAATAGAAAATATAGGTCTTTTATCTGCATTTTGGCCCTTATCTCCCCCTACTTTATTCCTTGTCGACCTATTCATCAAGATGCCTAGGTCTCAGGGTTTCGGGTCATAAAATATTTACAATAGTTTATTCTTTTTCTTTTCTTTTCTTTATTCTATAATTTTGGCATTAAAAACTGCATTTTATACAATATTTACACACATATACATAGATGCTAAAATGCATGAATTACGCCTATTTACACGCATTTACTAGGGTTTTTAAGGCCAAAATGATAGAATAAAGATGATGAAATGCAGATTCATCATCCCCCTATACTTGCCTTTGCTAGTCCCTAGCAAACACTTATGCAATAAGTACAGAAAAGAAAAACAAAGAAAAGAAAAAGAAGAAGGTGGATTAAGTGTAATTATCAAACTTGTCTTCACAAAATCAAAGTTTGGAGCTTAAGTCGGACCTTTGGAATTTTAGTGCGGACGGAACCTTATTGAGAACCGAATTTGAAATCCATCAGTCCCTGAGAATCCCAAAACTCTGCTCAAGTCTTCTCAATAGCCAGGTCAGAAATACTTCAATTCATACGCAAACCCTTACGACTATGAATCTGACTCGTACAGTGTAAGTGATGGTGGCTCTCCCCAACTAGAATGACAAAGAAACTGACTTCTCCAGTACGACAACCCAATGATTCCCCAATCCAATAACTCCATCCTCGAGGAACGGGGTATTCCCTTCTAAGTTCAAATGGCAACCAGCTCAAGAGGAGGGGGTGAAGAGAAGAATGGACGGTAGCCAGTGTAGCTACCTATCCTGGGACGCAAGACTAGTGTAGTCAAGTCATCCTGCTGTAGGCTCACATATTTGACTTTGGAACTCAAGCTTGCTTATTGACTTTGTACATACTTACAGGCTTTTTATTTTTGTACATGCCTGAACTTTTTTTTCTTTTTTTTTTTCTTTTTTTTGAATACTATATACAGCAGCATTTACATAAGGAGTTTTTCCTCTTGAGCCAGTAGACTATCCCTCTTTTGAAGCTTTATTGCAACCCACAGCCTCCTGTCTTTAGACTTCCTTATCACTGGATGGGTTGGGGTGCACTTCCCTCCCTAGAGGAGGACAAATGTTTCCACTTGTGTGCGTCTCATACCGGCAAATCCAATCCCCTCACCACTCCAACTGAGTTGAGCCATGTGAAAGGTGGAGGTGTCCAAGTTAGGTCATTATCAACAAGAGTCGTGCGTGTGCTCCTAAATACTCTACTTAGGCAGTCAAGAATCCATTGAACCAAGTCTCGTGATCCTCAAAGAATTAAGTCAACTAGACCTGAAGTACCTCAAACCCAGTTCTATAAGGTTCCTGTTATTAGGTAAATTTTAAAGTCCAATCAAGCTCCAATCTCTGGATTTTACTTAGACCTGTTCAACTATCAAACTCAATCCAAAAAATGCTCATGCTATACAAATGGTATGCAGAATGCAGGAAATATTTTTGTGATGCAATTTTCAAAGATTTTGAACTTTTTATGGATTTTTGAAAAGATGATGCATGCATATGCAGATGCAATTTTTTTGTATTTTTCAGAAAGATTTTTCAAGTGTTTTTTGGATTTTAATTTTGCACATGTTTTTGGGATTTTTGAATATAAAAAGTTTTTGGCTAAAAGCTGGGTTAAAAATATGAACACAGGAGTGCTTCTTATATCTACAAGAAGTGGATTTTAAGAATTTACAGGGTAAGTGATCAATTTTATACATATATATATATAGTGGATTTTGGTGTGATGTAAATATTCCTCAAACTTATTTGACACAGATTTTTCAAACAATTTTTTAAAACTATAGTCCAAAATAATTTTTACAAACATTTTTGTAAACATGTACACACATTTGAAAATCATTTTGCAAAGGTTTTTCAAACAGTATATATAGGTTTTTCAAATATTTTTGCAACCATTTCTCAAACCATTTGCAAATCATTTTTCAAACATTTTATTTCACATAAAGAAAATAAATTTTGCAAACCACACATTTTTACACAGGTTGAAAACATGTAACAAAATATTTTCAAAATAGTTTTCAATAAATGTTCACAAAGATTTTCAAACTATTTTTCAAACATTTTGCAAAAAACATTTTCACCTGATTTATTAATCAGTAAATACAAAAAGAATTTGAGGAACAAAAAACTTTTTTATTAAGGATTTTAATGAATTTTAAAGAATAATTAGCCATATTATTAAGAAAATACGAAAGTACGAGTTATGGCTAAAGTATATACACAGTATATACGACCCCCCTATACTTAGCTTGAGCTATGTCCTCATAGATCGGAGAGAAAAGAGAAGACATAACTCGTACTAAGTATAGACAAGTCTAAATAATAAAGGAATAAATGAATGAATCAATGAGAAGTTGACCGTTCCCCCCTATACTTAAGATCAAATAATCCTAAGTATAGCAGACTGTACACAACGCAGGGAGGGTCAAGGGTGGGAATGAACAGATCGTACTCAGATTGTCTCCCCCTATACTTAGGGTAAGATATCCCTAAGTATAGACAAGAAGAGGAGACAATGGAGAGGATCGAAAATAATAGAACAACTCGAGGTGCACGCCCCCCTATACTTAGGACAAAGTGCGTCCTAAGTATAGAAGACTGTCTACAAGGGGCGGCACCTTTTCGGTAGATGAAGAAGATAGAAGAGGAAAAGAAGAAAAGAAGAAAAGAAGAAAATAAATCGGAAGACGGCAGAAGATAGAGAAGGATATACACATCACTCCCCCTATACTTAGGGTAAAAGAAGCCCTAAGTATAGGCAACGACAGGAGTGATGACAAGGAATGATGAAAGAACACTCGGCTCATCCACCCCCCTATACTTAGGACAAAGTACGTCCTAAGCAAGGAAAACACGAGAATGGGTGGTCGAGCAAAATGGGAGAAGGACGAAAATAAACATAAGAGGATATACAACAGAGACGGATGTACACATGATCAAGAAGGTTGAAAGCGGACCTTCTTGCGGGACCGCTGAGGAATAGATCTGGTGTGATGCAGGTCGACATCGGGGTCCACAGTGGACGGGAACCGATCAGGGTCGACAAAGTGTACGTCCTCAGGGGCCCTAAGGTGTGAAGGCACAGACGGATTAGTGAAAGAAGTACGACTAGGTCCGGCCTTGGGAGTCTCGCTAATATCAAAGTGGAATGGGACGAACTCATCATCATCGGAAGTAGTGTACTCAGAGTCGTACTGCGAGGTGTCATCCAGGTCAAAATAAAAAGGCACGAAATCATCGTTGGAAGTAGTCGAACTCTGTTCGTCCTCTATAATCTCAACCGGATCATCTTTCTCATCAAAAGGCCCGAATCTCCGAAGAAAAGCAACTAAATCAAACTCGGCCTTAGTCTCAGGAGCGGACTCATCAGTGGAAGTAGTCAGAGCATGTCCATCCTGTATAGTCTCTAAATCTGCCCTCCGCTCAACGGTATCAATCATTAAATCCCGCGGATGTCATCAACACAACGCCAAGTCCCAGAAGAAGGAACGTCGAGGTCCATGCTTTCCAAGTTTTCCTCAACCGGGAGGAATTCTCAGGTCTCAGTGGAATCCAATAGACAACAAAATTCTCTGATAGTATCATCAAGGTCATGGTCCTCGAGGTCAGCCAAGATAGGTGTGGTCACATCAGGTACCGATCTCTGGTCGATAGTAGGTGCAGTGATCAATGCTTCGCTCTCGTCAGCAGGACGGAAGCGAATCTCTCCTGATCCGTAATCAATAACGACCCTCGCAGAGGCGAGGAATGGTCGTCCCAGGATGATTGGAGAGTGCTCCCCTGTGGAGGTCTCCATGGGGAATACGACAAAATCAACGGTGTAGCTCATGCCCTGAATCAAAATGACGGCGTTTTCAAGGATACCCTTCGGCCTCTTTATTGATCCATCAGCAAATTGTACAATCATCCTGGTCTTCTTGAGAGGCCCTAGGTGAAGAGACTGTACCAGCGAGAAGGGTATGATGCTAATCGAAGCACCGCCGTCGAGGAGAGTGTGATCACATGTGAAGTCAGAGATGGTGCAGCTAATGAAAGGTGTGGCAGTGTTCCTCTTCCGAGGAATGGGACGGTGTGTGATGGCGTGGGCAGTGGCCATGGTCAAGATATGACGCTCAGATCTGCTCCTCCGCTTTCTCTTCTTGGGAAGAGGAGCAGATAAATCGGTCATGGCCTGCTGAAGTGGGGCACGGATAATCTCATGAATGGTGGCCACCACTTCGGGTTCAGTCAACATTTTTTTGAAATTTTGGACCTCCTCCATACAAGGGAGGAAGTCGGAATCATAATATACACGAGGAATGCCAAGAGCAGTCTGTACAGCGGCATCCTCGGGGTCAAAGGTGGGACTGGGTGTGAATGTATGTGTGGACCAAGGATCTGGCAAGTGGTCTCTCTCCTCACAGTCTGACTCGATCGTGTGTCTCCCGAAATCTTTTTGTGTTTTTGAATTTTTCTCATTTTTTTGTATTTTGGGCGATTGCATGCTCTCATGATAATCCTCAATTGATTCCATATCCTCAAAGACTGGAGCAGCATTCTGGTTCTTATTTAAACTAGTAAGATCAGTGATCCTTGAATTTATATGCTCCATCATCTGGTTCAAGGTCTCAAGTGTGGATATCATGAAAGGTGACTCCAAAATCTCAGGATCGGGTGAGTCGAATGTGGGCGGTGGGTGTGGACAAAAATCACATTCCGGATCAGGATACTCAAGGAAGAGCGGGTTGTCGAAATGTGAGGGTGATGGTGGTGGAAATGATTGGTGAAAGTCATGGTCCGAATCCTGAAATAGTGGGTTTGTCGGGTATGTACAAAAGTCAGGAGCAAAGTCCTCCTGGAAAAAGTGAGGTGGACCGACGGGAGTGAACGAGGAATCTGCAGAGTCCGGATAAAAAATGCTCCAGGGGTCCATCTCGAAAACAAAAGGAAACGATCCGGGAGAGCACGACGGTCAAGTCAAGAGAGTAGAAAAGAAGGCGCAAATGCGCAGGTATGATCTAGGACACACACAAAATAATCACAAGCAAAAATGAAAACAAGTCAAACCCTCAATTCACCTACTCAACTCGGTAGAGACCGTAAAGAGCGGTCTTTTTATTTTGTCTGTTTTAGAGTTAGGTGAGAAGTCAAGAAGTTGCGCAAACACTTAGGGGGCTGAATGGGATTTGGGCACTAACCTTAGTGTGTGCGTGAGCAAGTAAAACGAAGACAATGAGGGGATTACTCGCCCCAATACAAGATTTTCTTTTTGATCGGTTTTAGGGTCAAGTAATATTAGCAGTCCCAATTTTATTGATTATCATTTATTTTTATTTTTAATAAAAATTCACGAGCCTAACGAGGAGTCGATTCCTTTAAGCACCTAGGTTATCAAAATCAGAGGTAGAGGAGCGGGAAAGTAATGCAAGCGGCAAAAATGATGATGAATGCTAAAGCGTAAATGCTCACCTTGCCTCCAGCACTCTACATGCAAGGATGCTCAGCAGAATTGAAACCTATCTATATGCAAATGCAAAGCCGATGAAATCGCCCTAAATTTCAGAAATTGCTATTAGCGAGAAGAACCACAAGCTGACCACCAATCCTCAACCCAAGAGTCTGGTCTAGGCTCACCCCTCCTCTGCTCAACACACTTGAGTTTAGGAGAAAGTGCTTTGCGAGGAGAGCTCGCGGCGCGACGGATTAAAGGTGATGATCAACTGTTTAAAATTTGACTAAGTCCAAACGAGACTAAAGATGCATGCAAAGTATTAGGTGTTTGGCCTTAGTCTATCGCAAGCAATCCTAAAACTACGGGATCAATGACACAAAAGAAATAAAATCGGAAAACAAAACAAAATAAAAGAATGCGAAGAAAACGCGAGAAAAGCCGCGGCGAGCCCCCAAGTGAACAATCACTTGGAAATTAGGTCCGAGTGTCTAATGTCCGAGTACCTGTATTATAACAATAAATAGTCTCTCTCTCACAATAAATTACAAGAAATAAGGTCAATGAAATAAATGGCTCGGGAGTTGTCTTCAAAAATCCTCTAAGTCTGCCTTGGTGCGAAGCGTCACCGCCTCACGTGGGTGCACGGGCGCTCCTAGAAAAGAGAGCCTCCCTCGATCCGCGTACCTCGCACAAAGTCAAACACGAAGGTGATTAGACAATTCAAACAATTTATCAAAAATGAGCCAAAATAAAATAAGCAGAAATAAAAGCCGCAAATGTAGACTAATAGTCACAACACAAAACAAAAACCTGAACTACGCGCTGTTGCTCCCCGGCAACGACGCCATTTGAAAACTCACGGATCCGCAAGGGTCAAAATAGTCCACATAAGGCGGGACTACAGTATCGCTGAGCGACCGCTCACGAAACCCGAATTAATCAACAATTAACCCACGACAATATATCAAGCAATGAAAGTAAATGTGCGGAGTTAAAATTTATTATAACTCTACAACAAGATGTGTATAGGTGCAAGTATTGTAGAGGTCGAACACAGGGAGCAGACAGGTAGAACGGGGCAAAAATGCTCAAAATGTGTGTGTATGTGATCAAGAGTCTATTATGCTATTTTTTGTGGGTTTTTAATTTTATATTTTTTTATTTAATTTTTAATTTTATATTTTTGTATTTTGATTTCTAATTTTCTGATTTTATATTTTCTTTTTATATTTTATATTTTTTATTTCCTTTTTCAATATTGGATTATACAAACTATATAAGAAAAGAGGTGATAAACTATTTATAAAAATAAGGGAAAAAGCTCAAAAATTAGGAAATGAAATGTTTTTGGTATTTTTATACTTTTCTACTATTTTTGTGATTTTTGTAGATTTTTTTCCAATTTTTTGGTATTTTTAAAGTCAAAAATACTGAAAACAGTGAATAAAAGTTGCTGGCCGAAATTAAATTGAGAATGAAAAATAGTAAACTGTGTCAAAAATTCCTCAAATCAATTTTCCATAAAAGAGAATAAAATAGAGAAACTACAGGAACTGAGTTTATATTTTTAGGATTTTTCTAGGATTTTTTAGATTTTTAGGAAGATTTTTGGGCTTTTCTAATTTTTAGGAGTTTTGTTTTGTATTTTTTAATGATTTTTGGACTGGAGTTTGAACACAATAAGATAAGAAAAATATATTTTTTTGGGAATTTTCTGTTGTGTTTTTATATTTATTTGGTATTTTATGACGCAAACAGTGCTGAAAATGAGTGTTTTTGATTTTTTATAAATATTAAAATGCAATAATTATGAAAAATAAAAATATGGCGAGATACTACAATGCAGCAGGAGCTTAACTCTATTTTTTGAGATTTTTTTCGAATTTTCTAGATGCATGAAATAAATAGGGAAAGCATACAAAAATACAAGGCCTGACAAGGGTATGAATGAAAATAGAGCGAAGTTCAAGGGGCAAAGTGCAAATTATACAAAAGTATACAACTACAGATGAATGCTTTGAGTCCTAAATAAATATTACACAAAATGGCGGGGGAAATGACGCAAAATACCCACGCCCGAGGCGGTCGAACGGCTGCGGAGGGCGATGGAAGAACAAGGAAGCTCGCCGGCCAAGACGAACTTTCACCGGCTTATCCGCTCCCCTCCGATGTGCAGTGAAGTCCCAAAACGCCACGCTTCCTCCTGGAGAGCCCCTCGAGCTGTCGGCGGCGTCAAAATGGTGGAAAGACCACCAGAGGGCCACCACGGCGTCGAGGATGAGTTATGGCTCCAGCTACCTCGTTCCTTGGCAAAATCCGACTCCAGATGGAGTCTCTTGACCCCTGGGACCTGCAAATAAAACACAACTACAACAGTAGACGGTCCTAGGGCAAATGTGGGTGATCGAATGGAGTAGGTGGCAGAAATGGACTCGCCGGAGCTAGCTCCGACGAGGGGGGAGTGGATGATGAATGGAGCACAAATAAAGCCAACAAATATAGGAAATAAAAGGTTACACTACAACTAGTCTACAGCAAAGAAAAATAAAGGAAAACAAGCAAAGACGACCTCGATTGGTTGGGAAAAACCAAGAGATGGACCTCACAGCCAAGGGCCGGAGATGGGGGTGGATACGCCTCCGCGCCGCTCCTCCGCTCCACCTAACGGCGAGGTGAGGTTGCTGTCACCTTCCTCTAACCTCAGCACATGAAAGAAGGGAGGAAGAAGGGGCAAAAGGAGTTCAAAATTGAAATGGAGGATTGGAGGTCTTTTTTAAAGAGTGGTCGATGGGGCACAAAGAACGGTGCTTCTGGAGCACACCAGTGATGCACTCCCCAAAAACAACCATGCGCGTGTATCCTCAATATATGGTGAACAAAAGTCAAGATGGAAGCAATGCCAAATGGTGAAAGACGCGCTCTCCAAAATTCGGAGAAAACGCCAAAAAAATGCAGTCTGACAAGCTTCAGAACATTGGACAGAGAGTGGGCGAGGAGGCATGAAGATCGAGGTTTATCGAGCAAATCTTCGATCCAAAGACCAAAAAACGTACTGGGCGTGTATCATGGTTATATGGGGAGAAAAAGTGAAGAAGGGCCCGAGGTCAAAATGTGAATGAGGTGAGCTCTAAAATTCCGAGAAAATGGCTAAAAACGCAGCTGACAGGCTGCAGGTGCAGACCAGGGAGTTGACCAGCGGGTCAACTTCCACCTGGTTGGTCCACGTGGACCAACCACAAAAATCCATGATAAAAACATTTGTAAATTCAATTAAAAATAGCAAATCAATTTATTAAATTATGGTTACAAAATAAAAAATATTTATTTTTTATAAATTATTTTATTATGATTTTTATTTATTTTTTTAGAGGTATATTTTTATAAGTTGCCTATTATACCCTTTATAGGTATATTCTTCTATACATTGTGTTCTTTTATTTTTATTGTATGTATCTAATTTATTTATTTTGTATTATTAATTTATTTAATTATAACATACTTTTATAAACATAATTATATTTTCATTTTATTTTATTGATGTGTTTTGTATATTTAATAAAATAGAATTAGTAATTATACAACTATGTATATATGTATTATACCTAGGTTTTGTACATACAAGTATTTTTATTTTGAGTTTTCTTTGCATTTGTATGCTGATTTTAAGGCACATAATTATTATAGGTAATATTTACAAAATTATAAAAATATAAAAATACAAAAATAATGAATAAATAATAAATTGAATATTTTAATCTGTACAAGTATACAATAGGGGTCCAAAACTCAACTTTCAAACCGTAGCTCCGCCAAATGCGAAACCACCGCCATTAAATAGCTTATTTTCTTCTATATACAATTAAAGTGAGTTTGATGCATTTGGAGTTTTCATTTGTGAGATACGGGTCTGGGAAGTTGGGATTCTGGATTTTTATTCAGACCATAACTTTTTATCTGTACATTATTTTTCTGTGAAATTAATTTTGTATTTTTATATATAAAATTATCTACAACTTTCATGTACAAAGTTTCTTTATTTGAGGTATAAAAAGTGGAACCAAAAATAAGTCCCAAAATGAATAAAGAATGAATAGAAAATATAGGTCTTTTATTTGTATTTTGGCCCTTATCTCCCCCTACTTTATTCCTTGTCGACCTATTCATCAAGATTCCTAGGTCTCAGGGTTTCGGGTCATAAAATATTTACAATATTTTATTCTTTTTCTTTTCTTTTCTTTATTCTATAATTTTGGCATTAAAAACCGCATTTTATACAATATTTACACACATATACATAGATGCTAAAATGCATGAATTACGCCTATTTACACGCATTTACTAGGTTTTTAAGGCCTAAATGATAGAATAAAGATGATGAAATGCAGATTCATCAATACCAAATGCCATTTACTTCGAATGTCAGTGGCAGGGCTTCTTCAACAGTTTCGGCTGGTGGAGGTCATTGCTAGGAAGGTTGGACATATGCTTGATCCTGAACCCAAGGTTGTTGTTGTCCTGATCCTGGCTGCTCCTGGAAATGATGTACACGATAGATCGGGATCGTAGGTGTAGTGGACATCCCCATCTTGGATACCTTCTCAGTGAGCTCCTCCATTTGCTTCAGGAATTGGGAAATCCTGTTGTCGATGTCGTTCATCCTCTTATGAATTTGATCCACAACTGTCAATTTATCAGCTATAATGTTCATGTTCGGAATCAAATCCTCTGCTATCTCTGCGATAGTCTGCTTTCTGCCTTTGGCTTGAGAGGTGTTCAGGGAATCACTGTATGCTCTACTGGCTATCTGTGAGTGGCTTGTCTCCGCCATCTGCTCCAGTACTTTCCAGATGGTCTCAGCTCCTTGCGATGTGTAGTTGCCTCCGCAGACAACGTTGACTAACCCTTGAGTCTCGTAGTTGAGGCCAGAGTAGAGTGACTAAACTAAGATGTTATTATCTAGGTCATGGCAGGACACTTCTGTAGTAGATCTTTAAATCTATCCCAAGCATCACATAGTGGTTCATGTGGCAGCTGAGAGAAACTGGTGATGCGGGTCCTCATTTGGTTGGTTCGACTCAAAGGGTAGAATTTCTTCAAAAACAGGTTTTTGAACGTCTATTAAGTGGTCACAGTCACTCCTAAGTTCTTCACCCAGTATTATGCCTTTCCCTTCAAGGCGAAAGGAAGTGCAGTGAGACGAATGTAGTCCTGGCTGACTTGTAGGTGCCTCAGATTAAAACATATCAGCTCCAAATCTTGCAAGAATTCATATGGCTCTTCAGTCGCATTTCCATGGAATTGGGGTAATTGACTCGGAAAATGTGGCTTCAGTTCATAGTTAATTTCTGGCTGAGATGGCTGTAAATAATTCCTCGCTTTGTACTGTCCAGGATTGTATGCAGCTTTCATTGGCGGTTCTCCCTCAGCATTCAACTGATTCATCTGCTCTCTCTTTAAAAGCTGTTGCTGCTCAGATGCAGCTAATCTTGCAAAAATCATCTTTATGGGGTCTTCATTGGGTTCCTCTTTTGGTTCCTTCCTGGGTGGCAACTTGGGGTCTTCTTCTTCCTCTTCTTCTCTTCACCTTCAGAATGGGAGAAATCGGAGTAAATAGAATGGAAAGAATCAGAATCAAAGTTATCGAGGTGAGAGTCTTCCTCGACATGATCAGGAGATAACGAAAGAGTATGGGTTTGAACTCCTTCCAGGAAGATGAAAGAATCATAAGAGGAGGATTCACGGGAAGGGTGTCCATGAACCCAAGGTGGTCCTGAGTAAGAGTGCCTCCGAACCTTTGAGATTGGAAAATTTGTGGCGGTCAGAGAAGGGTTCACGGAGTCCGAACGATAACTACCACAATTTTCCATTCTCGGTTCAAAATGATCAACAACAGGTTTATAGTTCATGATCTAGGCACAAGTGTGCGGTATTCGTTAATTATCTAGTTTCTACGCATAATCCAAACACAATACAAAGGTTTCTTTCACCAACTCAATCAGTGAAGGTCGTGAGGGTTCGGCCAATTATCTTGTTTGTTTTAATTGGTGTGAATACAAATCTTGCAAGCCGTTTAAACGAGCTATTAGGTGCATGTATTTCCCGACCGACTGTCCTGAATTCTTACAACTAGTTGCACCTACTTTCAGCCAGTATGGGAGTAAGTAAGGACCGTAGAACGACTACCCTTTACTTGAGGACGAAGCCTTACGCAGATCCTCATTGAGAAGTAGCTAATCATTTTTGGTACAATCAGTAGTCAGTATGAAAATCCTGGCTTGGCTCTATCTTAGTGTATGGCTCTCTCCTCACTGCAAGATAAAATCAAACAATGTCGGGGTTGATCTCCCGCAAAAAATCTTGATTTAATGGGTTTTTAAGATCGGCTATATTTAGCAGTCCCAATTTTAATTAGGTGATCACTGAAGAATTTAAATGAGCAAAAATACATGTCTACCGTGCAGTCCCAATTTCCTTTAGAGTTATGTGATAAAACAAGAGGGAGAAGTTCGGGAAAAGCCGATGCACGTGAAAAACTATGATGTATGCTCAGTTAGAAGACTTACAGTGAATCCTCGCAATCTCCATGTGGGATGCAATAAATAAATTGAAAATTTATTCTATATGGATGCAAGCCGATGAAAAACCGCACCTAATCAGAAAGTTCTATTAGCGGGGAAGAATTGAGTTAAATTTTGGCTAAATGGAATGATCTATGTGTGTCTCAATTAACAAAAGCAGTAGACACCCTCCAGCAACTTCTGATAAGAGGCGGGTAGAGGTCCCTTCCTTTGTGCTCTGCTTTCTTCAGCGCTTTTCTGAACTATTTCTTTGCACAATCAAGAAATTAAAATGCTCTGAGAGCCGTATGTGCAGGTCTATCCTAATCGCCACTCAGGTCGGGCCCCACCCTAACCGGAGGGTGAAATAGGCCGCGACACACCACAGAAGAAAGTTCAGAGTCTTTTACATACGCGAGAGTCCAAACTGACATCGCTGTAAATGGGAAATTAATTAGAAAAAAATAAAATTGCAGAAATTAAAAACCTAGACTCTACGCTCTCTCATGACTCGACTCGATCTTAATTTAATTGTGGTTTTTTCGGAAGTTGGTGAAGATGCTTCGGTTTCTTGAAGAACCGCTCCACGTACGCCGGGTACCTCGCAAGAAAAATAAGAGAGAAGATGTAAGAGACTGCCTTAAAAATAATCAAAAATAAAATAAGAGAAATAAATGTTGAAAAATAAAAGAAAATAAATGTAGGGAAAAAATGGAATTTATAATGGAAAATTCGGGGGTCAGACTACCCGAATGGAGAAAACTGAACAAGAAATTTCAAAACATAAAACTAAGTCGTTTGCCTCCCGGGCAATGGCTCCATCTGACGAGTCCGATGTTTGCTTGTTAAAAAGATGTTGTGTCTATTTGTTGTGTGCAAAAATAATGATTTGATTTTGTCATTCGTTGTAAGCGGCAATCAAACATTGTCAAGAAAATAACCACGAAAATATATTCAATTTCAATCAATGTGGTTTTATGTTTATTTTACTTGGACAAGTCCCAAGGTCGAACACAAGGAGGCAAAGGAACAACCTAGAATTATGTCTATCAAATTCGTGCACAATTTTTGAGGTGTTTTTTTTTGGAATTTTTTTATGTAATAAAGGATGCGAAATGCAAATTCGACCTATTTTAAGGACTAAAATGTAAATTATTCTCAAACAATGTCTGAAAAATATGAAACTTGACCACAATGAAAAATATGATGAAATGAATGCACTGTATTTTTTTGGAATTTTTTGGATGCAATATGAATTTTTTATGAATGAACAAAATAAATTTCAATATTTAATGATAATAAAGAATAAACCTAATTATTTTCAAGGAATAAAATTATCCAAGATCTATCACTAAGTGATGATCTAAAAAAATCCTAAACCTCAAAAATACTAGTTTCAATATTTATTAAAAATCAAACACTGAAATATGCAAAATGATTTTTACAGGTCAATCTATGCATGTAAATTAAATTCTTTTTGGGCACAATGCCAAGCACAAAAATAATTCTACAATATGTAATTTTTTCAGGAATTTTTAGAGCAACGGGTAATCAAATAAAAATTCCAGAGCATCATATGGGCAAAATAAGCAGTTTCCCACAAAATAATTAATTATTAATTAACCGTCGATCACAAAAATATCCACAATATGTCATACTGTAGAGAATTGAATGACAAACATCATGTAATTTTGGATAAAAAAATAATATCATGTGGCTGTTAAAAACTAAGGGAGAACACAGGGGTACAATGCAAAATATGAAAATAAGCTGCAATGGGACCAAGATGTAAATACCTGAACCCTTGGGGGTTCAACTACAAAAATCCCAGAGGGGCACGTGAGTGGCAAGCGCCCTCTGGTCGGCGGGGGTCTGGCGCAATATGGAGGAGTTCTAGGGTCTTCTTCTGTAATTCTTCAGTAGCTCACGTGCCACCCACGTGCACTTGTAGGTTCGGGTGGAGGTGTGGGTGCGAACCTACAAGTGGCGTGCTGTCGTGCCTCGGGTCGGCCCGAGGCTTTGGTCCGAGGCTCTGGTTTGGGGCTACAGCTTCCGAAGCGATCTGCGTTGTTGACTTGATTGATCCGATGATGGAGGAGAGAGAGAGAGTCTCTGGACGGTCGGATGTTCAGCTTCATTGCGATCGACGGTGGCGATTGGCCAATAAACGGTCGGCGGTCATCGGAGTAGTGGAGGAGCTCTAGTGTCCGATGAAGCTTGAAGTTCAGACGACGAGGTCACAACACCTGGAAGCGTTACCGGAGTTGAATCTAGGGAGTTGAGGGTGGAGCCGGTCCGAGGCTCAGTGGATGGAGATCAGGCCAGAGTAGCTTCAGGGCAGTGGTGTTGAAGACGCTTGGGAAGGCGATGGCCGAACAACAGCCAGGTGATGTCGATGAGCGGCTGGCGGAGACTTTGTTGGGGATGAGTCATATGGAGAGGCAGAGGCGTTGATGGAATCGATGATGGCGGGAGATCGGAGAATGAAGGTGGACAGATGAAGAGGTGATCAGATCAAGGTGAAGATGGAGAAGGGTACCTGGATGTAAGATGCTCGACTTCGTGGGTCGGAGCAGAGCAGTAGCTCGGAGGCGTGGCTGCGACGAGGACGGTGTCCTCGGATCACGCTAATGGAGAGTTCTCTGGCTGCCACTACCAGAGTGGGGGCTCAACGTGTGAACGGCGGATGAGGGATGCTGAGGGACGGTGGAGCTCTTTATAGCAGAGGGTTCTTGGCCAGAGATGGTAAGAGGGGATTCATGGTGATTGATTGGGGATTCGATTGAGGGGGTGATCGGAAGGGGATTCGAAGAGGATTGGGAAGGCGGTAAGATCTGAAATAGAAGGAGGGGATCTGGGATTAGAAGATGCGACGACTGATTTGGAGAGATTCGCGAGCGGCGATGATCGGAGATGGGTGGAGATTTCGGGCGGCGACGACTGAATTGGGAAGAAGGCCTGGGAGGACGACGCTCCTCGGTCGTCCAATCGGCCGAGATCGGGCGGCCAGGAGGTCGCCACGTGGCGCTCGAAGGGGGAGAGAGGGGTACACGTGCTTGGCGCGTGCTAGGGAGGCACGTCGTGCGAGCATTTTTATTTTTATTTTTTTTATAAAAATGAGTAAATAAAAAGGCCAAAAATGGCTGACACATGGTTGCCCCAGGGGCTGCCACGTGTCAACACCAGAAAAATCGAAAGAAAAATATTTTGTAAAATTAAAATTAAATAGCAAACAACCTTGAATCAAAAATGTTTCTTCATAAAAATTGCTCGTCTCGACGAGATCTACAATTTTCATGAAGACATCAAAATCAAAATCGATCAAATGCACAAAGTGATATTTTTGGGGTATCCCAAGTACATACAATACCTTGATTTTTGGGTTTTGTAATTTTTTTGTCATTTTTTAAACCAGATAAAAATCCAGAAAAAAATATGGTAAAATCAAGAATAAATATTTACACATTAATCTATTTTTTTTGGATTTTATTAATTAAGAAAAAGAAGAAAAAAACTAAAACATGAAACCGATCAATTTTGTACAGTTGGTTAGTGAAGACTCGGACCCAATTTGTTTCTTTGAATTCAAGCTCAATTTGGATTTGGATTTTTGCGTATTTTAATAAAACTTTTATTAAAGAAGACAAATGAACAATAAATGAACTAGAATAGGTTTAATATGTACATAAAATAATAGTCAAAAGCGCTAAAATACAAAATGTACAAAAGAGGCCCAAAACCCATCTTTCACATACGAGCTCTGATTCACTTGAACTTGGTCTTGTTTTGAAGGGAATTGAATGTATATTAGTTCAAAAGTGAGTATGATTAAAATAGACTCTGGATGAGGAAGATATGGGGGTTTTTAGTCCGGAAATCCTGAAACTAGGGTTTGGGTTTTTGGTCCACTTATTTGAGTTAGTGATTTTTTTGCATTTTTCATTTATTCTTGTTAGTGATATGTACACAGTGGAATGGTTTTCGGTCATTTGGAGTTAGTGTGAATGAGTTAAAAATCCGAGAAGTTAGGCTATTTACAGGTCATTTTTTGCTGTGATTTTTGGCTTTTTATTTTGTGCATAAATAATGGATAAAATGCAATTCTTATAAAAACGTGTATGAATGCTAATTATGCAAAATAGATGCAGAAATGCTGTTGATTTTGAGGGATCTGAGCTTAATAAATGAGATTTAGAGTGATGAATCCGAGATTCATCAATATGGTGAGAAGACTAAGCAGGATTTATCCCGTGGAGATCAGATACAGTCCACCAAATAGCCTTGTGATTTCTTTCTAAAATCTCCATCAGATGATATTATTGCTCTTCAGTCAAAGATGAGCTGATCATAATCAGAAACTATCGATGTGGACCCACAAGGAAAGCATACTTAGTATTCGATGGCAAAGTCTTCAATTCTAGCAAGGTAGAATCTGGTTGTGTTGTAACCTCATATGTACGTGCAATGGGATCTGTGTTGGTGGTATACATGTTTGCAATATGGTTATCCACCATCTCTATATGCTCTAGAGTTGGACTATAGAAGATGTCTAGAACAACATCCGACTCATTACTGTGCTCATCCTCAGAATGACTAGAGGAAAATAACTCAGCTAAATGAAACTCAGTCTCTAATCATCTGAAGTGGAGGAATCATGTGAACTCTTAGAATCTGAAACATTTGTAATCAAATCATCATGTGTATGTTCCATGTGCTCATCATCATCCATGATGAAATATAGTGTACCATTAGAAGAACTGCCAACTGTAGTCTCAGACCCATCCTCTTCTAGGATATCCTTGGTCCCTACTCGATACCTCTCAAGTCGTAAAGGCAAACCTCATCCATGTAATCATAGGTGTCTAAAGAACTCAAGGCATCTGAACTTGCTGTAGATGCGGCACTGGATGTGTGTGATCCTCTCGCCATCTATATATGTACCTTCTCGCCCTCAGCGCAAAAAGATACCTTCCATGTATCATAATCGAAGAGGGCCTTCGCGGTCTCCAAGAACTTCCTCCCAAGAATGATCAGGGTAAGGCGTAACTGTGTAGGGTATACCATGTCCAAGACAGTAAAGTCCACTGGGAACTGCAGGACTTGCACGGTCACGATAACGTTTCTCAAAAAGCCCCTAGTTCTCTTTACAAATTTATCAGCAAACTGAAGGATCGTACATGATTTGTAAAGAGGACTTAACTCGAGATTGTAAAGTATACAAGATGGTAATATATTGATGGAGGAACCATTATCTAATAGAGTGTGATCGAATGTTGCATGTGAAATCTCGTGTCTGACATAATGTGCTCCTGAATCCTTCTTCTTCTTGGGTAATCTATTCTGAATAGCACATGATGTGGCCTTGGTCAAAATATGATTCTCTGTATGTTATCTCTTCTTCCTACGTGTGGTACATATACTCTGCAACTGTTGCTTGAGCGTAGGAAAGTGGTCCAAGGCATCATGGAGTGGACTTCAAATAATGTGATCTTTCAAAAACCGCTCCGTCTCTGGAATGACAACATTCTTTTTGGTATTTTTCTTTCCTTTTCCATACAAAGTATCGAGAAAAGGAACAAACTCAGGGAAAACAAAATCAACATCTTTATTTAAAACAGAATCAGCATGTACATCAAGAGTCTCAGAAGTATGTACAAAACTCTCAAAAATAAGAGAAGAAAAATCTGCATCGGGAATGTCTGCATGGTATGGTGTGGTATCGTCGTCTGACTCATCTATGTCCATGTCTACTATCTCGGCATCGCTCCTCTCTCTCTCTCATCATTAGGCAGGAGATCATGTTGATCCTCACCATCATGGTGGTCCTCCTCCTCAACATCAAGATGTATATAATCATCATGGATCATCTCACTCCTCATCATGTGCCCTCTCCTCCTCTCGATCAAGTGCTCGTGGTGATCTATCGCTCCTGAGATGAATGAAATTAGATAAAAATTCAAGAAAAGAGATTGCTCATGTAGTGGTATCTACCTGATCTGAGGTCATCCTCTTGTTGTTTGGGTTCATCTAAGGTTGGGCTGGGAGAGTGGTCTTTGACATGGTTAACTCATCCAGACGATGGTCAACCCGCTTCATCTCTGTCCCGTGTGCGATCTGAATCGTGCTCAACATGTCCATGATCTACTTTAGTGTCAGGGCCTGTGAAGACATCTCAGACTCAGTGTCGTGACCCTGACTGTCTACTCGCTCATGCCTAAGAGTGTTCTGTTGTGGTGCATACGACTGAGGAGATCTCTTTGGTGTAAAAGACTATTGTTGCTAGCGGTAATGATGTGACTGTGAATGTGTAGCATGATAATGAAAGGAATGTGGTCTATGATATGCATACTGGTGAGATTGTTGCTATGTGTAGTGCTAGCAGTGCTGGAAATGTGGACATCCATGCTGCGGATGACTATACTGTTGTTGATGTTGCTGGTGTACGCTCTGAGGAGTATAGTGTGGTGAAGACTGAATCGAAACAAACCATATCCCCTTTAACTCAAGAGTGGACTAAGAATCAACATCAACATCTCTAGGGCTGGTGATCTGGCTCGAATCGACATTGGAAGGATCATCTTGCCAATCAATCTACGGAGTCTCATTAGGTTGAACAGGCCCACTCTGAACAAACTGTATATGATGGGTGGGAGGAGCGGGTAAAGATCTCCGAACAGGCTGAGAAGTAGAAGAAGGAGTGCGCAATTGCTGGTACTGAAACTGTAAATTGGTCACCTTCTTCGTCAGATCACTCAATTGCTAGGGAAGTGATGAGAGTTTCTCCAACTCTCGATGCAGCTACAAATCCTGAACTTTTTTCTGAATCATGTCAACTAATGTCAGTTTCTCACTAATAAATCCCATGTAAGAACGTGACTCAGACTCTGAAACATGTGTCACCTTCTGATGCTCTTTGTGGTGTGGTGGTTGTTGGCCCTTCTAGAATGCCGGAGTGGAATCAATGATGTGTGAATTCTCTGCCATCCCCTCATAGATGGATCAAACCGACTCAGCATCCCTATTCAGATAACTACCAGCACATGCAGCACTCACTACAACATGTACATCTGGCTGTAGTTCTCCAATGTAATTCTGTATAAGAACATTTAAAGTTATCTTATGATGTGGACATCTCTCTGTAAAATCCTTTAATCGATCCCATGCCTCATGGAATGATTCATGCGATAGCTGTGTAAAGTTGGAGATATGGTTCCTTATCATGTTCGTCCATCCTAGAGGAAAATACTTACGCAGGAATGTGGACTTCAGATCATCCCATATAGAAATCTCCCTCCCTAAGTGACTCAACTAGTAAAGTGCCTTATCTGCTAAGGAGAAAAGGAAGGCCTTGAGGCGAACAGCCTCATACGTAACTCCTGGATAGCTAGTTGTACCATAAATCATCCTGAACTGATGCAAAAAGGTAAACAACTCCTCTGTAGTGTTTCCATAGTACTTGGGAAGCAAAGAAATGAAGAATAATCTCAGCTCATATGACCCTTGATTCGGTTGTAACCGAATCCAATGGTGTAACATCCTGGCTCCTAGGTCATACTCATCTCTCAACGTCGCTGGAACCACAGTAGGTGGTGGTGGATTCTAGGCTCCTTCTCTTAGTACAACTATCTCAGCTCTCAGCTCATCCTGGACTCTATACTGATTTCTGATCTGTAGGCTCATCTGTTGTAATATGTCTAGAATCCCCATAGTAATATATATAAGACTGGATCAGGTCTCTCATTTGTGTATCTCTCACCAATCGGACTCTCCTCAGTAGCTTTGTCCTCAACTGGTCTCTTCCCTCTAGCCATAGTCTTCAAATCCTCTGGGAAGGAAAAAGTCTGATAAGAACTTAGTGAAAAGTGTGTAGGAGAAATAGATGAAAATTTGAGGCATGGGTCTGCCTCAATAGAAGGGCTAGGAAGAGAGGGAGTCTGGGTCTGACTCTCCTTGTGACTAGATGGGATCAACTCGGGAAGAGGGTCATCCCGAGTCTGTGAAGACATACGACGGACAGTGGATCGTCGAAAGCTCACAGAGTCTGAGTGCAAAACCTGTCTGGTTGTCATCTTCGATGTCAAAAGGATGTACAGTAGAGAGCACAAAGTCAAGTCAATAACACAAGTGTGAAGGTATATGAGACACGGTACAACGCACACCTCACATACAAACACAATGCAACCCCAAATTCACCAACTTCACACAATAATGACCATAAAAGTTCGGTCTTTTATCTTTTCAATTTTAAAGTTAGGTGGCAAAGTAGTTATTTAACAAGCTCACAGGTGTAGTCTCCTTGGGCAGTTCATGTTTAAGTCGGCGGTGCACACCGACTTAAGCAAGACTATTTCCACTAACGTTTGAGGCAAGTGCTTGTAGCAAGTAACAGGACCCGAGAGTGAGTCCAAGCGCTTAGGACATAAGTCCGGGGATTTGGGCTCTATTCCTTAAGTGTACGTGATTTGCTCTATCTGGAGAGTACCTACATACAATGAAGGGATTTCTCTCCCAAAATAAATTTTGAGTCCATATTTTCTTAGTTTTTGCCAAGTTTTGCTTCATTTTTTATTGTTATGATTTTCACTTTTTTGGATATTTTCAACAATATCTAGTGGGGGACGTTTTATTTTAATTTCCAAAAATGTGTCTCACTAAGGGAGAATCATGAAATGCGGCAGAAAACCATGATGCATGTAGAGATAGAGATCATACCCAATGCCAACAGTCTACATGCAAGTGATCTGCGTAGAAATTAAAAACCATAGGCTAATGCATGAAAAGTCGAGAAAAATCGAGTCCTAAACTAGCAACTCTAGTGTAAGAATGTATTGATCTTTTGAATTAGTGAATTACACCTAAGTTTGGATTAGGGTAGTCGGATTTACTTTACTCATCTAATTAATCAAGCATACACCCCTAGGCTCCACGAAATCACGTGAAACAAATAAAAATCTATGAAAACTAAAACCCGTGGTGAGATCCCCCAAGTGCACCGGTACCTGGGGGAACATACCCTGAAGAAAGTGTCAAAGATCGGGTACAAGTCATGATGTCCTTAGTGGACGCCCTCTACAAAAAGTCAAAATGGGAAAATGTGCTTTCCTCTCTCATAAAATACACAAAAAATTGTCTAAGTACAAAAATTCGGCTAACTACTTCCGCTCCTCTAAAACCAACTCAGAGAAGGAGTCGGTCTCTGCACTCTCAACTGGTTCGACTTCTAAAGAAGTCGACTGATCCTACAGTCCTTGCAAAACTTGTTAGAAAACTCACTCAAAAATCATAAAAATCAAAGAAAACTTGAAAACCGTTAAAATCGAAGAAAATCGATGGAAGCCATAAAAATCGTAAAAAAATCAAAAGAAAACTAAAGAGAAACAGAAAAAGCCTTTAAAAAATTTAGAAGAAAGAAAAATAAAAAATTCAAAAATCGAGAAATAGCTAACGCCTCCCCGGCAACAAAGCCATTTATCAGTGTCAGTGTAGAAAGAATCACTCTGAATCTAAACCTCGATTGATCAAATAAAAGATCAATAAAATAGGGGGAGAGAGAGAAAATGAAGTGAAGACACAGCTTGTCTCTCATATTTTTTCTTAAACTATTTATTTAGCCAGGTAAGTTTCCCTAGGTCGAATACGAGGCAGAATAGCAATAATTCGGTTTTTGAGCAAAAATGCTATTTTTGTTTATTTTTATATCTTCTTAAAAATGATGAGAAAAATACTCAAAACGGATATGACTTTAGAAAATTCCAAACAAGAAAAATATGCGATGAAAAATCACAACAAAAATAACAAAACCTCGCTAGGGTAGTTATGTAACTACCTTATAAAAATCAAGGAAAATGACATCAAAAAGGTGTCCAAAATGTATGCACTGTCCCGAGGTAGAAATTTAAAAACATAAAAGAAATTGTTTGCAATTTGCTCCCTAGCAGGGACTGAAATGAAAAGAAAATAAATTTAATTACATTTAGGTCCCTGCATGGGGACCTAAATGTAATTTTTGGAAACTTTCTGAGCGCGCCTAAATTTTGGAGACTGTTAGGGGTAACTTTGCAAAATTTCAACCGATTGGCATGCAACAGTTGTGATTAAAATGTCTCATGCAATCTGAAGCGTCGATTGACGCTACGCATCACGCGCATGTAGCTCGGTTGTTCTTGATCGGTTCTTCCCCTTTCTAGTGCGGGTGGCGACGTTCTTTCTTCTCCAACGATTAGTTGGTTGTGCGGCGGCTATGGCGTTACTCCGGCATGTCCAGGAGAGTATTGCCTACTCCATCCGACCTCGCCTGTGGTGGGGTACGATCGAAGAAGAACTGTTAGGTCTTACCTCAAGGAACGAGCTAACTAATGCTTTAGTGAATGATTGATTGTGAGTATATGCAAAGAAGATTATTGATGCTTGATTCGTTTGGGAATAGACTGAAGATCAGATGGCATTGCAGTTCACATATGGTTCCAGGAAGGGGGTATTTCAGAACAAACTTTATTGAATTGAAATGAAATTGATCTTTGATTTTGGAATATGAATCAAACTAGATGATTAAGGTGTCTAATACTGAGATTAACTAGACTAATTAGGGCTCAAAAATTGATGAATGTAAATGGATGAGGAATACCTGGGAATTGTAGACTATATGACTCTAAGGGTCCTCACTCGACGAGGCGTCTTCTCGGAGCTGTACGCACGTGATTGCGGTGATTCAAGATGACGACGGCCTTGGAACCTTCCTCTGATGGTCCCTCCTTCACGCTAGGCTTCCCACAGGTGTTGTCACCAACTTCACACAATGATGATCATAAAAGTTTGGTCTTTTATATTTTCAACTTTAAAGTTAGGTGGCAAAGTTGTTATTTAACAAGCTCACAGGTGTAGTCTCCTTGGGTAGTTCATCTTTAAGCCGGCTGTGCACACCGACATAAGCAAGACTACTTCTACTAACGTCTGAGGCAAGTGCTTGCAGCAAGTAACAGGACCCAAGAGTGAGTCCAAGCGCTTAGGACATAAGTTCGGCGATTTGGGCTCTATTCCTTAAGTGTATGTGTCTCGCTCTATATGGAGAGTACCTACAAATAATGAGCGGATTGCTCTCCCAAAACAAAATTTGAGTCCATATTTTCTTAGTTTTTATCAAGTTTTGCTTCATTTTTTTATTGTTATGATTTTCTCTTTTTTGGATATTTTCAACAATATCTAGTGGGGGTCGTTTTTTTTAATTTCTAAAAATGTGTCTCACTAAGGGAGAATCATGGAATGCGGTGGAAAACCATGACGCATGTAGAGATAGAGGTCATACCTAATGCCAGCAGTCTACATGCAAGTGATCTGTGCAGAATTTAAAAACCCTAGGCTAATGCATGAAAAGTCGAGAAAAACTGAGTCCTAAATAGCAGCTCTAGTGTAAGCATGGATTGATCTTTCGAATCAGTGAATTACACCTAAGTTTGGATTAGGGTAGTCGGATTTACTTTACTCATCTAATTAATCAAGCATACACCCCTAGGCTCCACGAAATCACGTGAAACAAATAAAAATCTATGAAAACTGAAACCCTTAGTGAGATTCTCCAAGTGCACCGGCACCTGGGGGAACATACCCTGAAGAAAGTGTCAAAGTTCGGGTACAAGTCATGATGTCCTTAGTGGACGCCTTCTACAAAAAGTCAAAATGGGCAAATGCCCTTTCCTCTCTCACAAATACAAAAAAATGTCTAAGTACAAAAATTCAGCTAACTACTTCCGCTCCTACAAAACCAACTCAGAGAAGGAGTCGGTCTCTGCACTCTCAACTGGTTCGTCTTCTGAAGAAGTCAGCTGATCCTACAGGCCTTGCAAAACTTGTTAGAAAACTCACTCAAAAATCGTAAAAATCAAAGAAAACTTGAAAATCGTTAAAATCGAAGAAAATCGATAGAAGCCGTAAAAATCGTAAAAAAATCAAAAGAAAACTAAAGAAAATCAGAAAAATCCTTTAAAAATTAAGAAGAAAGAAAAATTAAAAATTCAAAAACCGAGAAATAGTTAACGCCTCCCCAGCAATAAAGCCATTTTGATAATCGGGGTTTTTGGAGTGATAAAATATCAATGTCGGTGTAGAAAGAATCGCTCTGAATCAAAACCTCGATTGATCAAACAAAAGATCAATAAAATAGGGGGAGAGAGAGAAAATGAAGTGAAGACGTAGCTTCTCTTTCATATGTTATCTTAAACTATTTATTTAGCCAGGTAAGTTTCCATAGGTCGAATATGAGGCAGAATAGCGATAATTCGATTTTTGAGCAAAATGCTATTTTTGTTTATTTTTATATCTTCTTAAAAATGATGAGAAAAATACTCAAAACGGATATTACTTTAGAAAATTCCGAATAAGAAAATATGCTATGAAAAATCACAACAAAAATAACAAAACCTCGCTAGGGTAGTTATGTAACTACCTTATAAAAATCAAGGAAAATGACATCAAAAAGGTGTCCAAAATGCCTGCACTGTCCCGGGGTAGAAATGTAAAAACATAAGAGAAATTGTTTGCAGTTTGCTCCCTAGCAGGGACTGAAATGAAAAGAAAATAAATTTAATTACGTTTAGGTCACTGCATGGGGACCTAAAAGTAATTTCTAGAAACTTTCTGAGCGTGCCTAAATTCTGGAGACTGTTAAGGGCGACTTTGCAAAATTTCAACCGATTGGCATGCAACGGTTGGGATTAAAATGTCCCATGCAATCTGAAGCGTCGATTGACACCACGCATCACGCGCATGTAGCTCAGTTGTTCTTGATCGGTTCTTCCCCTTTCCAGTGCGGGTGGCGACGTTCTTTCTTCTCCAATGATTAGTTGGTTGTGCAGCGGCTATGGCGTTACTCCGGCATGGCCAGGAGAGCGTTGCCTACTCCATCCGACCTCGCCTGCGGTGGGGTACGATCGAAGAAGATCTGTTAGGTCTTCACCTCAAGGAAAGAGCTAACAAATGCTTTAGTGAATGATCGATTGTGAGTATCTGCAAAGAAGATTATTGATGCTTGATTCATTTGGGAATAGACTGAAGATGTTATGGTATTGCAGTTTTCATATGGTTCTAGGAAGGGGGTATTTCAGAACAAACTTTATTGAATTGAAATGAAATTGATCTTTGATATTGGAATATGAATCAAACGAGATGATTAAGGTGTCTAATACTGAGATTAACTAGCCTAATTAGGGCTCAAAAATTGATGAATGTAAATGGATGAGGAATACCTGGGAATAGTAGACTATATGACTTTCAGGGTCCTCACTCGACGGGGCATCTTCTCGGAGCTGTACGCACGTGATTGCGGCGATTCAAGATGACGACAGCCTTGGAACCTTCCTCTGATTGTCCCTCCTTCATGCTAGGCTTCCCACAGGTGTTGTCACCAACTTCACACAATGATGACCATAAAAGTTTGGTCTTTTATCTTTTCAACTTTAAAGTTAGGTGGCAAAGTTGTTATTTAACAAGCTCACAGGTGTAGTCTCCTTGGGTAGTTCATGTTTAAGCCGGCGGTGCACACCGACATAAGCTAGACTACTTCTACTAATGTCTGAGGCAAGTGCTTGCGGCATGTAACAGGACCCAAGAGTGAGACCAAGCGCTTAGGACATAAGTTTGGGGATTTGGGCTCTATTCCTTAAGTGTATGTGTCTCGCTCTATCTGGAGAGTACCTACAAATAATGAGGGTATTGCTCACCCAAAACAAATTTTGAGTCCATATTTTATTATTTTTTATCAAGTTTTGCTTCATTTTTTTATTGTTATGATTTTCTCTTTTTTGGATATTTTCAACAATATCTAGTGGGGGTCAGTTTTTTTTTTAATTTCTAAAAATGTGTCTCACTAAGGGAGAATCATGGAATGCAGTGGAAAACCATGATGCATGTAGAGATAGAGGTCATACCTAATGCCAGCAGTCTACATGCAAGTGATCTGCGCAGAATTTAAAAACCCTAGGCTAATGCATGAAAAGTCGAGAAAAACCGAGTCCTAAACTAGCAGCTCTAGTGTAAGAATGGATTGATCTTTCGAATCAGTGAATTACACCTAAGTTTGGATTAGGGTAGTCAGATTTATTTTACTCATCTAATTAATCAAGCATACACCCCTAGGCTCCACGAAATCACGTGAAACAAATAAAAATCTATGAAAACTGAAACCCGTGGTGAGATCCCCCACGTGCACCGGCACCTGGGGGAACATACCCTGAAGAAAGTGTCAAAGTTTGGGTACAAGTCATGATGTCCTTAGTGGACGCCTTCTACAAAAAGTCAAAATGGGCAAATGCCCTTTCCTCTCTCACAAAATACAAAAAATGTCTAAGTACAAAAATTCGGCTAACTAGTTCTGCTCCTCTAAAACCAACAAAGAGAAGGAGTCGGTCTCTGCACTCTCAACTGGTTCAGCTTCTGAAGAAGCTGGCTCATCCTACATGCCTTGCAAAACTTGTTAGAAAACTCACTCAAAAATCATAAAAATCAAAGAAAACATGAAAATCGTTAAAATCGAAGAAAATTGATGGAAGCCGTAAAAATCGTAAAAAAATCAAAAGAAAACTAAAGAAAATCAGAAAAAGCCTTTAAAAATTTAAGAAGAAAGAAAAACTAAAAATTCAAAAATCGAGAAATAGCTAACACCTCCCCGGCAACAAAGCCATTTTGATAATCGAGGTTTTTGGTGTGATAAAATATCAGTGTCGGTATAGAAAGAATCGCTCTGAATCAAAACCTCCATTGATCAAACAAAAGATCAATAAAATAGGGGGAGAGAGAGAAAATGAAGTGAAGATGCAGCTTCTCTCTCATATTTTATCTTAAACTATTTATTTAGCCAGGTAAGTTTCCCTAGGTCGAATACGAGGCAGAATAGCGATAATTCAGTTTTTGAGCAAAAATGCTATTTTTGTTTATTTTTATATCTTCTTAAAAATGATGAGAAAAATACTCAAAACGGATATGATTTTAGAAAATTCCTAATAAGAAAAATATGCGATGAAAGATCACAATAAAAATAACAAAACCTCACTAGGGTAGTTATGTAACTACCCTATAAAAATTAAGGAAAATGACATCAAAAAGGTGTCCAAAATGTCTGCACTATCTTAGGGTAGAAATGTAAAAACATAAAAGAAATTGTTTGCAGTTTGCTCCCTAGTAGATCTGAAATGAAAAGAAAATAAATTTAATTACATTTAGGTCCCTGCATGGAGACCTAAATGTAATTTCTGGAAACTTGCTGAGCGCGCCAAAATTTTGGAGACTGTTAGGGGCGACTTTGCAAAATTTCAACCGATTGGCATGCAACGGTTGGGATTAAAATGTCTCATGCAATCCAAAGCGTCGATTGACGCCACGCATCACGCGCATGTAGCTTTGCTGTTCTTGATCGGTTCTTCCCCTTTCCAGTGCGGGCGGCGACGTTCTTTCTTCTCCAACGGTTAGTTGGTTGTGCGGCGGCTATGGCATTACTCCAGCATGGCCAGGAGAGCGTTGCCTACTCCATCTGACCTCGCCTATGGTGGGGTACGATCGAAGAAGATCTGTTAGGTCTTCACCTCAAGGAACGAGCTAACTAATGCTTTAGTGAATGATCGGTTGTGAGTATCTGCAAAGAAGATTATTGATGCTTGATTCATTTGGGAATAGGCTGAAGATCAGATGGCATTGCAGTTCACATATGGTTCTAGGAAGGGGGTATTTCAGAACAAACTGAATTGAATTAAAATGAAATTGATTTTGATTTTGGAATATGAATCAAACCAGATGATTAAGGTGTCTAATACTGAGATTAACTAGCCTAATTAGGGCTCAAAAATTGATGAATGTAAATGGATGAGGAATACCTGGGAATTTTAGACTATATGACTCTATGGGTCCTCACTCGACGGGGCGTCTTCTCGGAGTTGTATGCAAGTGATTGCGGAGATTCAAGATGACGACGACCTTGGAACCTTCCTCTGATGGTCCCTCCTTCACGCTAGGCTTCCCACAGGTGTTGTCACCAACTTCACACAATGATGACCATAAAAGTTTGGTCTTTTATATTTCAACTTTAAAGTTAGGTGGCAAAGTTGTTATTTAATAAGCTCACAGGTGTAGTCTCTTTGGGTAGTTCATGTTTAAGTTGGCGGTGCACACTGACATAAGCAAGACTACTTCTACTAACGTCTGAGGCAAGTGCTTGCTACAAGTAATAGGACCCAAGAGTGAGTCCAAGCGCTTTAAACATAAGTTCTGGGATTTGGGCTCTATTCCTTAAGTGTATGTGTCTCGCTCTATCTAGAGAGTACCTACAAATAATGAGGGGATTGCTCTCCCAAAACAAATTTTGAGTCCATATTTTCTTAGTTTTTATCAAGTTTTGCTTCATTTTTTATTGTTATGATTTTCTCTTTTTTGGATATTTTCAACAATATCTAGAGGGGTCGTTTTTTTTTAATTTCTAAAAAATGTGTCTTACTAAGGGAGAATCATGGAATGCGGTGGAAAATCATGATGCATGTAGAGATATAGGTCATACCTAATGCCAGCAGTCTACATGCAAGTGATCTGCGTAGAATTTAAAAACCCTAGGCTAATGCATGAAAAGTCGAGAAAAACCGAGTCCTAAACTAGCAGCTCTAGTGTAATAACGGATTGATCTTTAAAATCAGTGAATTACACCTAAGTGTGGATTAGGGTAGTTGGATTTACTTTACTCGTCTAATTAATCAAGCATACACCCCTAGGCTCCACGAAATCTCGTGAAATAAATAAAAATCTAAGAAAACTGAAACCCGCGATGAGATCCCCCAAGTGCACCAGCACTTGGCAGAACATACCATGAAGAAAATGTCAATGTTCGGGTACAGTCATGATGTCCTTAGTGGATGCCTTCTACAAAAAGTCAAAATGGGCAAAGGCCCTTTCCTCTCTCACAAAATACAAAAAAATGTCTAAGTACAAAATTTTGGCTAACTAGTTCCGCTCCTCTAAAACCAACTCGTAGAGAAGGAGTCAGTCTATGCACTCTCAACTGGTTCGGCTTCTGAAGAAGCCGGCCGATCCTACATGCCTTGCAAAACTTGCTAGAAAACTCACTCAAAAATCGTAAAAATCAAAGGAAACATGAAAACCGTTTAAATCGAAGAAAATCGATGGAAGCCGTAAAAATTGTAAAAAATTCAAAAGAAAACCAAAGAAAATCAGAAAAAGCCTTTAAAAATTAAGAAGAATGAAAAATTAAAAATTCAAAAACCAAGTAATAGCTAACGCCTCCCCACTAACAAAGCCATTTTGATTATCGGGGTTTTGGGAGTGATAAAATATCAGTGTTGGTGTAGAAAGAATCGCTCTGAATCAAAACCCCGATTGATCAAACAAAAGATCAATAAAATAGGGGAGAGAGAGAGAGAGAAAATGAAGTTAAGATGCATCTTCTCTCCCATATTTTATCTTAAACTATTTATCCAGGTAAGTTTCCCTGGGTCGAATACGACACTGAATAGCGATAATTTGGTTTTTAAGCAAAAATGCTATTTTTGTTTATTTTTAGATCTTCTTAAAAAAGATGCGAAAAATACTCAAAACGGATGTGACTTTAGAAAATTCAAAACATGAAAAATATGCGATAAAAAATCGCAATAAAAATAATATAACCTCGCTAGGGTAGTTATATAACTACCCTATAAAAATCAAGGAAAATGACATAAAAAAGGCATCTAAAATGTATGCGCTGTCCCAGGGTAGAAATGTAAAAACATAAAAGAAATTGTTTGCAGTTTGCTCCCTAGCAAGGACTAAAATGAAAAGAAAATGAATTTAATTACATTTAGATCCCTACATGGGGACCTAAATGTAATTTCTAGAAACTTTCAGAGCGCACCTAAATTTTGGAGACTGTCAGGGGTGACTTTGCAAAATCTCAATCGATTGGCATGCAACGATTAGGATTAAAACGTCTCATGCAATTTGAAGCGTCGATTGACGCCACGCATCACACGCATGTAGCTCGGCTGTTCTTGATCGATTCTTCCCCTTTTCAGTGCGGGTGGCGACGTTCTTTCTTCTCCAACGGTTAGTTGGTTGTGCGACGGCTATGGCGTTACTCCAGCAGGGCCAGGAGAGCGTTACCTACTCCATCCGACCTTGCCTGCGGTGGGGTACGATCGAAGAAGATCTGTTAGGTCTTCACCTCAAGGAACGAGCTAACTAATGCTTTAGTGAATGATCGGTTGTGAGTATCTGCAAAGAAGATTATTGATGCTTGATTCGTTTGGGAATCAACTCAAGATCAGATTGCATTGCAGTTCACATATGGTTCTAGGAAGGGGGTATTTCAGAACAAACTTAATTGAATTGAAATGAAATTGATCTTTGATTTTGTAATATGAATCAAACCAGATGATTAAGGTGTCTAATACTGAGATTAACTAGTGTAATTAGGGCTCAAAAATTAATGAATGTAAATGGATGAGGAATACCTGGGAATTGTAGACTATATGACTCTAAGGGTCCTCACTCGACGGGGCGTCTTCTCGGAGCTGTACGCACGCGATTGTGGCGATTCAAGGATGACGACGGCCTTGGAACCTTCCTCTGATGTTCCCTCCTTCACGCTAGTCTTCCCACGGGTGTTGTCACCACCGGATCAGGGTGGAGCAAGGTGATGAAGATGGTTGATCATCCAGATGGTACTGGAACAAGAGTATGTTAGGAGTTGATAGTTTGCGAATGGCGAACTTTAGGTTGATTTATAGGATGATTAGGTGGAGTTAGGTAGTAATCCAATTGTGTACATGGATCTACGTAGTTAGGTATGTAGAATGGATCTTTTAGATCGGGTTTAGGTAGAAGGAGGTAAGGGGGGGGGAAATAAGGAACAATAGGGTGTTGGAACAAGACTCAACGACCAGTTCTTGAGGAAGAAGAACCACGTGCTGACACATGTCAGCACCTAGTTGGCAAGATGGGTTAATTATAATATAAATTGGATAATAAATAATAAATAATGTTATTTTAAAAAGGTATAAAAATGATAAATATAAATGATTAGTTTATCTAAATTATGGAATAATTAGTTTTTATAAATAGTAATTAATTTATGAAATATAAATATTATATTATTAAATAGGTATAAATACTACTTGATAATTATGTATTTAATTCTTAACTTAATAAATATATAAATAAAACCTTATTTTTATATTTTCTTAATTATTAAAATAATAGATAGGGTATATGTGGACTTTTGTGGATTTTAATAAATTAATTTAAATATATTAAAAAATATGGGTATAAGTTACACATTCCAATTTTATATATTAATTAGTGTTTTTGATTGATTTAAAATAATAAATAATGCTAGAAAATTCTGAAATAAATCATGGTTAAAAAATAAGATCATGAAAATAATTTTAAAATTTTAAAATCATTAAAAATATAATTAATGTGTTCTGGATAAAATAAATAGCCCAAAAACCCATTTGTCATTAGGTCCCAAAATCAACTTTTTACAAATAGAATCTGATTTTAGTGAAATCTCCTCCATTTATGAAAAAAAATATTATTTTATGAACTTCAGAGGTGAGTAGAGTGAAATTGGAGTTCGTAAGAGAAAGTTATGATGTTCGAAAGTTGAGAAATTGATAATTTACAAGTTGGATTTCTTGGTATATATACAAGATGTTCTTTTTAACTTATTTCATTTTTTCTTTGCATTTTTAGAAATAATTAGGAAACGATTTTGGTGGAAAATATATTCATATCAATTAAATAAAAATCAATGAAGATTTATTAATTATTTGATAAATAGTGAATAGAGTGTATTAATTATTTTCTATTACTTCTTTCCTTATCTCCCTCTACTTATTTGTTTGTCGACCAATCCATGTTAACTTGGTCTCGAAGTTAGGTTATAATTATCTCTTTCAGATATATTTATTTTATAAGTCACATTGTACATATATGCATATTTACAATCTGCCTTCTTTTTGTTCTCTTTATTTTTATTCTTTTATATATTTACACGATTTTAATGCATAAAAGTGCATTTTTATTCATGAGTATGATTTTGTTAACAAATGGAAATTAACGAATATTTACATGTTTTATTAAGGGTTTTGAGATAAAATGCATAAAGAATGTTTATGAATCATGGATTCATCAACATTGGATGACTCTTTACCGATCAATGCCTGGTATTAGATCTCAAGAGATGTTTGAATGGCCGAGTAGAGCTCGATCAAATGGTCGTGATCATAACTGTAGGCTGAGGAAGATCTAATAGTTGTTGCTTTTCACTAAAAACAGGGAAGAACAACTCGAGGAGCAAGCTTTGATCTTCGATTCCTCCCACCTCCATGCGACTCTAGCATCTCTTAGATGCTAAAGTCGTTCATCTCACCCATCCACACATGCTAGAAGCCACAAAAGCTCTAGGGACCACCATAGGAGTCCCAGGAGATTGAGGAAGGCAGGGCTCTAGGGAACTTTACCTTTGGCAGCAATCCATACGAGAGGAGTCTTTGGCCCTCCAGAACCTGCAGAAAAGGGGTTGCTATGTGTACTTTTAGGAAGAGACGAGTGGAGGATGAGTCGAGTGAAGCTCTCTGATGAGGCGATAGAGGTGGAGAGTTGATACCTCGATCTAAGCAACATAGAGAGGGTGGAGGTGCTTGGGATGATGTATAATCGACGGCGAAGAAAATGGGTGAGAAAAGCAAGTCGGAGAACAAGTGGAGCATGAGGAAATAGTGGCTGGAGCTCAGCTCTGATGAACTATGAATTGACTATTTGATGTAATAAAATGTGATTTTAACTTAAAGAAAAACCAAAACTACTCTAACCTAAATCCTAGGAACAGAAATAGAGCAAAAGCTAAGGCTTTACCTCACTAGAGAAGGGAGACGGTCGGATCTCCGTCGTGGATGGTCGGCGATGCTCAGATCACCACCTTCATATATCTTCCTCCACTCCAAAAGACTCGGTTGGCTTCCTATTATCATTAGAGAACTTGAGAACGAAGAAATCTGGGGAGACTTTGACCATCAGGGAGACTATGACGGTTTTGACTCATGACAGAGCTCCATCAATCGAGGAATAGATGTGGTGTGAAAGAGCGAAGATCGAGGAACAAGATTGCTGAAGGAATTGAGCCACAATAATGTAAGATGAAGTGTGGAAAAACTGAGGAAGAAGGGCTAGCGAAAAGAGCAGACAATCCTAGGGTTCTACGGCTCAGCTGACCGGTAGGTCAACCAAAGTTGGGCCCTGATAAGGCCACGACACCCTCTAAGTGCCAAAATAGTAAATAAATTCAATAATAAATCAAAACAAATTAATAAATGATTTACTCGATTTTTAGTTTAAACATGAAAAATATTTTTTATTTTATGTAGTATTTTAATATGATTTTTCTTATTGTTTCAAGTTTATTTATTATATGTTACTTTTTGGAGGTACATTTATAGGTATATTTACATATATATTTATGTATTTTATTTTTATTTTCTATTTTATATTTAAATATTTGATATACATATTTTATATAATTATAACTTATTTAAATACATGTAGATATATTTTTATTGTATTTTTTTGAAGTTATATGTACGCTTAAATAATTAGGTGTGTTTATTATATAGGTATATGTATGTATATTTCATCTATATATTTAGCATACTTATTTATTTTAGTATATTTTCTATGATTTTACTTTAATCTAAATATGTACATATATTATAAATAATATTTAAAAAATTATAAAAAAGAAAAAATGTGAAAAATATAAAGAATGAATACAATGATTATTTTATTCATGTATAATGTACAATAGAGATCCAAAACCTAACTTTTGCATCTTAACTCTAAATTGAATGAAATCACTTTCATTAAATAGTTTATTAGATTTTATATAAAATAAATAATGAGTTTGGTCAATTTTAGTACAGTATGGAGAAGATACATGTTTGGGAAGTTTGAATTTGACCTTTTATTTTTAGTGTCTAGGGCACACTAGGCATTATTTTATAAAAATAATTTTTTTAATTTTTCTATATATCTTTATCTACACTTTCATGTACAATGTTTATTGATTTGAGGTACACATAAAAAAGAATAAAATAGGTTCCAAATTGGCATTATTGAAGAATAAAAAATTAGAGTTTTTATTGTATTTTTGGGCCCTTATCTCACCCTACTTTATTCCATTCGACCCAATCATCATGATGCCTAGGTCTCGGGGTTTAGAGTCATTAATACCTTTGGTATTTTATTTCTTCTTCTTTTCTTTATTCTTCTATTTTGGCTTTAAATGTAGTATTTTATGCAATATTTACACTGTAAATAATAGATGTTATTTTATGCAAAATAATGGTATATACATGCATTTAGCTAGGGTTTAAAGGCCAATTTGAAAGAATAAAAGTGATGAAATGGAGATTCATCACCCTCTTATATTTGCATTTGCTAGTCCCTAGCTAACGCTTATGCTTATAAGTGCAGAAAAGAAAAAGGAAGAAATTGGATTGATTTTAACTTTTAAACTTGTCTTCATAAAATCAAAGTTTGGAGCTCAGTCGAACCTTTGGACTTTTAGTTTGGTCGGGAACTTATTGGGAAGAGGACTTGAAACACAACAACCTTTAAGAAACTCAAAACTCTGCCCTAGTCTCCTCAGCAGTCAGGTCAAAACAAGTCGATGTCATGCACAATACCTTATGAATATGAGTCTACCTTGTACAGTGTCAATGATATGTAGCTCCTCTCGCCTGAAGTTGTAGAAGTCGGTCTTCTCCAACATTGTGACCATAATTCCCCAATCCAGCAACTCTTTCATCAAGAAGTGGGGTATTTCCTTCGAAGTTCAAGTGCAACCGGCTCAAGAAGATGAGGTGGAGAAGAGAATGGATTGTAACCAATGTAGCTACCTATCCTAGGATGCTTGACCAGTGTAGCCAAGTCATCTCATTGCAGGCTCACATGTATCTTTGAATTTGAAGATCAAGCTTTCTTATTGAATACATATACATACTCTGATGGGAAATGATTTTCTTTGATTTTTGCCCGTCGATATTTTGGAGTTTTTGATTTTGCATTTTTTAATACTATATACAACAACATTTACATAAGGACTTTTTCCTCCCTATCCCTCTTTTGAAGCATTATTGCAACACACAACAACCTTTCACTAGACCTCATTGCTACTAGATTGAGTTGGGACACAATGGCCATTGAATCGTGACTTCATATGTTTCCATTCGCATGTGTCTCATGCTGGAAAATCCAGCCCTCTACCATTTCAGTAGAGTTGAACAAGGTGTAAGGTACAGGTATGCAAGTTTGGTCACTATCAACAAGAGTCATGCATGTGTTCTGTAATATTCTACTTAGGCAATCAAGGTGACACTGAACCTAGTCCTGTGGTCTCAAAGAATTAAGTCTAGCAGACCTTAAGCGCTCCAATCCCAATTCCTATAAGGTTCCTGTGATTAAGTGGATTAAGGTCCAACCAAGATCCAATCTTCAGATTTTATTTAGACTTGTTCAATTGTCATTATCAATCCGAAAAATATGAATGTTGTGTATAATGAAGGAAAAACTTTTTGTGAAGCAATTATCTGATTTTGAAATTTTTATGGATTTTGGGAAAAGGTTTTGCAACTTTTTATGTAATTTTTGAAAATATTTTACAATTTTTTATGGGTTTTTAAATTTTGAAAATTGTTAGGGATTTTTGAAAAATAAAAAGGTCAGAAAAGAATTATGTGTAGATGTTTACACAGTAGTGCATCTTGTTATTTACAAGATTTAGATGAAGAATTCACACTGGGTATTTACAAGTTTTAAATTAGTGGCTATTTGCAGGTTTCGTTGCACAAGTTTTGTAAAGGATTTTATTTGTTATAGTTATGTTCATGGTTCTCAAGATAATTTTAAAGATTTTGACAAGCATTCAGAAAACTTTATTCTGCAATTAATTTTGACAAACAACTTATACAAACATTACAAAATTTGAAAACCATTTTGTAAAGATTTTTCAAACAGTATGTATAGATTTTTCAAAGTCTTTTGACAATCATTTTCTAAACCATTCTTAAACATATTTTCAAAACATTTTATTCAAATAAAAGAAAGAAGTTTTTACAAATAAAATATTTTTATAGAGGTTTCATTGAAACCATTTTACAAATTATCTTTTAAACAATTTTCAAAATATGTTTCAAAGAATTTTCCAACCATTTTTCAAATATTTTGCAAAATATTTTTAATCGATTTATTAACAGTTATTACAAAAAAATTGATTTTGTTTTAAATTTATTAATTAACCATATTATTGAAATACGAAAGTACAGTTTAAGCTAAAGTATATACAATGTATATATGATCCCTATATACTTAGCTTGAGCTATGCCCTTATAGATCGAAGAGAAAAGGAAGATATAACTCGTACTAAGTATAGGAAAGTCTATACTACAACAATTAAATAAATGAATGAGAAGTTGACCTTTCCCCTATACTTAAGATGAAATAATCCTAAGTATAGCAGACTGTACACAAGGCAGGGAGGGTCAAGGGTGGGAATGTACGAGATCATCAACTTGACCTATCTCCCCCTATACTTAGGGTAAAATATCCCTAAGTATATATAGAATATCAAGAGTTGAGGAGACAAGTGAGGGATCAATAAATTAACCATGCGGGGTGCTCACCCCCCTATACTTAGGAAAAAGTGCATCCTAAGTATAGCAGTGATGAAAGGGATGAACACCTTTCCAGAAGAATAAGAAAATGAGAAGGAAAAGAATAAAAGAAAAGAAGAAAATGTGACTTTGATGAAATGGCTTGGCATCTTTCTTGCTTTGTTGGTACTTGATGGAGAATGGTTTGTATTAATATTAACCTTGGATCTGAGAAGATGTGATCTGAACTTCTCCATGTGATGAATCTCCATTTCATCACCTTTATTCTTTCATTTTGGCCTTTAAACCCTAGCTAAATGCATGTATATATCATTATTTTGCGCAAATTAACATTCATTATTTATTGTATAAATATTGTATAAAATACATTGTTTAAAGCTAAAATAAAAGAATAAAGAAAAGAAAAGAAAAATAAATAAAATGACAGAGGTACTTTATTACCCAAAACCCTAAGACCTAGGCATCTTGATGACCGGGTCGACAAATAATAAAGTAGAGGGAGATAAGGGTCAAAAATACAGTAAAAAATCCTAATTTGTACCCTTCAATTATTCATTTTGGGACCTATTTTATTCTTTATACCTTAAATAAGGAAACTTTGTACATGAAAGTTGTAGATAAATACACCGAAAAATACAAAATTGATTTCATACAAAAATAAAAAGCCAAAAGCCAAACTTCCCACACCCATATCTTTTCCATATGAATTCAAAAACTCCAAAGTTCATCTGGTTGTATATAACTTTTAAAAAGCTATTTAACAAAGGTGGTTTCATTTCGAGCAAAGATGTAAAAGTTAGGTTTTAGACCCCTATTGTACTATAAACCTGAAAAAATATTAATTTTATTTATTTTTTTACATTTTTGTAATTTTATATTTTTTATAATTTTGTAAATATTCTATATAATATATGAACATATTTAGAATACAATAAAATCATAAAGAAAACCATAAAATAAAATAATACACAAAATACATAGATGGATAAACAATACTTATACATGTATATAAGAATGCATATTATTCAAGTGTGCAAAATACATCTGAAAAATACAATAAAAATAAATTTATGTATAAAAAAATAAGTTATAAATATATAAACTAAGTGTATAAATTAATATCAAATACAAAAAAGTAAAATTTTCAAAACATAGGTCAATATATATAAATGAACCTCTAAAAATAACTTGTAATAAATTAACTTGTAAAAATAAATAAAAATCACAATAAAACACTACATAAAATAATAAAAAATTATTTTTAACCAAAAATTACATAAATTAATTTCTATTTTATTTTTAATTATTTTTTAATTTTAATTATGATTTTGTTTTTTTGCGAGTGACGTGGCGTAATTAAGCCATGCCTCGCGTTGACCTGGGTCACCTTCTCTGACCCAGGTCTAGTCCTGTTAGAACCTCACTTTGACCTCCTCTTCTCCCTTTTTTCTCCAATCGATATAAGCATCGATTTGGATTGACTCCTTCACCACTTTTGAATCCTCAATCCTAGCTCTATCACGCCAGACTGATTCCTCGAGCTGAGGACCTCTGTATCGAGTGCTCCATCTCGATTTTCCCTTCCCATTCATCGCCCGTAAAAAACTCGAGCCACCTCCTTCCTCTCATTTGTGAATCCCTTTTACCCCATTTTCTCCCTCCATTTTGTGCTCCATGGCTCGAGCCTCATGACAGGAGGTTCTCCTAGAATCTGTAGAGTCGACAAAGCACTTAAGGGGTGGTTTCCACCATCTCTGACGGTCTGCCATCGTGAGGTAGATCTTAGGTTTAATTTCATGTTTTTATTTTATACTTTAATCACTCACCTTAACGTAAAATAGGATTTTAACCTTCGTCGGAGCCTTCGAGCTCCGGCGATCATCACCTGTCGTACCCTTCAAATTTTGACTCCACTAGACACCTCATTAACTTGCCCCTTCGCTTCTCCATCTTTCTCCCCATCTCGACCACCCAGATCCCTTTTGGATCTGGTCTGACGATCTCTTTCAGCGATCCTCGCCAAAGATACATCGTCCATCACAATTCCACCTTCGACTGCTACCAATAATAGCCTAGAAAATGTTTCCTTTTCTTTGACATGCTTTCTAGCTCATTGGAAGACTAGAAGAGGGCATTGAGTCCTTCTTAATTTGAGGAATATCCTTCAGGTATCAAAGACCCCCATGGCTATATCCCTTCTTTGAGGAATATACTCCAAGCATCGAAGACCCCCATGGCTCCATCGTTGAGATCCGGAAATATTTGAGGGATTGTGAAGCTTCACGGGAACTACAGGAGTGATTAGAGACTATCGACAGGCTTGCAGGTGATTGGAGCAGCGTGCAATAGTGGATCAAAGCTCACCTCGAGTGAGTTTGTCTTCGGCTCTTCCACTTACCTCAAGCACCGTCGGATCAAGAGCAGCCCCAGAATGTACAGGAGCGATCAGATCTGTAGATCGATCGTCCGAACCCATCTGGGTACCTAATCTCCACCGTCCATGGCAAAGGGGTGTTGAGCGATCTGAGCTGGACACGTGTTCAAGTGACCCATCCTCCGTCGCACGATCAAGCACCTTTAGGGTTTATTTTGCACCTTCTTCCCTAGATTTTGTTTATTTATTATTTAGTCTTGTAAAATATTTTGTAGTTTTTAATATTTTTGTAAAACTTACAAGTGAACCTCTGTATTTCTTTCATATTACGTTTGGGTCCTGGCCACATTACCTCATGTACCGTCCCACGTAAGGTGGAGATTTTACATTTAACCCCGTGAGGGTTTTTGTATTTCTATTTAATCTTTAAATTTCAAATATTAGTTGTAATATTTTGGATATTTTGCATAAGATCCCCCGTATTTAATTTTAATAGCAAATATACCCCTGCTAGTTCATTTATTTTGTGCTTGCTCTTTAATTTTTTAAATATCATCCGTACTCCAAAATTTATGAAAAAAATAAATTAGGTGTCTGCTAGCATACACTTTCACGCTATAATTTTATTTTTTCAGTTTAGAATTTTCCCTATTTATTAAAAATCAAAATTGCATGTTTTTACTCTTATTTGACTTAAAAGTTCTATAAAAATAAAACCTTTTTAAAAAATTCCATATATATATATATTATTTTACAAATCCATACCAAAAATCCATAAAAATAGAAAAATAAAATGACTAAAAATTACTAAACTCAAAAATCCTTTGTAAAAATATAAAAAAATCACCAAAAAGTCAAAAATATTTATTTCTATCTCTAAATTTTCTTTACATTTTTTATTTTATATAAAATTGATTTGGAGAAATTTTGAAACTTTCTGCTAGTTTTAATATTCAAAACAATTTGGCCTATCTATTTAGTCCGTGCTTATATTGAAATTGGTCCTAAAAAGTCACAAAAATAGTAGAAAAATTTATAAAATCCAAAAATATTTGATTCTGCAACTTTTGTTTGTTTTTTGTAGTATTTATAAATATCCTACCCTATATTGTATATATACTTATATATAAGTCTATATTAAATATATTGAAAAGCAAAAGATATTTAAAAATCAACAAATATAAAAAAGAAAATATAAAATATAAAATTTAAAACAATTATATATATATATATATTATAATCCATAAAAAATATAAAATTAAAAACCTACACAAAAGATAACAAACAGACAAGAGAAGAACCAATTTTGGATTTGATTTTCCAATCTACCATTTGTTGCTTGTGTTCGACACTCTATTTACTTGTACTATACACACATTTTGTGGATTTAAATAAAACAAATTTTAACTAAACACACTTTGCATTTCTTTATTCATTGATTGCGGGTTAATTGTTGCCTAAATCAAGGTTTTGTGACTGATCGCCTCAGTGACACTCTATCTTCATTTTTCAGTGAGGATATTTTTAGACCCTCACAAATGCCTCAACAACAAATGGAGCCATTGCCGGGGAGCAACGCCGCATAGATTGTTTTTCCTTATTTCTTCTCTCTTGTGTGTTTGTGTATTTTTATTTCTTAACTTGTCATTTTATTTGATATTATTTTTGAACTGTTCTGACCTCTTCCGTTGTTTTATCTTGTTGTGAGGGACTGTTGCGTGCGGGAGTACTTCTTAGGAGGACCTGTGCACCCTTGCAAGGTGGAGTCAGCTTTCTGACTTAGTTGGTAGGATAAAGCAGCAAGGATAGACTTGGGAAATTTTGAAGAGTAGTCCACCTTTTTATCTTATTTTTATTTTTAAATTTAAGTGAGAGAGAGAGAGACATATATTTGTAATAATTCAGACTCTCTTGGACATACCACTTCACGAGGTCCACTGCCCGAATGATTGTTCACTTGGGAGGCTCGTCGATTTTTGTCATGTTTTCTTCGATTTTCTTTTTCTTTATTCATGATTTTTTTATTTGCTTGCGCGGTTGAACCCTAGTTCTAGGATTTGCTTGACAGTAGGTTAGGTCTAAACACTTAATTATATTTGCATGTACCTATAGTTCGATTTTGGACTTAGTCAAATCTAATTATTGATTATTTGGACTTGAGACCACACACCATAAGAAACTTCATGAAGTGCTTGTAGGACCCATTGTGGTGGGTACCGAGAGGTTTCCATGACCGGGCTCTAGGTTTCATATCTAGACAATTAGCATCCGATGCTTCACGATAATCAAATACTCTGTATAGGGAGATTTCATCAGTTGCATTGTATATAGGATTGGTTTCAATTCTGCTTGGCATCCTCGCATGAAGAGAGCTAGATGCAAGGCGAGCATTTCTACTTATCGTCCATCATTGTTTTTGCCTCGCATTGCTTTTCTGCTCTCTCCCTCTGATTTTTACCAGATTGACCCCTCATTAGGTTCATGCATTCCTATTGAAAATCCAAAAAAAGTGATAACCAATAAAATTGGGACTACTAACTTTACTTGACCCTAAAATTTAAAAGAAAAAATCTTGTCTTAGGGAGAGTAACCCCCTCATTTTGTTCGCATTTTATTTACCACATACACACTAAGGATTAGTGCCTCAATCCTAGGCCTAGTTATGTGTTTGTACAACTTTCTGAAACTCATCTATCACAAAAATTTGAAAAGATAAAAAGATTAAACTTTCATGATCCTCATTGTATGAGTAGGTGAATTGAGGGGTTTGTTTTGTGTATGTTTGTTTGTGATTATTTGTGTGTATACTCGATCTTCTTTGCGCATCTATGCCTTTTTCTTGCATATCTTGATTTGACTATCATGTTCTCCAAAACCCTTTCTTCTCTTTCAAAGATGGCCAATTGGAATTATTTTATCCAGACTCTTTGGATCCTTCTTATTCTCTAGTCGGTCCACCTTCATTTTTTCAGAAGGACTTTGCTCCTGGTTCTTCTTTTTGTACATATCTACCTAATCCAATACTTCAGGCATCGTATTTTGATTCTTACCTACCACCACCACCCACACATTTCCTACACTCGATACTGAACTGTGGGAGTTACCTTTCATGAAGACCACTCTTGAGCATTTGACTAGATGATGAATCACATGAAGGAGATGATTGGTGACCTCACTAGTATAAATTAAAGCCACAATGTCACTTCACCATCTGATTTCATGGATTCATTTGAGGACACCCATGAGAGTTTGCAATTGCCCAAAACACAAAAAAATGAGAAAAATCTATAAAACACAAAAAGATTTTCGAAGACATATAGTCAAGTCAATTTGTGAGGAGAAGGCACCCTTGTCAGACTCTTTGACCACACTCACATTCACTTCAGTTCCCACCTTTGTCCCCAAGGATGACACTATATAGACTTCTCTTAGTCATCCTTGTATAAATGATGATTCTAATCTCCTCCCTTGTATGGAGGAAATCCGAAATCTTAAAAAATGTTGACTAGACTAGAAGTGGTGGCAGCTATTCAAGAGATTATTGAGGCCCCACTTCGTCGGTCCATGAACCAATTACTTGTGCCCCCACCCAAAAAGATAAAGTGATGATGTATATCTGAGAGACATATTTTGACCATGACCACTGCCCACACCATCTCTCACCGTCCACACTTTAGGAAAGGGAACATTGTTACACATCTTGTGAGATGCACCATTTTCGACCGTTCTTGTGATCACACACTCTCCTTGACGATGGTGCTTCAATCAATATAATACCCTTCTCATTGGTACAGTCTCATCACTTACGGCCTCTCAAGAAAACCAGGATGATGTGTCAATTCACTTATGGATCAATAAAGAGGCCGGGGGGTATTTTAGAGAATGATGTCATTCAGATTCAGGGAATGAGCGTCACTTTGTTGTAGTGCCCATGGAGACCCCCACCCTTATGGAGCACGCTCCAATCATCCTGGGACTACCCTTTCTCACCTCTACAAGAGTAACTATTGATTATGGATCTGGAGATATTTGCTTTCGTTCTGCTAACGAGAGTGAAATGATGATCACCGCACCCACTACTGACCAAAGACCCACATCTGATGACAATGTACCCATGTTAGCTGACCCTGAGGACTACGACCTTAATGTTGATATCAGAGAGGTTTGCTTTTTGATGGATGAGACTAAGACCTGAGAATTCCTCTTCACGGAGGAAGACTCGAAAAGCATAGACCTTGGAGTTCCCCCTTTCGTTGAGTGGTGATGTACTGATGACATCTGTGGTATTTATACTATATATACCTTAGCGCAAAGGCAAACATAATAGAGACTGCACAAGTTAAATTTGACCTTACTTCTTTTGTCAAGGAATTCAGGCCTTTCTGTTCTGACCTAATGGAGACTTCCCAGGCCGAGCATGACCACACTACTTCCACTGACCAGTTCGTGCCTTTCCACTTTGAGATCAATGTGGACCTTCATCGGGTCGATTCTGATCAGTTTGTGCCTATTGATGACCCTGATATCGACCTGCACCTTGTGAGATCCATTCCTCAGTGGTCACACAAGAAGGTCTGCTTTTTACCTTCTTGATCTCTGTATATCCGCTTCATTTTATTTCCTTCCATCATCCATTTTCACTCATCCACCACATTCAGTGTGTTTGCATTACTTAGGATTTACTTTGTCTTAAATATAGAGGGGGAGAAAAAGCCGAGTGTTCATTCTTCATTCTATTTCATCACTCTTATTGTTGCTTATACTTAGGCTCTTTTACCTTAAGTATAGGGGGAGTGATGTGTACATTCTCCCCTCATATATTTTCTATTTATCATATTCTTTTCTTGATCCCCTTGACTGTCTCCTCTTCTTGTCCATACTTAGGGATATCTTACCCTAAGTATAGGGTGAGACAGACTGATTTGTGATATTTTTGTTCCCACCATAGACCCTCCCTATAAGTAGAGTACAGTCTGCTATACTTAGGATTATTTCATCCTAATTATAGGGGGGATGATTGTTGAGCAGAAAAATTTTTGAAGATTGGTTATTAATGATACGAAGTCATCGTTATCCCCAAAAAAATCACAGATCAAACAATCAATTTTTTTCTTCTCTCGCTGCAAAATAATTACAAAAAAATAATGTGGAGCAAGAGAAATATTTCTGCTACTTATTTACTTGTATATCGGAAAAGATCGAACTCAGGGAGGCTACAATTCCTGAGGGTTATTCAATAAATCAAAAATCAATTAAAAGAAAAAGCAGGAATCTCACAGGCAAACTATCCTTGGTTTTTTGTGGAATTTTACTATTTTAAATTTTTTTAATTTTTTTATTTCTATTTTTTATTTTTTGATTTTCAAATTTTTAATGATTTTTAATTTTGCATTTTTTAAATTTCAAAAAAAGAACAATATGCACAAGATAAGAAAGATGCACATCAAACTCTTTTTGTATTTTTCAAATTATATCAAAAATGCTCAAAAAATCCAGAGAAAATATTTTTGGGTTTTAAAGACTTTGAGATGTTTTTGAGAATTTTTGTAGAATTTTCAGATGTTTTTGTATTTTTTTAAAAAAATCAAACAGTGGCAATAATGAGAAACAATGCATAACATTGAGTAATTTGCAACTTAAATATATTTTAAGTACCCAAAACTCCCGGCAATTATTTTTATGATGAAACAAATACAATACAAACAGGAACAGAAATAATGATTTTAGGATTGTTGTAGAGTTTTCTATTATTTTTTTTTATTTTTTTTATTTTTTTCCAAATTTTTGGGTTTTGAAAAGAATTAATTCGTGAAATTTGGATAGAAAATAAAAAAACAATAAAATAAAGCTACTCTAATTTATTTTAGAATTTTTGGATCAATATTCAATTTTTTGTGAATTTTTGAATTTAAGGATGAGAAAAGGACACTATTTTTTATTTTTTAATAATATCAAATGATGATGAAATGCAATGAAAAAATGTTGCTAGAAAGATAAGCACATCAGGAGCATAGCATGTTTTTTGGGAATTTTAATGACCAAAGAAAACGTTTATTTCAATAAGAAAAGCAAATTTAAAGTCTGTCAAACAAGGATGGAATTGTAATTAGTTAATGTTTTTGTATTGAACAAAAAATAGAAATAAAATAGAGGGTGATGTTTGTAATTAATCCGCAAAAGGTTGAGTTAGAGTGAGGGTCTTTTGGAAATTTCAGAAATCTTCAGGGGTAGAGTTGTAATTTTCTAATATTTTAATTCGATGCCCTAGGGTTCTCCTTTGCTTCTTCGTTCGTTCTTCACATATGGGAGCCAAAGGGTGTGGCGCCGCCCCTGATCTTCTCCTCCAGAATCGGCTGTGGTATGAGGCTGAACGATCCTCCGTGCTGGCGGCAGGAGCTTGTGGGTGGCGATGCTGCGCACGGTGGTGGTAGCGGTCTTGCACTCAAGACGGTGGAGAATGTCGGTGTGGGTGGCCGTAAAGATCAGTGGCTTGTCGGCGCACGTTGCTCGTCATCGTGCGCGGAGGTCTGATGATGGTAGTTCTCGGTGGCTATGGTGGCCTTGCGCTCAAGGCGGTGGAGAATGAAACGGGTGACCGACGAGCGGAGGGCTGGTGGAAGGAGCGTGCTAGCGCACGCTGCAGGGGTTCGCGGCGCACTCGCGCGCAGGCGATGCTTGCGTGACGGCTGGTCACATGAGCGGCAAGACAACTACACAGGGTTGCGATGGGGCATTGAGCCTCTGGCGGTGAAGACGGCAGCGGTCTGTGGCGGAGGGGCTCCGCCCAGATGGTAGAGCGGCGGCGGTGCGGCCTGGGCTTCCCGCGATGGGTGGTAGGCCATTTTTTATATATTTTTTTTTGTTTTTTCAAATGTAAACAATAATAAAAAAACTTTATTATTGTTATTTTTTGTAAATCTGAAATAAAGAAATTAAAAATAGAAAATAAAAAAATGTTTTTTATTTTTATTTTTTACTTATTTTTTGGTTGATCCTGCAAAACAAATGTTTGAAATAAAGAAAACAAAAATATTTTTTTATTTATAAACAAATTTGGATGCAAGTATGATGACTCGATCCTAAAATCAAAACAGAAGATGGGGATGAGTGCGGTTCCGAGGAAAAATGGTGGATGGAACCGAATCTCCGACCACCTTGCGTGGTCAGAGGTGAGAGATCGTGTGAGGTAGAAACGAATGCGTAGAGATCGAGAAAGTGAGATGAAATATCGGATCGTTGGAGAATCATATCATGATGGTTTTTAAAATATAGAGAAAAAAATGACGATGAAATAAAGAGGCGAAAAATTAAACTAAGGTTAATCTAGACGAAAAATAAGAAGAAAATGATGGATCTCACCTTAGGAGCGGAAAAGACCTTGAAAACCTCGATGAAGGCCGACGCGCTATCACCAGACGGCTCAAAGGCTAGGCACCCTTCTGCGAGAAGAAGACTCTCGGAGATCGGGCTCCTCTTATCAAAGATTTATCAAATTGAAATGATGTAGAATGAGCCATATAAATAGAAAAGATAGGAATTGAAATTTGAATTTTTGAATTTTTGGATGAAGATAAGAGATAAGAGATAGAAAAAATTGAAATGAGATAAAGTAAAAAGATTAGTGTTAAAATTATTTACAAAAATTAATTAATTTTTTTGTATTTTTACCACTTTATTAAATTGAATAAAAAATGTTAATTTTTTATTTTTTTGTGGTTGTTATTTAAGAATAGCAACTATGTACATATACTATATACATATGGTATATTATACACATAGTTAAATAAGGAAATTATTTTTTTGCTTTAAATTTTATATTTTATTTTTTATTTTAAATAATTAGTAAAAATATTTACAAATACAATACGTACAAATACATGGTGAAATTGCATACACCACCCCAGAAAACCAACTTTTCACCCGTAACTCCAAAAATTTTAAAATCACAACCATTTTAAAGATAATTTAATTTAGAATACAATGGAAGTGAGTTTGGTTCAATTTGAATTCATGTGGAGCTGGAATTGGTCTTTCAATTATCGCTTAGTGGCTTTTTCCAAGTTTGGTTGCTTTTTATTTTATACATGATTTGATTGTGCAATTATTTTTATTATTTAGGACTCATTTTTATTTTAATTTTGTTTTGAAAATTATTTGATTTGAGGCCAATTTTATACTAATAAAATATTGTAGTATACAAACATACACAACACACATTTTTGTTTGGATTTTCTGAATATGGACCCTATCTCCCCCCTACTTTATTCCTAGTCGATAAGGTCAAGTCTTGACCTTCTCTTAGGGTTCGGGTCAGCCTATATCTATTACATATATACAGTCTTCCTTTTTTCTTTTCTTTATTTTTCCTTTCTTTCTCTATTTATTAATTTTAGGCTAAAATGGTAAGAAGTGTACAATATTTACACACAGATGTAAGTTAGTAAGAATATGGAGTTAGTGTTATATACATGTGTTTTATAAGGGATTTTAAGCTAAAATAAATGAATAAAGATGATGAAATGCATATTCATCATCCCCCATTGATTTACCTTTGCTAGTCCCTTAGAAAACACTTATTTGAAAGAATAAGTGAATAAAAGGAAAAAGAAAAAGAAAAGGAAAATAAAGAAATTAAGACAATATTGAGTATTAAACTTATCTTCATAAAATTGTAGTATGGAGCTCTGTCAGACCTTTGGATTATTAGTGTGGCGGAACCTTAATGGGAAATGGATTTAAAAACTAACAGCCTCTAAGTTCCATAAGACTCCTATTCAGGTCTCCTCAACAGTCAGGTCAGAACAAGTCTACAAACACAAATTCTTATGACTATAAATCTTTACTTGTACTGTGTAAGTGAAATATATAGCTCCCCATCTCAAAAGTAGTAAACAAACAACCTCCCTGAACAAGGTAACTCTAGTCCCCCGATCTAGCAACTCATCTCGAGGAGTGGGGATATTCCCTTCTAAGTTCAAGTACAACCAGCTCAAGAAGAGGAAATGGAGAAAAGAATGGACGGTAACCAGTATAGCTACCTATCCTTGGATGCATGACCAGTGTAGCCAAGTCATCCAACTGCAACCTTACAAATATTTGACTTTGAAGCTCTTATTAATTTTTTTATATCCTTGTATATACACTCTGACATGCATTTTACTTTTCAATCAGGACTGCCCACTTTTAGAGATTCTGCATTTTTTCCTTTTTAAAAAAAATTATACAAGGTGTAGCATGTACATAAGGAGTTTTTCCTCTTGAGCTAGTAGACTGTCCCTCTTTTGAAGCATTATTGCAACCCCATAGCATCCTATCTTTAGACCTCAACATCGCTAGACAAGGTGGAGACGCACTTCCCTCCCTAGAGGAAGACGAGAGGTCCCGTCTAGATGTACTAGCCTCTTATGCTACCCCAAGCCAAAAGATTCTGCCTCCTCACTACCTCCTCCATGAAGAGCTACGTGTAGAGTGTGTGTCCAAGATAAGCCACGATATGAAAGAATCATGCGTTTGTTATTAAATGTTCTACTTAGACTAATCAAGATGACATGTGAACATAGTCTTATGGACACAAAGAATTCAGTACTAGGACCTGAAAAGTCTTAACTCCAATTCTTATAAGGTTCCTCTGAAATTAAGTGGATTAAAGTCCAACTAAGCTCCATTCTTCAACTTTATTCCAGACTTAGTTTGAATGTCAATACTATCCTGAAAATGCACATGCAAATGCAAGAAATATGTACAATGCAAAAACAAAGCAAATTTTTTTGAAACAATTTTCTAATTTTGAACTTTTTTTGGGTTTTAGAAGAAGAAAGGAAAAAAATGATGCACATGCAAAAGAAATATTTTTTTCAATTATGCAACTTTTTATAGATTGTTGGTTTTGTAGTTTTTTTTTCAAAAGGAAAAACGGTTAGTAAAATAAATACAAGTATATATAAGATTTTTTTGGTTTTTTTGTTTTTTTTTGTTTTTTTGGTTTTTTGTTGTTTTTTTGTTTTTTATTTTTTTTTTGTTTTTTTGAAGGTGATCAAAGTCTATATACACACACGTGGATTTTACGAATTTATATACATATCCCCAAAAATAAACATTAAAGTACGAGTTATGTCTAAAGTATATATACAATATATACAATACCCCCTTAGACTTAGCTCGAACTATGCCCCCATAGTGATCAGAGAGCGGCGAAGGAAGACATAACTCGTGCTAAGTATAGAAAAGTGAAAAGACTCCTATCCTACAATGACTCAAAGAGAAAATGAAAAGAATAAAGTTCGGTGATCTGCCCTATACTTAGGATCAAGTAATCCTAAGTATAGAAGATTGTACAAAAGGGGAAACCGATGCAGAGAATGTACGGACACAAAAATGAAAAGATGATATGAATAACATCACCCCCCCCCCTTATACTTAGGGTAGAGTATCCCTAAGTATAGGCAACAACAAGAATGATGGATAAGGTGAATATGAACAACACAAACCACTCACCCCCCCCATACTTAGGATAAAGTACATCCTAAGTATAGCATATATACACACATACGGAAAAGGGGTGAATGATAAAACGGAAGAAGAAAGAGTGAAACGAAAGAATATACAAGAGGAGTGGATGCTCATGTATTAGACGCAGAAGATGGAATAAAAAGATCATCGTCTGATACCACAGATACAGAATCAACGACGAACAAAATGGTGCTATTGTCAGGGTTCACGGCGCAGTCGCTGCGCGGGGTCACGATGGGGTGGCGAGCCTCTGGCAGTGAAGACAACAGCAGTCTATGGCGGAGGGACTCCGCCCAGATGGTATAGTGGTGACAATGCAGCCTGAGCTGCCCGCAGTGGGCGACTGGCAATTTTTTTATATATTTTATATATTTTTTATTTTTTTCAAATGTAAACACTACTAAAAATGTTTTTTTATTTTTTGTAAATCTGAAATAGAAAATTAAAAACAGAAGATAAAAAAAATATTTTTATTTTTTTATACTTTAATTATTTGTTTAGATGATCATGTAAAACAAATGTTAGAAAGAAAAAAAATAAATATATATTTTTTATTATAAACAAATTAGGACGCATGTATGATGACTCGATCCCAAAATCAAAACGGAAGATGTGGATGAGTGTGGTTCCGAGGAAAAATAACGGATGGAACCGGATCTCCAACAACCATGTGTGGTCGGAGGTGAGAGATCATGCGAGGCAGAAACAAACGCATAGAGATCGAGAAAGTAAGATGAAATATCGAATCGTTGGCAAATCAAATCATGATCGTTTTTAAATCTAGAAAAAAATGACAACTAAATAAAGAGGCGAAAAATTAAACTAAGGTTAATCTAGATGAAATATAAGAAGAAACTGATGGATCTCTCCTTAGGAGCGGAAAAGACCTTGATCACCTCGACGAAGGCTGATGCGCTGTCACCGGATGGCTCGGAGGATAGGCACCCTTCTACGACAAGAAGACTCTCAGAGATCGGGCTCCTCTTACTAAAGATTTATCAAATTGAAATGATGTAGAATGAGCCATATATAGGAATTGAAATTTGAATTTTTTGATGAAGATAAGAGATAAGAGTGAAAAAATTGAAATGAGATAAAGTAAAAATATTACTGTTAAAATTATTACAAAAATTAAATATTTTTTTGGTATTTTCGTCACTTTATTAAAGTGCATAAAAAATGATAATTTTTTATTTTTTGTGGTGGCTATTTAAGAATAGCAACTATGTACATATGCTATATACATATGGCACATTATACACATAGTTAAATAAGGAAATTATTTTTTTGTTTTAAAATTTTCATTTTTTTATTTTGTTTTCAATAATTATTAAAAATATTTACAAATACAATATGTATAAATACATGGTGAGATTGCACAAACCACCCCAGAAAACCAAGTTTTCATACGTAACTCCAAAAATTATGAAATCACATCCACTTTAAAGATAATTTAATTTAGAATACAATGGAAGTGAGTTTGTTTCAATTTGAGTTTATATAGAGCCGGAATTGGTCTTTCAATTATCTCTTAGTGGCTTTTTCGAAGTGTGGTTGCTTTTATTTTGTGCATGATTTAATTATGCAATTATTTTTATTATTTAGGACACATTTTTATTTACAACTTTTGTTTTGAAAATTATTTGATTTGAGATAAATTTATGTACAAATAAAAAAGTGTAGTATACAAATATACACAACACACAATTTTTTTGGATTTTCTGAATAAGGACCCTATCCCCCCTACTTTATTCCTGGTTGATTAGGTCAAGTCTTGACCTTCTCTCGAGGTTCGGGTCATCCTGTATCTATTACATATGTACAGTCTTCCTTTTTATTTTGTTTTCTTTATTTTTCCTTTCTTTCTTTGTTTATTTATTTTAGTTTAAGATGGTAAAAAGTATACAATATTTACATACAGATGCAAGTTAGTAAGAATATGGAGTTAATGTTATATACATGTGTTTTATAAGGGATTTTAAGCTAAAATAAATGAATAAAGATGATGAAATGCATATTCATCAACAGTCGACTTCTCATTCATTTATTTCATCATTTGTTGTTTCATCATTGTAGTATAGGCTTTTCTATACTCAGTACAAGTTATGTCTCTCTTTTTCTCTTTGATATATGAGGACATAGCTCAAGATAAGTATAGGGGGTCGTATATACTCCGTATAAACTTTAGCAATAACTCATACTTTCATATTTTCAAGAAGTACGGATAAAATAGAATCAATTGCATATTTGTATAAAACTCATTAAATTCTGTGTACATACTGATTAATAAATCAACTAAAAATTTTGAAAAATATTTGAAAAATAGTTTGAAAATCTTTTTGAAAAATATTTTAAAAAATATTTGGAAAATGTTTTGCTAAATCTTTTCAACCATTGTAAATATATTTTGTTTGTAAAAGTTTATTTCATTGATTGAAATAAAATATTTTGAAAATCTTTTTGTAAATGTTTTGGAAAATTGTTGCAAAATTAATTTGAAAAATCTATAAATACTATTAGAAAAATCTTTCCAAAATGATTTTCAAACTTTGTAAATGTTTGTAAAAATTATTTGTTAATTAGTTTTCAAAATAAAGTTTTCAAAATATTTGCAAAAATCTTTTCAAATTATTTTGAGAATAATGTACGTAATCCAAGCAAATAAAGGTTCTTTACAAACCTGTAAATACTTGGTGTAAATCCTTCACCTTAATTCTTGTAAATAATAAGAAGCACTCCCATGTAAATCTCTACATATCCCCTTTGTTTTAAAAAAATGAGAAATTCTTATAATTTTGCAAAAGTAAAAATCCCAAAACATTTGTAAAATCTTTTCAGAAATTGCATAAAAATTTGCAAAACTTTTGAAAAAAATCCATAAAAAGTTCAAAATCGGAAAATTGCATCACAAAAATATCTTCTGCATTGTGCATAGCATTGGCATTTTTCAGATTGAGTTTGATAATTAAACAAGTCTAAGTAAAATCTGGAGATTGGAACTTAGTTGGACCTTAAATCTACTTAATCACAAGAACCTTATAGGTACTGGAATTGAGATACTTCATGTTTGCTAGACTTAATTCCTTGAGATCACGAGACTTAGTTCAATGTCGTCTTGACTACCTAAGTAGAGTATTTCATAACACACGCACGACTCTTATTGATAATGACCTAGCTTTCACATCTGCACCTTATACTTTGCTCACCTTATTAAAGTTGTAGGGGGTTGGATTTACCGCATGAGACACAAATCAATGGAAACATCGAAAGCTGCACTTTTTTCGCCATTGTACCCCAACCCGATCAGTAGTGAAGAGGTCTAAAGACAGAAGTTCGTGGTTTGTAATAATGCTTCAAAAGAGGGATAGGCTACTAGCTCAAGAAGAAAAGTCCATATGTAAATGTTGTTGTATGTAGTATTCAAAAAAATGGAAAAATCAAAAACTCCAATAAAGTGGACAAGCTTGATTGAAAAAGAAAATGCTTGCCAGAGTGTATATACTTGTATAGTCAAATAAGCAAGCTTGAGCTTCAAAGTCATATGTGTGTGAGCATGCGATCAAATGACTTGACTACACTAGTCAAGCATCCTAGGATATGTAGCTACACTGGCTACCGTCCATTCTTCTCTCCACCTCCTCTTCTCGAGTTGGTTATGCCTGAACTTAGAATGGAATACCCCACTTCTCGAGGAAAGATCTGTTGGATTAGGGAATTACGATCATCGTGTTGGAGAAGACTGACTTTTACCACTTCATCCAAGGAGAGTTACATATCACACACACTGTCCAAGATAGATTCATAGTCATAAGAGTTTGTGTATAAGTTGACTTATTCTGACCTGGCTGTTGAGGAGACTTGAGCAGAGTTTAGTGATTCTCAAAGGTTGTTGTGTTTCAAATTTGATTCCCAATAAGGTTCCAATACCACCTAAAATCCAAAGGTCCGACTTAATCTCCGAACATTTATATTATGAATACAAATTTAAGAATAAAAACCAATCCAAATTATTTTTTTCTTCTCTTTATTTTTATTTTCTACATTTATTACATTAGAATTTGCTATGGACTAGCAAAGGCAAGTATAAGGGGTGATCAATCTCCTTTTCATCACCTTTATTCATTCATTTTGGCCTTTAAACCCTAGCTAAATGCATGTATATATCATTATTTTGCACAAATCAACATTCATTATTAATTGTATAAATAGTGTATAAAATACATTATTTAAAGCCAAAATAAAATAATAAAGAAAAGAAAAGAATAAGAAATAAAATGTCAAAGGTATTTTATGACCCTAAACCCTGATACCTAGGGATCTTGATGACTGGGTCGAGAAGGAATAAAGTAAGGGGAGATAAGGGCCAAAATACAATAAAATCCTAATTTTTACCCCTCAATAATTTATTTTTGGGCCCTATTTTATTCTTTATTTTGTATACCTCAGACAAAGAAAACTTTGTACATGAAATATAAAGATAAAAATATAAAGAAAAATACAAAATTGATTTCACACAAAAATAATGCAGTGTACTTTTTATAGTCAGAATAAGAAGCAAAAACCAAAAATTCCCAAACCCATATCTTCTCCATATGAACTCAAAATGCACAAAATCACATTTAGTTGTATATAAATTTTCATAAGCTATTTAATAAATGTGATTTCATTAAATTAGGAGTTAAGATATAAAAGTTAGGTTTTGGACCCCTATTGTACTATAGATCTGAATAAAATATTCCATTTATGTATTCTTTATAATTTTTATAATTTTATATTTTTTATAATTTTGTAAATATTCAATATAGTAAATGTGCATGTTTATAATAAAATAAAATAATAAAGAAAATAATAAAATAATACACAAAATACAAAGATGAATATACAATACTTATACATATATAATAAGTATGGGTATTTATTATGTGTACAAAATACATTAGAAAAATACAATAAAAATATATTTATGTATATAAAATAATTTATAAATATATAAATTAAGTTTTATAATTTAATAAAATATAAATTATAAAAAAATCAAAACATAGGTCAATATACCTATGAATGAACCTCTGAAAAGTAACTTGTAATAAACTAACTAGTATAAATAAATAAAAATCACAATAAAATACCAAAAAAATAAACAATTTTTATTGTTCACAAAAAATTAAATAAATTGATTTCTATTTATTATTAATTACTTTTGAATTTTAATTATAGTTTTGTCTTTTTTTGGATGGTGTGGCCCAATCAGGCCATGCGCCCCGTTGACCTGGGTCGATTTCTCTGACACGGGTCTAGGCTTGTCAAAACCTCACTTTGATCTCCTCTTCTCCTTTTTATTCAATATACAAGCATCGATTCGGATTGATTCCTTCACCACTTTTCATCCTCGATCCAAGCTCTATCATGCCAGCTTGATTCCTCGAGCAGAGGACCTCTATATAGAGCATTCCACCTCAATTTTCCCTTCTCGTTCATCACTTGTTGATGAATCTGCATTTCATCATCTTTATTCATTTATTTTAGCTTAGAATCCTTTATAAAACAAATGTATATAATACTAACTCCATATTCTTACTAACTTGCATCTGTGTGTAAATATTGTACACTTATTACCATTTTAACCTAAAATAAATAAAGAAAGAAAAAAGGAAAAATAAAAAAGGAAAAGAAAAGAAGATTGTATATATGTAATAGATACATGCTGACATGAACCCTGAGAGAAGGTCAAGACTTGACCTGATCGACCAGGAATAAAGTAGGGGGAGATAGGGTCCTTAATCAGAAAATCCAAAAAAATGTTTGTGTTGTAAATATTTGTATATTTACACTACTTTATCTATATCTAAATTGACCTCAAACTAAATAATTTTCAAAATAAAATTGTAAATAAAATTGTTTTCTAAATAATAAAATTGTTTTCAAAATAAAATCATGTACAGAATAAAAGTAACCACATCCGGGAAAAGCCACTAAGCAATAATTGAAAGACCAATTCTGGGTCCATATGAAGTCAAATTGAACCAAACTTACTTCCATTGTATTCTAAATTAAATTAATTTTAAAATGGTTGTGATTTCAAATTTTTGGAGTTACGATTGAAAAGTCAGTTTTCTGGATGGTTTGTGCAATTTTACCATGTATTTGTACATATTGTATTTGTAAATATTTGTAATATTTTTACTAACTATTTAAAATAATAATAATAAAATTTAAATAAAAAAATAATAGCATTATTTAACAATGTATATAATGTACCATATGTTATAGTTGATATTCTTAAATAACCACCACAAAAAATAAATAATTAACATTTTTAATTCAATTTAATTAAGTGATGAAAATACAAAAAAAATAATTTTTTGTAAATAATTTTAACTAGATCTCATTTCAATTTTTTTCTCTTTTCTCTTGTCTTCATTCAAAAAATCAAAAATTCAAACTCCATTCTTTATCTATTAATATGGCTCCCTCTCCCTCATTTCAACTTGATCAATCTTTGGTGAGAGGATCTATTCTTCGATAGTTGTCTTGTCGCAGAGAGATGCCTAGTCTCCGAACCATCCGCTGATAGCGAGTCGGCCTCCATCGAGGCAATCACGGTCTTTTCTGCTCCTAAGGTGAGATCCATCATTTTCTCTTATTTTTAACATAGCATAATCGTAGATTAATTTTCATTTTATTTTTAATTTTGTTGTCATTTTTTCCTCTAGATCTTAGAATCCTTCATGATTAGATCCAAATACAACTCGATTTTCATTTCACATCTCGATCTATTTACGTTCTTCTCTACCACACACGATCTCTCACCTTCGACCACGCACGGTGGTCGAAGATCCAGTTCCATCCGCCATTTTCCTCTGAACCGCACTCGTTCACATCTTCTGTTTTGATTTTGGGATCGAGCCATCGTGCTCTAATCCTAATTGTTTATAAATAAAAAATAAAAAAACAATATATATATATCTAACATTTATTTTGCACGATAAATAAAAAAATACAAATAAATAAATAAATAAATTTATAAAAAATGAATTGTTTTCTTCTATTACAACTTTCTTTTTTTCTTTAAAAAATAAAAAAATAATTTTTTCTCTCTGTTCTGTTTTTATAAAAATTTAAAAAAAACATCAACCGCAGGTCGCGACGCTCCTTCAGCTGTAGGCGGCGCCCGTTGCTCATCGAGCACCACGCCGCCACCGCGGTAGCCCCGCCTCACCCCATCCATCCCCACTAATTGCCTGGCAGGGCACCTTCACCATCGCGACCGACCGCCTCTTTTGCCTGCAGTCGCCGGTGACAGCCTCCTCCACCAGCCTGGCACTGCCGCCGCAGCGACCACTGCCATCCTCCGTACGAGGAGGGCCTACACCGTAGCCCTCCAACTGCGCCCCCACGTGTTACTAGCTCCTCCATCTGGGAACCACCGTGCCTCGCATCCCCATTCCAGATCTCTACTGACCTCTCCTGGATCAACCACCTGCCGATCGAAGCCTCTACTCCCATCCGCCCACGCCCACGTGTCGCCACTGCTCGACTAGCTTGTGCGAGAAGAAAGGTAGAGGTGTGACATCCTGCCTCCATGCTCCTTTGGCGTGAATAGCAATTGAAGAGGAATGAAGGAAGAGCAACCCCAGTGGCTTCAATAAAAAAATTGGCAAAATTTTAATAAATCCCTCAGAGGTTCTAAAATTTTCAAAAAGGCCCCTACCAGCTCCAGATCAAGTTTAACTTAGGAAAATTACGTAAACACCCCTCGAATTTCAGAAACTGCGTAAAAGCCCCCTGCTTCTAGCAAGCACATGATATGCACGTGATTCATTGGGTATTTTACTAATTCTTCCCCATCTTTTATTTCTGTTATTTATTTAATGCAAAAACATTAGTATTTACATTCCAGTCCCTCTCTTACCGATTTCATTTTGCATGATTTTTATCATTGGAATAAATGTGATTCATATTCAACAAATTCTCAAAAAATTAATTTAGACTCCTGATTTGTGTCTCTCCATTGTGTAAAATTTTCATTGCATTTTATCGAAAACATGTTCTTTTTCATGTTTGTACCTCAAAATTCATAAAATTTTGAATCTTACTCTAGAAATTCCAAAAAAAAATAGATTGATTTCCTTTCGTTCTCTTTAATTCTTGTCCAATTTTCATGCATTAATTCTTTTCAAAACAAAAAAAAGTGAAAAATATAAAAAAAATATTTAAAAAAACACGAAAAATTCTACAAAAATCCCAAAATCATGATATTACTTCTTGTTTGTAGATATTTGTCTATATTTTAGCATAAAAATAGTTTCCAGGAGTTTTGGGTAATGAAAATATTTTTAAGTTGCAAAAACCAGGATGTGCACTGTTTGTCATTTTGCCACTGTTTGATTTTTAGAAAAATACATAAACATCTAAAAATTCTACAAAAATTCCCAAAAATATTTCAAAACCTTTAAAACCCAAAAATATTTTCCTATAATTTTCTGGATATTTCTGACTATTTTAAAAAATACAAAAAAGTGTGGTGTGTGTGTATTTCTTTACTTGTGCACATTGTTCCTTATTTGAAAATAAAAAAAGTGCAAAATTAAAATCACTAAAAATTTGAAAATCAGAAAATTAAAAATTAAAAATTAAAAAGATAAAAAAGATTTAAAAAATCACAAAAAAACCAAGATAGTTTGCATTTGAGATTCCTTTTTTTCTTTTAATTGATTTTTGATTATTTGAATAACCCTCGGGAATTGTAGCCTCCCTGAGTTCGATCCTGCTGCTATACATGTGAATAAGTAGCAAAAAATTCTCTTGCTTCATTATTCTCTTATAATTAATTTTGTTGCTTGAGAAGAAAAATAATTGTTTGTTTGAGCCTAGAATTTTGGGGATTACAATGACAACTTTGTATCCATTAATAATTATCACTCCTCAAAAACTCTTGCTCAACAAAATGACGCCATTGCCGGGGAGGCACAACGAGGGTAGTTAGGTATCTCTTTTGGCGTGTTATTCTTAGTTGTGAATATATATTTATATTTTGCCACATTAATTCATTGTTCATATTCACTACATTTATTTCATTTTTCTTTCTCATATTTGATAATTGTGTTTCTTACACATTCTCTCTTTTCTTTTTCTTGCGAGGGCTCACGGAGCGAAGGAGACGATCCTAGTAGAGCCGAAGCACCCAAGCGAAGCGGAGGAAGCTTGATTCTTCACCGAGCCGCATGATTGCATGAGAAGAGGAGAAGATGAATTGAAGGAGACAAAAAAAGACTTTCTTTTAATTTTTCTAGCATTTGAACCCCTGTAAGTGGGTATTCATTTGTTGCGGGGTCTGTTTCGCCAAGTGCTGGTGCATTTGGAAGACCTCACCAGTTTTGTTTTCATTGCCTTATTTTTCTTTGTTTTACGCAGATTTCATGAGCTACCTATTGATTTCTTTTATTAATTTGCTTGAGCAAGGTAATTAATTAGGTCCAAATACCCTAAACAAGAATTTTTGTACCTATACTGTTCTTGTCCGTTAATAGAAGCTATTGTTAGGACAGTTCACTTGCATTTGCATATAGTTTAGTTTATTTACTTGTATTTCAATTCTGCGTGGATCATCCTGAATGTAGAGTGGTGGCGATAAGGTACACATCTCTAACCCCTGCATGCATCATTGTGTTTAATTGAACATTGGCATTTCTGATATCCTTCCTTGTTTTCACTCACATAAGTTAAAAAGGAAATTGGACACTCAGTAGGCGATTCATTGAAAATATTCAAACCAAGTGATAACTGCCTAAAATTTAGGACTACTAAGGAAAACTCAACCCTAAAATAAACGTAAGGAAAAATAATTGTTTTGAGGAGAGTAATGTTGAAGACGATTTTTCACGGGTCTAAAGTAATCCACACAAGGCAGGATCACAGTGTCGTTGAGGCGACCCGCAAGAAATCGAATCTTCGAACAACAATTAACCCACAGTATGAAATCAGACAATGAAAAGCGGTGCAGAGTTAAAATTTATTATAACTCAACAAAGGATGTGTATAGTGTGCAAGGAGTGTAGAGGTCGAACACAGGGAGCAGACAGGTAGAACGGGGCAAAATGCACAAAAGTGTGAATGTGATGATTTGTCTACTTATGCTATTTTTTAGGGTTTTTAATTTTATATTTTATTTTTAATTTTTGGATTTTATATTTTTATATTTTGGTTTTTTTTAATTTCTAATTTTGTATTTTCTTTTTATATTTTATATATTTTTTTTATATTTTCTTTTTCAATAATAGAATATATATATATATGAAGTAAGAAAGAAGAGGAACAAAGTATTTATAAAAATAGGTTGAAATAAGGAAAATTCAGGAAATAAAATGTTTTTGGTCTTTTTATAATTTTATAATGTTTTTGTGATTTTTTTAGATTTTACCTAATTTTTTCGGTATTTTTAAAGATAAAAATACTAGAAAAGAGTGGAAAAATAAAAGTCTGAAATTAAAATAGAGAAATAAAATAGAAAACATTAACAAAAATTCTCTAAATTAATTTTAAACTAAAGATAATAAAACAAAGAAAATTCAAGAAAAGAAAACAATTTTTGGATTTTTTATGAATTTTATAATTTTTTATGAATAATTTTAGAGTTTTAGAATTTTTAGGAGTTCTGTTTTATATTTTTTAGTGATTTTTTGTAGAAGTTAAAACACACTAAAAGACACAAAATATATTTTTTGGGGAATTTTCTGAGGTGTTTTTATAATTATTATCGATTTTATAATGCAAACAATGCTAAAAATGCGTATTTTTGAAATTTTATAAATAATAAAATGCAACAAAAATGTGAGATAAAAATAGGGCGTTGATAATATGATGCAACAGGAGCTTAATGCAATTTTTGTGGATTTTTTTAGCAATTTAGAGATGCATGCAATAAATAAAGGAAAGTAAAAAGAAAATACATGCTGACATGGGCTATTTTGCAAATATGGAAACGTTCAGGGGCCTCAACGCAATATTTCCATAAATATATAACTGAATAAAAATTTTTACGGGACTAAATATCAAATATGCAAACCCCCAGGGTATTGTTGCAAAAAGACCAGACACACGTGCGTGCGCACATGGTCTGGCAAGGGTTAAATCATGATATCCCAAAAACCCAGGGGCTAACTCGCAAATATACCAAAAATATTATAACATGATTAAAAGTTTCGATACTAAAGATAAATATTAAAAGACCCTTGGGGTTGCCTGCAAAAATGCCAAGTCACGTGCGCAACGCACGTGACCTGGCAGGGATCAAAAAGTAATAAACGATAGTCTGGGGGCCTACTTATAATTATTACAAAACATATATGTCTGCAGATGAAAGCTTGAGTACTTTATAAGAAATACAAAAATACTTTGGGTCAAGAGCAAAATACCCAAAGTGACGTAATCGGACGGTGGTACGCGCCCCACTTATACACGTGGCGGGCCAGGAAGATGCGATGCCCCTTCGGCTTTGGATGTCTATGATTAGAATGTGAAGGGGCGATCTGACGGTTGGCAGCAGATCTGATCCGATGGTTGTTCCTTCTTCTGGGAAGGTGGGGCGATCGGACGGCGAAGGAGACCGGAGGAGGAATAGCCAAAGAACTCGCGCGGGGCGAGTTTGAATCGAGCACCCTGGACTCCCCCGACCTCCAACGATGCCCAGATTAGCCAAGAAGGTTCCTGGAGCAAACACAATCGGATGGCGGCTGCAAAATGGCTTGGGAGAAGCCGGAGATCCGTCGTGACTTGAAGGGGCAGGGCTGCTCCAGGAAGCCCCTTCTTCCACAAAATTGCGACCCCCAGATGGAGTCTATCTGACCCTGGAACCTACAAAGACACAAGAAAACAACAACATACAGTTCCAAGGGCCAAGGAAGATGGAAAACAAAGTCAATGGTACGTGGGGAGGTTCGCCGGAGCAAGGCTCCGGCGAGCTTCAATGGGCAAGATTTAGGCTACTGGCATGATTAAACTACAAAATAATTATTCTAAGTAAAACTAGGATCATCCCTACGATAAGAAAAACAATAAAAGAGAACCTCAGTGGTCGGAGCCATGAAGAAGGAACCTCACGGCGGCGTAGACCGCTGGAGATGGGTGGAATCTCTTCCGCCTTCACGTGGGCACGCTCGGGGCAGCTAGAGTGGTTGTTGTCACCAGCCTCGATCCTGAGCAATCCCCAAGGGCCAAAGCTAGGGCTAGATGGGTTCAAAAGTTAAAGGAATAGGAGAGTTCTTTTGAAAGAGATGGTCGACTGGGCGAGAAAGCGAGGTAGAAATGGGCGGATCGATGATCTAATCCCCAAAAAAAGGTAAGGGCGTGTATCCTCGAACTAAGGAGAACAAAATTCCAGAAGGGACTTAGGAAAGATGGTGAAAGGCTAGCCCGTGAAAAGTCCAAGAAAATGGGTGCAGGCATAGGTCCCGTGGTCATAGACCTGGGGTCAAGGAGTAAACCCCCGGTCAACGGATGGTGTGGCCTGATTGGGCCACGTCATCCGCAAAAAGACAAAAATTAATTAAAAGTTTTAAAAATTAAAAAAAATGATTTAATTAATTTTAGGTTATTAAATAAAAAATTTTATTTTTTTATAAATTTTTTATTATGATTTTTAATTATTTTTATGAGGTATAAAAATACAAGTTACCTTTTATACCCTTTATAGGTATCTTTATCTATATATTTTAATATTTTATTATTGTTTTGTGTATTTGATTTATTTATTTTTGTTTATTATTTTATATATTTATGAAATATTTTTATATACTTAAATATATTTTTATTTTATTTTTCTGAAGTATTTTGTACACTTAATAAAATAAAAGTATGAATTATGTAGATATATATACATGTATTATACCTATGTCTATACAAGTATTTTATTTTTGTATTTTATTGAGGTTTTTATTATGATTTTAATATACATATATATTATAAATAATATTTACAAAATTATAAAAATATAAAATTACCAAAATAAAGAATAATAAATAAACTGAATATTTTAATCTGTACAAGTATACAATAGGGGTCCAAAACTCAACTTTCAAACTGTAGCTCCGCCAAATGCGAAACCACCTTCATTAAATAGCTTATTTAATGTTATATACAATTAAACGTGAGTTTGATGCATTTCGAGCTTTTGTTGGGGAGATACAGGTCTGGGAAGTTGGGGTTCTGGATTTTTATTCAGACCATAACTTTTTATCTATACATTATTTTTAAATGAGATCAATTTTATATTTTTCTATATTTAATTATCTATAACTTTCATGTACAAATTTTCTTTATTTGAAGTATAAAAAGTGGAACCAAAAATAGGTCCCAAAATGAATAAGCCCTTATCTCCCCCTACTTTATTCATTGTCGACCTAGTCATCAAGATGCCTAGGTTTTGAGGTTTCGGGTCATAAAATATTTGCAATATTTTATTCTTTTTCTTTTCTTTTCTTTATTCTATAATTTTGGCATTAAAAATTGTATTTTATGCACATTTTATACACAAATGCATGGATGATAAAATGCATGATTCAACACTATTTTCATGCATTTACTAGGGTTTTTAAGGCCAAAATGATAGAGTAAAGATGATGAAACTTAGATTCATCATCCCCCTATACTTGCCTTTGCTAGTCCCTAGCAAACACTTATGCAATAAGTGCATAAAAGAAAAATAAAGAAAAGAAAAAGAAGAAAGATGGATGAAGTTTAATTATCAAACTTGTCTTCACAAAATCAAAGTTCAGAGCTCAAGTCAGACCTTTGGAATTTTAGTGCGGGCGAAACCTTAATGAGAACCAGATTTGAAATCCAACAGTCCCTGAGAATCCCAAAACTCTATTCAAGTCTCCTCAATAGCCAGGTCAGAAATATCTCAACTCATACGCAAACCCTTACGACTATGAATCTGACTCGTACAGTGTAAGTGATGGTGGCTCTCCCCAACTAGAATGACAAAGAGACTGACTTCTCCAGTATGACAACCCAATGATTCCCCAATCTAACAACTCCTTCCTCGAGGAGCGGGGTATTCCCTTCTAAGTTCAAGTGGCATCCAGCTCAAGAGGAGGGGGTGAAGAGAAGAATGGACGGCAGCCAGTGTAGCTACCTATCCTAGGATGCAAGACCAGTGTAGTCAAGTCATCCAGTTGCAGGCTCACATGATATGACTTTGGAACTCAAGCTTGCTTATTGGCTATACAACATATTCACGTACTTTGCAGGCATTTTATTTTTGTACAAGCCTGTCTTTTTTTTGAAATACTATTCACAGCAGCATTTACATAGGGAGTTTTTCCTCTTGAGCCAGTAGACTATCCCTCTTTTGAAGCTTTATTGCAACCCACACTCTCCTGTCTTTAGAATTCCTCATCACTGGACGGGTTGGGGTGCACTTCCCTCCTTAGAGGAGGACAAGTGTTTCCACTTGTGTGCATCTCATACCGGAAAATCCAATCCCCTCACCACTCCAACTGAGTTGAGCCATGTGAAAGGTGTAGGTGTCCAAGTTAGGTCATTATCAAAAAGAGTCGTGCGTGTGCTCCGAAATACTCTACTTAGGCAGTCAAGAATCCATTGAACTAAGTCTCGTGATCCTCAATGAATTAAGTCAACTAGACCTGAAGTACCTCAATTCCAGTTCCTATAAGGTTCCTGTTATTAGGTAGATTTTAAGGTCCAATCAAGCTCCAATCTCCGGATTTTATTTAGACTTGTTCAACTATCAACTCAATCCGAAAAATGCTCATGCTATGCAAATGATATGCAGAATGTAGAAAATATTTTTGTGATGCAATTTTCAAAGATTTTGAACTTTTTTATAGATTTTTGAAAAGATGATGATGCATATGCATTTTTTTATTTTTCAAAAAGATTTTTCAAATGTTTTTGGTTTTTAGTTTTACAAATGTTTTTGAGATTTTTGAAAACAAAGATTTCTGGCTAAAAATAGGTACAAATATTTACACGGAGATGCTTCTTATATTTACAAGAAGTGGATTTTAACAATTTACATGGGTAAGTGATCAATTTTATAGATATATATAATAATGATTATTAGGTGCGATGTATGTATTCCTCAAACTTACTTGACACATGTTTTTCAAACAATTTCAAAAACTATAGTCCAAACTAATTTTTACAAACATTTTTACAAACATGTACACGCATTTGAAAATCATTTTGCAAAGGTTTTCCAAACAATATATATAGATTTTTCAAATATTTTTGCAACCATTTTTCAAACCGTTTGCAAACAATTTTTCAAATATTTTACTTCACACGAAGAAAAGAAATTATGCAAACAAAATGTTTTACAAAGGTTGAAAACATGTAACAAAATATTTTCCAAATAGTTTTCAAAAGATTTTTACAAAGATTTTCAAACTATTTTTCAAATATTTTGTAAAAAACATTTTCACCTGATTTATTAATCAGTAAATACAAAAATAATTTGAGGAATAATCAACATCTTTTTATTAAGGTTTTTAACGAATTTTAAAGAATTATTAGCCATAATTATTAGTAAAATACAAAAGTACGAGTTATGGCTAAAGTATATACGTAGTATATACGACCCCCCTATACTTAGTTTGAGATATGTCCTCATAGATCAGAGAGAAAAGAGAAGACATAACTCGTACTGAGTATAGACAAGTCTAAAGAATAGATAAATAAATAAAGGAATGAATGAACAAATGAGAAGTTGACCGTCCCTCTATACTTAGGATCAAATAATCCTAAGTATAGGAGACTGTACACAAAGCAGGGAGAGTCAAGGGTGGGAATGAACAGATCGTACTCAGATTGTCTCCCCCGATACTTAGGGTAAGGTATCCCTAAGTATAGACAAGAAGAGGAGACAATGGAGAGGATCGAAATAAATGAAAACTTCGGGGTGCACACCCCCCTATACTTAGGACAAAGTACGTCCTAAGTATAGAAGACTCTCTACAAGGGGAAACACCTCTTTGATAGATAAAGAATATAGAAAAGAAAAGAAGAGAAGAAAAAGAAAAAAAATCAGCAGATGGCAGAAGATGGAGACAGATGTACGCATCACTCCCCCTATACTTAGGGTAAAAGAAGCCCTAAGTATAGGCAACAACAGGAGTATTGAAACGAAACGATGAATGAACACTCGGCTCGTCCACCCCCCCATACTTTGGACAAAGTACGTCCTAAGCAAGGCACACACGAGAATGGGTGGATGAGCAATACGAGAGATGGACAGAGATGAACAAAAGAGAATATACAACAAGGATGGATGTACATGGGATCAAGAAGGTAGAAAGCGAACCTTCTTGCGGGACTGCTGAGGAATGGATCTGGTATGGTGCATGTCGACATCGGGGTCCACAATGGACGGAAGTCGATCATGGTTGACAAAGTGAAGATCCTCATGGGCCCTAGGGTGTAAAGGCACAGACTGGTGAGTGGAAGAAGTAAGGCTAGGTCCGGCCTTGGGAGTCTCGCTGATATCAAAGTGGAATGGGACGAAGTCATCATCGGAAGCAGTGTACTCAGTGTCGTCCTGCGAGGTCTCATCCAGGTCAAAACTAAAAGGAACGAACTCATCAGTGGAAGTAGTCGAACTCTGTTCGTCATCTATAATCTCGACCGGATCATCTTTCTCATCAAAAGGCACGAATTCCCGAATAAAAGCAATCAAATAAAATTCGGCCTTTTCAGTCTTATATGAATCTGTAGGAGCAGGGACGGACCTATCGGTGAAAGTAGTCAAGTCATCAGGAAGGAACGTCGAGGTCCATGCTTTCCAAGTCTCTAGATCTGCCCTCTGCTCAATGGTATCAATCGTGTAAATCCTGCGGATGTCATCAACACAACGCCAGGTCCCAGAGGAAGGAACGCCGAGGTCCATGCTTTCCAAGTCTTCCTCCATGGGGAGGAATTCTTGGATCTCAGTGGAATCCAATAAGCAGCAAAATTCTCTGATAGTCTCATCAAGGTCATGGTCCTCAGGGTCAGCCAAGATAGGCGCGGTCACATCAGGTGCAGGTCTCTGGTCAATTGTGGGTGCAGTGATCAACACTTCGCTTTCGTCAGCAGGACGGAAGCGAATCTCTCCTGATCCGTAATCAATAATGACCCTCACATAGGCAGGGAATGGTCGTCCCAGGATGATTGGAGAGTTCTCCCCAGTAGAGGTCTCCATGGGCAATATGACAAAATGAACGTGGTAGCTCATGCCCTGAATCGAAATGACGGTGTTTTCAAGGATACCCTTTGGCCTCTTGATAGATCCATCAGCAAACTGAACGATCATCCTGGTTTTCTTGAGAGGCCCTAAGTGAAGAGACTGTACCAGCGAGAAGGGTATAATACTGATCGAAGCACCGTCGTCTAGGAGAGTGTGATCACATGTGTGGTCAGAAATGGTGCAGCTAATGAAAGGTGTGGGGGTTTCCCTCTTCCTAAGAATGGGACGGTGTGTGAAGGCGTGGGCAGTGGCCATGGTCAAAATATGACGCTCAGATATGCTCCTCCGCTTTCTCTTCTTGGGAAGAGGAGCAAATAAATCAATCATGGCCTGCTGAAGTGGGGCACGGATGATCTCATGAATAGTGGCCACCACTTCGGGTTCAGTCAACATTTTTTTGAATTTTTGGACCTCCTCCATACAAGGGAGGAAGTCGGAATCATCATATACACGAGGCATGCCAAGAGCAGTCTGTAAGCGGCATCCTCGGGGTCAAAGGTGGGACAGAGTGTGAATGGATGTGTGGACAAAGGATCTGGCAAGTGGGCGCTCTCCTCACAGTCTGACTCGATCAAAGGTCTCCCGAACTCTTTTTGGATTTTTAAATTTTTCCTCATTTTTTCGTATTTTTGGAGATTGCAAGCTCTCATGGAAATCCTCAAATGATTCCAAATCATCAGATCGTGAAGCATCAATGTGGCTCTTATTCATGCAGGTGAGGTCGTCAATCCTCGACTTCATTTGCTCCATGAACTGGGTCAAGGTCTTAAGTGTGAACATCGTGAGAGGTGACTCCAACAGTTCAGACTCGGGTGGATGTGAAGGTGGAAAATACGAAGGTGGAGGTGGGTGTGGGTAGAAATCCGAAGGCTAAAACTGTGGCTGAGGTGGGTATGTACAAAAATCAGAAAAAGTAGGAGGAGGGTCCTCCTGATAAAAGGGAGGTGGATCGGCTAGAGTGAACGAGGGATCCGCAAAGTTCGGATAGAATACGCTCCAGGGGTCCATCTCGAAAACAAAAAACAATGATAGTCGGGAGAGCACGAAGATCAAATCCAGAGAGCGAAGAAGACGCCGCAAATGCACAGGGTTGATCTAGTATGCACACAAGCAATCACAAGCAAACTCACACAAGACAAACCCTCAATTCACCTACTCAACTTGGTAGAGACCGCAAAGAGCGGTCTTTTTATCTTGTCTGTTTTAGAGTTAGGTGAAAAAGTCAAGAAATTGCGCAAACACTTAGGGGCTGAATGGGATTTGGGCACTAACCTTAGTGTGTGCGCGAGAAATGTAAAATGAAGACAATGAGGGAATTACTCGCCCCAAGACAATTTTTTCTTTTTAGTTGATTTTAGGGTCGATTAATGTTAGCAGTCCCAATTTTACTGATTATCACTTTTTTGGATTTTTAATAAGAAATGCACGATCCTATCGGGGAGTCAATTCCTTTAAGCACCTAGGTGATCAAAATCAGAGGTAGAGGAGCGGAAAAGCAATGCAAGCGGCAAAATGATGATGAATGCTAAAGCGTAAATGCTCACCTTGCCTCCAGCACTCTACATGCATGGATGCTCAGCGGAATTGAAACCTATCTATATCCAAATGCAAACTGATGAAATCACCCTAGGATGAGAAGCTGCTATTAGCGTGAAGCACGTTTTTTCAAGATTTGACTAAGTCCAAACGTGGCTATAGGTATAAGCAAATATATTAAGTGTTTGGACCTAATGCTATCGACAAGCAACTCCTACAACTAAGGGCTCAATCACACAAAAGAAATAAAAATAAAACTGGAAAACAAATGAAAAAGAATGCGAAGAAAAATGTGAGAAAGCCGCGGTGAGCCCCCAAGTGAACAATCACTTGGAAATTAGGCCCGAGTGTCCAATGTTCAGTGTACCTGTCTTATTACAACAAATAGTGGTCTCTCTCTCACTTGAATTACAAAAATAACAAAATACAAGAAAATAAACAGGAGCTCGATCTTTAAAATTCCTCTAAGTCTCCTTCGGTGCAAGGCAAGCAGAGTCGGCTTCACATGGGTGCACAAGCGCCTAGGGTGGAGCGCCTCTCTCGATCCGCGGTTCCTCGCACAAAGTAAACCAGAGAAGAGGTTAGATAGCTCAACAGAGAAATCAAAAAATAAGGAAAATAAATTAAGCAAAAATAAAAACCGTAAAATAGACAAACAATCACAAACAAAAACAAAACCCGAACTAAGCGTTGTTGCTCCCCGGCAACGGCACCATTTGTTGAAGATGATTTTTCACGAGTCTAAAGTAATCCACACAAGGCGAGATCATAGTGTCGTTGAGGCGACCCGCAAGAAATCGAATCTTCGAACAACAATTAACCCACAGTATCAAATCAGATAATGAAAAGCCGGTGCGGAGTTAAAATTTATATAACTCTACAAAGGATGTGTATAGTGTGCATGCAGTGTAGAGGTCGAACACAGGGAACAGATAGGTAGAACGGGGCAAAATGCACAAAAAGTGTGAATGTGATGATTTGTCTACTTATGCTATTTTTGTGGGTTTTTAATTTTATATTTTATTTTTAATTTTTGGATTTTATATTTTTATATTTTGGTTTTTTTAATTTCTGATTTTGTATTTTCTTTTTATATTCTATATATTTTTTTAATTTCCTTTTCAATAATAGAATATATATATGAAGTAGGAAAGAAGAGGAATAAAGTATTTATAAAAATAGGTATAAATAAGGAAAATTCAGGAAATAAAATGTTTCTGGTCTTTTTATAATTTTATAATGTTTTTATGATTTTTCTAGATTTTTGATAATTTTTTGGTATTTTTAAAGATAAAAATACTAGAAAACAATGGATAAAATAAAAGTCTAAAAATAAATGGAGAAATAAAATAGAAAACAGTAACAAAAATTCTTCAAATTAATTTTAAACTAGAGATAATAAAACAAGGAAAATTCAGGAAAAGAAAACACAATTTTTGGATTTTTTATGAATTTTATAAATTTTTATGAAGAATTTTAGAGTTTTATAATTTTTAGGAGTTTTGTTTTATATTTTTTAGTGATTTTTTGATAGAAGTTAAAACACACTAAAAGACAAAATATATTTTTTGGGTAATTTTCTGAGGTGTTTTATAGTTTTTATGGATTTTATAATGCAAACAATGCTGAAAATGCATATTTTTGAATTTTTATAAATATTAAAATGTAATAAAAATGTGAGATACAAATATGGCATGATAATATGATGCAACAGGAGCTTAATGTAATTTTTGTGCATTTTTTAGTAATTTCGAGATGCATGCAATAAATAAAGGAAAGCAAAAAGGAAATGCATGCTAGCAGGGGCTATTTTGCAAATATGGAAAAGTTCAGGGGCCTCGGCACAATATTTCCAGAAATATATAACTGAATAAAAATTTTTGCGGGACTAAATATCAAATATGCAAACTCCCAGGGTATTGTTGCAAAAAGACTAGACACGCGTGCGTGCGCACGTGGTCTGGCTAGGGTTAAATCGTGATATCCCAAAACCCCAGGGGCTAACTCGTAAATATACCAAAAATATTATAATGTGATTAAAAGTTTCAAGACTAAAGATAAATATTAAAAGACCCCTGGGGATGCCTGCAAAAATGCCAAGTCACGTACGTAACACACGTGACCTGGCAGGGATCAAAAGTAATAAACGTTGGTCTGGGGCCTACATATAATTATCACAAAATATATATGCATGCAGATGAAAGCTTGAGTACTTTATAAGAAATACAAAAATACTTTGGGTCAAGAGCAAAATACCCAAAGTGACGCAATCGGACGGTGGGACGCGCCCCACTTATACACGTGGAGGGTCAGGAAGACGCGATGCCCCTTCAGCGTTGGATGGCTACGATTAGAATGTGAAGGGGTGATCTGACGTTGGCAGCAGATTTGATCCGACGGTTGCTGCTTCTTCTGGGAAGGTGGGGCGATCGGACGGCGAAGGAGACCGAAGGAGGAACAACAAAAGAACTCGCGTGGGGTGAGTTTGAATCGAGCACCCTGGACTCCCCCGACCTCCAACGATGCCCAGATTAGCCAAGAAGGTTCCTGGGAGTGAACCACAATCGGACGGCAGCCGCAAAATGGCTTGGGAGAAGCCGGAGATCCGCCGTGACTTGAAGGGGCAGGGCTGCTCCGGGAAGCCCTCTCTTCCACAAAATTGCGACCCCCAGATGGAGTCTATCTGACCCTGGAACCTGCAAAGACACAAGAAAACAACAACAGACAGTTCCAAGGGCCAGGGAAGATGGAAAACCAAAGTCAATGGTGCATGGGGAGGTTCGTCGGAGCAAGGCTCCGACGATCTTCAATGGGCAAGATTTAGGCTACTGGCATGATTAAACTACAAAATAATCATGCTAAGTAAAACTAGGATCATCCCTACGCTAAGAAAAACAATAAAAGAGGACCTCAGTGGCCGGAGCCACGAAGAAGGAACCTCACGGCGACGTAGATCGCCGGAGATGGGTGGAATCTCTTCTGCCTTCACCTGGGCACGCTCGGGGCAGCTGGAGTGGTTGTAGTCACCAGCCTCGATCCTGAGCAATCCCCAAGGGCCAAAGCTAGGGCTAGAAGGGTTCAAAAGTTAAAGGAAGAGGAGGGTGTCTTTTGAAAGAGATGGTCGACTGGGCGAGAAAAGTGAGGCGGAAACGGGCGGATCGATGATCCAATCCCCGAAAAAAGCTAAGGGCGTGTATCCTCGAACCAAGGAGAACAAAAGTCCAGAAGGGACTTAGGCGAGATGGTGAAAGGCTAGCCCGCAAAAAATCCAAGAAAACGGGTGCAGGCACAGGTCCCGTGGTCACAGACCTTGGGTCAAGGAGTTGACCGCCGGTCAACGGATGGCGTGGCCTGATTGGGCCACGTCATCCGCAAAAAGACAAAATAAATTAATAGTTTTGTAAATTAAATAAAAAATGTTAAATGATTTAATTAATTTTAGGTTATTGAATAAAAAATGCTTATTATTATATAAATATTTTATTATGAGTTTTAATTATTTTTATAAGGTATAAAATACAAGTTACCTTTTATACCCTTTATAGGTATCTTAATCTATATATTTTAATATTTTATTATTGCTTTGTGTATTTGATTAATTTATTTTTGTTTATTATTTTATATATTTATGAAATATTTTTATACACTTAAATATATTTTTATTTTATTTTTCTGAAGTATTTTGTATACTTAATAAAATAAAAGTATGAATTATGTAGGTATATATACATGTATTATACCTATGTATGTTATATACAAGTATTATATTTTTGTATTTTATTGAGTTTTTTATTCTGATTTTAATATAGATATATATTATAAATAATATTTACAAAATTATAAAAATATAAAATTTCAAAAATAAAGAATAATAAATAAATTGAATATTTTAATCTGTACAAGTATACAATAGGGGTCCAAAACTCAACTTTCAAACTGTAGCTCCGCCAAATGTGAAACCACCTTCATTAAATATCATATTTAATGTTATATACAATTAAAGGTGAGTTTGATGCGTTTCGAGCTTTTGTTGGGGAGATACAGGTCTGGGAAGTTGGGGTTCTGGATTTTTATTCAGACCATTACTTTTTATCTGTACATTATTTTTAAATGAGATCAATTTTGTATTTTTTTATAATTAATTATCTACAACTTTCATGTACAAAGTTTCTTTATTTGAAGTATAAAAAGTGGAATCAAAAATAGGTCCCAAAATGAATAAAGAATGAATTGAATAAAAGAGATTTTTATTGTATGTTGGCCCTTATCTCCTCCTACTTTATTCATTGTCGACCTAGTCATCAAGATGCCTAGGTCTCGGGGTTTCGGGTCATAAAATATTTGCAATATTTTATTCTTTTTCTTTTCTTTTCTTTATTCTATAATTTTGGCATTAAAAATTGCATTTTATGCACATTTTATACACAAATGCATGGATGATAAAATACATGATTTAACACTATTTTCATGCATTTACTAGGGTTTTTAAGGCCAAAATGATAGAATAAAGATGATGAAATGTAGATTCATCAAGTAACCCCCGCCTTGTTTGATTTATCTGCAACGAGAGAGTGACCCCCACAATAGGATAGAACCACGCCCGAACTCTCTTCATACAACTGTCTTGTGATTAGTTGTTCTCCATTGAGGACTTCACTGGGTATCTGGTAATCTGTCCGGGAATTCCTTAGCAGAGTGGGCAGATCGGGTAGCTGGTAAATGGTCCGCACCCGTACTTGTTGGGAAAAACTAGTTGTGAGATTGGGACAGTCTCCCGGGAGCATTGGGTTCCTAACAGCTCGCTTTAACCGCCCTGATAGATTGTATTCTCAACAAACTCAAAAAATTGACAACATAATTGACCGAACCTTCACGATTTTCTCATTGTGTTGAGTTGGTGAACTAGGGGTTTGTTTTTTGTTTGATTGCTTGTGTGAATACTAGATCCTTCCGCGCATTTGTGCCTTTTTCTTGCATAACTTGACTTAACTATCATGCTCTCCCTATCCCATCTTTTGTTTCAGAGATAGACGACTGGAGTTATTTTAATCCGATCTTCGAGGATCCCTTGCACCCTCTAGCTGATCCACCTTCCTTTTTTCCAAAAGGACTTTCCTCCTGATTTTTGTGCATATCCGACTAACCCATTATTTCAGGAGACGGGCTCTGATTCTCACCCATCCCCATTCCACTCACCCGATCCTGGGATTTTGGATTCACCTTTCATGATTTCCACACTTGACACCCTAAACTAGATGATGGAGCATATGAATTTAAGGATTAGCAATATATTTAACATAAATAAGAGCCAGAACGCTTCTCCACTACTTGAGGATATGGATTCACTTGAGGATAATCATGGGAGCTTGCAATCGCCCAAAATACAAAAAATGGTAAAATTTTAAAAATCCAAAAAGATTACGGGAGACACATTGTTGATTCATTTTGTAAGGAGAAGGCAACCACGCCAAACTATTTTTCCCCACAGTCATTCACCACATGTCCCAACTTTGACCCCGAGGATGCCACTGTACAAACTGCTCTTGACAATCCTTGTGTATATGTTGATTCTGATCTCCTCCTTTGTATGGAGGAGGTACAAAAATTCAAAAAATGTTGACTGAACCTGAAGTGATGGCCATCATTCATGAAATCATTAAAACCCCACTACACCATGCCATGACCCATTTATATGCTCCTCAACATAAGAAGAGAAAGCGAAGGAGAAAATCTAAGCGTCACATCTTGACCATGGCCACTACCTATGCCATCTCACACCGTCCACATTTAAAGAAAGGGAACACTGCCACACCTCTTGTGAGTTGCTCCATATCTGACTATTCTTGTGATAACACTCTCCTTTACGGCGGTTTGTCAATCAATATAATACCCTTCTCTATGGTACAATCTCTTCATCTTGGGCCTCTCAAGAAAACCAGGATGATATTTCAATTTGTTGATGGATCTATCAAGAGGTCAAAGGGTATTCTAGAAAACATTGTCATTCTTATTCTGGGCATGAGCTTCACTTCGGATTTTGTCGTATTGTCCATGGAGACCTCCACCCCTGTAAAGTACCCTCCAATCATCCTTGGACAACCTTTCCTCGCCTCTGTGAGAGTCGTTATTGATTATGGATCAGTATTGATTTGCTTTCGTTCTGATGTAGGGAGCGATATGTTGATCACTACACCCATTACTGACTAGAGACCTTCATCCCACGTGAGTGTGCCCCTGTTTGACAACCCCAAGGACCTTGACCTTGATGATAATATCAAAAATTCTTATTGTATGTTGGGTGATACTGAGACCCAAGAATTCCTCTTCAAGGCGGAAAATTCAAAAAGCATTGACCTTGGAGTCCCCCCTTATGGTATGTGGAGATGCATTGATGGCATCCGTGGGATTTACAAGATAGACGCCCTAGAGCGGAAGGCCGATTCTGAGACTAGACAACACGGAAATGTTTTGACTACTTTCACTGATGAGTCCATTCCTATTCACCCTGATTTAGATGAGATTGATAAGGCCAAATTTTATTTGCTTGCTTTTATAAAGGAATTTAGGCCTTTTGATAAATATGATGATCTAGTAGAGGCTCGCCAGGCTGGAATTGATCTTACTTTTTCTGATAATGATTTTGAACCTTCTTACTTTGATCTAGTAGAGGCTCGCCAGGACATGACCATAGTACTTCGACTAACTGATTCGTACTGCACACTATGAGACTGTTGAGGATACATTCTTGGTCGATCCTGATCAATTTATGTCTAGTGATAACCCCAATATCGACCTACACCTTGTCAGATCCATACCTCAGCGGTCCCACAAGAAGGTTCGTTTTCGACCTTCTTGACCTCTGTACATGCATTCCTTTTGTATATCCTTTCGTTCCATTCTTTCTTCTTTCGTTTTATAATTCACCCCTTTTCCGTGTGTGTGTGTGTGTATGTTATACTTAGAATGTGCTTTATCCTAAGTACATGGGGGTGAATGGTTTGTGTTGTTCATATTCGTCACTCTTGTTGTTGCCCATTCTTAGGGATACTTGTTGTTCATATCGTCTTTTTATTTTTAAGTCTGTACATTATCTGCATCAGTTCTCCCCTTTTCTACAGTTTCCTATACTTAGGATTACTTCATCCTAAGTATAGGGGGGTCATCGACTTCCATTCTTTTCATTTTCTCTTTGATCCGTTGTAGCATAGGAGTCCTTTCACTTTTCTATACTTAGCACGAGTTATGTCTTACTTAGCATGAGTCTGGAATAAAATTGAGGAATGGAGCTTAGTTGGGCCTTAATATACCTAATTTCAGAGGAACCTTATAAGAACTGGAGTTAATACATTTCAGGTCCTGGCGACTTAATTCTTCAAGTCCATACAACTATGTTCACATGTCATCTTGATTGGTCTAAGTAGAATACTTAACAACACACGCATGATTCTTTTAGACTGTGGCTTATCTTGGACAATCACTATACGTGTAGATATTCATGGAGGAGGTAGTGAGGAGGAAGAATCTTTTGTCTTGGAGTAGCATACGAGGGTAGTACATCTAGGCGGACTCAAGAGGGAAAACTCCTTATGTACATGCTGCACCTTGTATATATTTTCAAAAAAAAGAAGAGAAAAAATGTAGAATCTCCCAAAGTGGACAGCCTGATTAAAAAGTAAAATGCCTGTCGGAGTGTATATACAAGGATAAACAAAATAAGAACTTCAAAGTCAAATTTTTGTAAGCTTGCAGCTGGATGACTTGGATACACAGGTCATGCATCCAGGGATAGGTAGCTACACTGGCTACCATCCATTCTTTTCACCATCTCCTCATTTTGAGCTGGTTGTACTTGAACTTAGAAGGGAATATCTCTGCTCCTCGAGGAAAGAGTTGTTAGACCGGGGGACTAGAGTTACCTTGTTGAGGGAGGCTGTTTCTTTGCTACTTTTGAGATGGTGAGCTATATTTCACTTACACCATACAAGTAATGATTCATAGTCATAAGAATTTATGTATGTAGATATGTTCTGATTTGACTGTTGAGGAGACCTAAATAGGAGTCTTGTGGAACTAAGAGGCAGTTAGATTTTAAATCCATTTCCCATTAAGATTCCGCCACACTAATAATCCAAAGGTCTAACAGAGCTCCATACTATAATTTTATGAAGATAAGTTTAATACTCAATATTGTCTTACTTCCTTTATTTTTCCTTTCATTTTCATTCTTTTATTTTATTCATTTATTCTTTCAAATAAGTGTTTGTTAAGGGACTTGCAAAGGTAAAGCATAGGGAGTGATAAATCTGTATTTCATCATCTTTATTCATTTATTTTAGCTTAAAATACCTTATAAAATACATGTATATAATACTAACTCCATATTCTTACTAAATTACATCTGTGTGTAAATATTGTACACTTATTACCATTTTAACCTAAAATAAAGAAAGAAAGAAAGGAAAAATAAAAAGAAAAGAAAAGAAGAAGGTATATATATAATAGATAAAGGATGGCCTGAACCCCGAGAGAAGGTCAAGACTTGACCTGATCGACCAGGAATAGAGTAGGGGGAGATAGGATCCTTAATCAAAAAATCCAAAAAATGTGTGTGTTGTAAATATTTGTATACTTACACTATTTTATTTGTACATAAATTGACCTCAGACTAAATAATTTTCAAAACAAAAGTTGTAAATAAAAACTTTCTCTAATTAATAAAAATATTTGTAAAATAAAATCATGTACAAAATAAAAGTAACCACATCCAGGAAAAGCCACTGAGCGATAATTGAAAGACTAATTCCGGCTCCATATGAACTCAAATTGAACCAAACTTACTTCCATTGTATTCTAAATTAAATTATCTTTAAAATGGTTATGATTTCATAATTTTTGGAGTTACGATTGAAAAGTTAGTTTCTGGGGTGGTTTGTGCAATTTTACCCTGTATTTGTACATATTGTATTTGTAAATATTTTTACTAATTATTTAAAATAAAAAAAAACTAATTTCCTTATTCAATTATGTATATAATATATGTATATAGTTGTTATTCTTAAATAACCACCACAAAAAATAAAAAAAATAACATATTTATTCAATTTAATTAAGTGATGAAAATACAAAAAAAGTAACTTTTGTAAATAATTTTAACTTGATCTCATTTCAAAAATTTTTCTTATCTCTTATCTTCATTCAAAAAATTCAAACTCCATTCTTTATCTATTAGTATGGCTCCCTCTCCCTCATTTCAACTTGATCAATCTTTGGTGAGAGGAGCCTATTCTCCGAGAGTTGTCTTGTCGCAGAGAGGTACCTAGTCTCTAAGCCGTCCGACGACAGCAAGTCGGTCTTCGTCGAGGCAATCATGGTCTTTTATACTCCTAAGGTGATATCCATCATTTCCTCTTATTTTTAACATAGGATAATTGTATATTAACTTTAATTTTATTTGTTATTTCATTGTCATTTTTTCCTCTAGATCTTAGAATCCTTCACGATTTGATCCGAATCCGACTCGATTTTCATTTCACATCTCGATCTATTCGTCTTCTTCTCTACCTCATACGATCTCTCACCTCTGACTACATACGGTAGTCGGAGATCCGGTTCCATCTATCATTTTCCTCAGAACCGCAATTGTTCACGTCTTCTATTTTGATTTTGGGATCGAGCCATCGTGCTCGCATCCTAATTGTTTATAAATTAAAAAAATAAAAAAATAAAATATATGTATTCCTTTCTTTCTAACATTTATTTTGCAGGATAAATAAAAAACACAAAAAAATAAATAAATAAAATTATAAAAATGAAAAGGTTTCTTGTGTTACAGCTTTCTCTTTTTTTGAAAAAAGAAAAAAATAATAATTTTCTCTCTATTCTATTTTTTATAAAAATTAAAAAAAACATTAACCACGGGCGATGCCGCCCCTCTAGCTCCAGGCGGCACCCGCCGCCCGTCGAGCACCACGTCGCCACCACGATAACCCCGCGTCACCCCAGCCATCCCCACCGGCTGCTTGGCGGGGCACCTTCACCACCGCGACCAACCGCCTATTCTGCCTGCAGTCGCTGGTAGCGGCCTCCTCCATCAGCCCGGTGTTGCCGCCATAGTAACCACTGCCATCCTCCGTGCGAGGGCAGACTGCACCGCAGCCCTACAACCGCACCCATGCACGTCACTAGCTCCTCTGCTTGGGAACCGTCATGCGCTGCATCCTCATTCCAGATCTCCACCGACTGCTCCTGGATCGACCACTCACCGACCGAAGCCTCTGCTCCCATCATCCCACGCCTACATGTTGTCGCCGCTCAGGTAGCTTGCGTAAGAAGAAAGGGAGAGGTGCGGCAGCCTGCCCCCTTGCTCCTTTGGCGTGAATAGCGATTGAAGAGGAACAAAGGAAGAGCAACCCTAGGGTTTCAAAAAAATTGGTAAAATTTCAATAAAGCCCTCAAAGGTTTTAAAATTTTGAAAAAGGCCCCTGCCCGCTCTAGATCAAGTTTAACATGGGAAAATTGCATGAACGCCCCTCAGATTTCAGAAACTGCACAAAAAGACCCTCGCTTCCAGCAAGCATGTGATTTGCACGTGATTCATTCGGTATTTTCCAAATTCTTCCCCGTTTTTTATTTCTGTTATTTATTTAATGAAAAAACATTAGTATTTACATTTCAGTCTATGTGTTATCAATTTCATTTTGCATGATTTTTATCATTGGAATAAATGTGATTCACGTTCAACAAATTCTCAAAAAATTAATTTAGACTCCTGATTTGTGTATCTCCATTGTAAAAATTTTTTATTGCATTTTATCATCATTTGATGTTATTAAAAAATCAAAAACATGTTCTTTTTCCCTATATGAACTTCAAAAATTCATAAAAATTTGAATCTTGCTCTAAAAATTCCAATCAAAATAGATTAATCTCCTTTCATTGTCTTTTAATTCATGTTGAATTTTCATGCATTAATTCAATTCAAACCCCAAAAAAATTTAAAAATACAAAAACATTTTAAAAAATCATAGAAAATTCTACAAAAAATCCAAAAATCGTGATTTCACTTCTTTTGTAGATATTTGTCTATATTTTAGCATAAAAATAGTCTCCAGAAGTTCTGGTCACTCAAAATATTTTTAAGTTGCAAATTACTCCAGGTTGTGCTTTGTTTGTCATTTTTCCCACTATTTGATTTTTTGAAAAATACAAAAACATCTGAAAATTCTACAAAAATTCCCAAAAACATTTCAAAACCTTAAAACCCAAAAATATTTTCTTTATAATTTTTTGGACATTTCTAACTATTTTGAAAAATACAAAAAGAGTGTGGTGTGTTATTTCTTTATTTGTGCATATTGTTACTTATTTGAAAATAAAAAAGGTGCAAAATTAAAATCACTAAAATATTGAAAATCGGAAAATAAAAAATTAAAAAATTTAAAAAAAAAATAAAAAACAACAAAATCACAAAAAACGAAGATAGTCCGCGTCTAAGATTCCCTTTTTCTTTTCATTGATTTTTGATTATTTAAATAATCCTCGAGAATTGTAGCCTCTTGAGTTTGATCATGTTGCTATACCTGTAAATATGTAGCAAAAATTTCTCTTGCTTAATTATTCTCTTGTAATTAATTCTATAGCTTGAGAAGAAAAAAATTTATTTATTTGTTGTGGGATATTAGGGTTGCAATGACCTCTGCGCATTTAATTTCATATTAATAATTCAAACCCCATAAGATCTTGCCCAACACCTGTACAAAACTCGAGCCACAACCTTCCTCTCATTTTTGAATCCCTTTTACCCCATTTTCTCCCCTCAGATTACGATCCATGGCTCGAGCATCATGATAGGAGGTTCTCCTAACATCTGCAAGGTCGATGAAGCGGTGTAGGGGCGGTTTCCACCATCTTCAGTGGTCCGTCGTCATGTGGTACCCCATCTCGCAGCTCAGGCTGCTCGAGGTTCATTTTCTTACTTTTTAAATAACTTTAGATCTTAGGTTTAATTTCATTTTTTTAAACCTTAATCACTCAGCTTCATGTAAAATAGGATTTTAACCTTCGCTGGAGTATTCGAGCTCCGGACATCATCGTTCATCGTACCCTTCTTGTTCCGACTCCTCCAGACACCTCATTAGCTTGTCCCTTCACTTCTCCATCTTTCTCCCCATCCCGATCGCCTCCCATTAGATCCGGTCCGACGATCTCCTTCAGCCACCCTCGCTGAAGATACATTGTACATCACTATTCCACCTTCGACTGCCACCAATAATATCCCAGAACATGTCGCCTTTGCTTTGCCATGCTTTCTAGCTTCTTTGTCTGACTAGAAGAGGGCATCTGAGACCTTCTTTATTTGAGGAATATCTTCTAGGCGTCGAAGACCTCCAGGGCTCTGTCGCTAAGCCCCAGACATATTTGAGGGATCAGGAAGCTTCACGAGAGCTGCACGAGTTATTAGAGACCGTTGGCGGGCTTGCAGGTGGTCGGAGCAGCACGCACGAGAGGATCAAAGCCCGCCTTGGGTAAGTTCATCTTGGGTTCTTCCACCTTCTTCGAGCTCCTCGGATAAAGAGCAGCCGCTAGAACGTACAGGAGTTGTGAGATCTGCAGTGCATTGACCGTCCGATCCCACTTGGGGATCTAATCTCCATCGTCTGTGGAAGGGGTACTGAACGATCTGAGCTGGCCATGTGTCCAAGTGACCCATCCTCTGCCGCACAATCAAGCACCTTTAGGGGGTGTTTTTAACCTTCTTCCTCCATAATTTGTTTATTTATCATTTAGTCCTGTAAAATATTTTGTACTCTTTAATATTTTTATAAAACTTACAACTGAAACCATATATTTCTTTTATATTATGTTTGGGTCCTGGCAATGTTACCTCACATGACATCCTATGTGTGGTGGTGATTTTGCATGTAACCATCTATGGGTTTCTGTATTTCTGCTTAGTCTTTAAATTTCAAATATTAGTTGTATAATTTTGGGTATTTTGTCGAAGAGCCCTCTTATTTAATTTTAATTACAAATATACTTGTGCTAGTTCATTTATTTTTGTGCTTGTTCTTTAATTTTTATAAATATCATATGTGATCCAAAAATTATGAAAAAATAGAGTTAGGTGCCTGCTAACATACAATTTCATGTTATAATTATTTTTTTATTTTAGAAATTTTTCTATTGACTAAAATTTATATAGCACGTTAATCCCTTGTTTAACTTAAAAATTCTATAAAAACTATATAACCTTTTTTGAAAAATTAAAAAAAATTACTTCGTTTATAGATTATTTTACAAATCTAGATAAAAAATCCCTAAAAACAGAAAAAGCAAATGAGTAAAAATTAAAAGCTCCAAAAGTCTTTATAAACATATAAAAAATCACAAAAATTCCAACAATAGTTATTTTTGTCTCTAAATTTTCTTTACATTATTTATTTTATATTAAAATTTATTAAGTGAAATTTTGACACTTTTTGTTGTTTTTAATCTTCAAATCAATTCAGCATATTTATTTAATCCCTTTTTTAGGATTTTTTACTTCAAAATACCTAAAATTAATAAAAGTTCCTAAAAAATCATAAATAGAGTAGAAAATTTTACAAAACATGAAAAATTTTGGATTCTACAATTTTTTTAATTTTTAGTAGAATTTATAAATATCTTACTCTATATTGTATATATATATATAGTTATATACATGTCTATATTATATATTGAAAAGAAAAAGGAAACTAAAAATTAGAAAATATAAAAAGAAAATACAATAAAACTAAAAATATTTTAAAAACTAAGATTCATATATATATATAATTAAAAACCCACACAGAAAGACAACAAATAGACAAGAGAAGAACAAATTTTGGATTTGATTTCCCAATATAATGTTTTCCTATGTTCGATACTTTACATACTTACACTATACACACATTTTGTAGAATTAAATAAAATAAATTTTAACTCCACACACTTTGCATTTCTTTATTCATTTATTGTGGGTTTATTGTTGTCTGAATCAGGATTTTATCGGCGGTCGCCTCAGCGACACTCTATCTTCGCTTTTCAGTGAGGATATTTTAATACCCTCGCGAGTCCCTCTTCAACACCAGGTCAAACACTACCGCTAGCAGCACTTTCTATGTCACTGTGTAATTTTTCTGGGCTTCATCAAGTGTTCTGTTAGCGTAATGAATTGCAAATGGCAGCCCATCTCGTCTTTGTCTTAACATAGCATCGATTGTGAAGTCTGATGCATACGTCATGATCATAAAGGGTAGAGACCAATCCGACAGCTGCAGGACAGGGGCTTGTGTGATCAAATCCTTCAGCAGATTGAAGGATTGGAGGACCTGATCATCGACCACAAAATTGGCATCCTTACCAAGCAGCTCAGTCAACGGTCGGGGTGTCTTGATAAAGTCTTTAATGAATCTTCTATAGAAATCGGCATGTACAAAAATTGACTAGACTTTCTTTAGGTTTGTGGGTGGCTTGAGTTTCGAAATTACATCCACCTTTGTTGGGTCAACCTCCATGCCACGCTTGGAGATGATGTGACCTAGTACAATTCCCTCAATAACCATCAAGTGACTCTTCTTCCATGAAAGTATTAGGTTCACCTTGCAACAGCTGTTCAGAATTCAGTCTAAGTATCAAAGACATTGATCAAAGTTATGACCATTGACCGAGAAGTAATCCATAAAAACTTCGAGAAAATTACTTACCATATCAGCAAATACCTCTAACATGCATCTCTGAAATGTAGTAGGTGTGTTGCACAATCCAAAGGGCATTCAGCAGAAGGTGTATGTTCCAAACAAGCAAGCAAATGTAGTCTTCTCCTGATCTTCTGGAGTGACGGCAACTTGACTGTAATCAGAGTAGCCGTCCAAGAAGCAAAAGTATTCCTTTGTGACCAGTCTTTCGACTATCTGGCTGATGAAGAGCAATGGGAAGTGATACTTCTTGGTTGTAAGATTCATACGTATGTAATCCACTCAGACGCGCCATGAAGTCGGCACTCGGGTCGGAATCTCCTCTCCTTTGTCATTGGTGACTATGGTGATCCTCGATTTCTTGGGCACTACGTGCAGGGTGCTCACCCATTTGCAGTTGGAGATGGGATGGATAAATCTCGCATCACACCACTTTGTAATCTCTTTTATGACCATCTCCTGCAGGTTTGGATTGAATCATCTCTGAAATTTCCAGGAGGGCTTGCTATCATTTTCAAGATAGATGTGATGCGAGCACAATGACGGATTTATCCCATGGAGATCCGTAGTATTCCAGCCAATTGCCTTGCAGTTTTGTTCAAGATCCTCAAGCAGATGAGATTCGTGTTGTTCGGTCAGATGAGAATTAGTGATGATTGGATGCATGTCTAGTTCACCTGCAAGGAAGGCATACTTCATGTTGGAGGGAAGAGGTTTCAACTCTAGAAGAGAAGGAGTCTGCTTGGTAGTGACTTCAGAAACTGAGACTGATATCTGCTCTTTTGATTGTTGGTTGTCCACTATTGTACATTCTGATTTAGAAATTAGGACATCACACAAATCTGCAATATATTTATCCTTATCAAATAATGATGGTTGTTCAGACATTTCAAAATATCCATCAGTGAGAATCTCATCATCAAAGACATCAGGAAATTTGGCTGTGGTTTCTAAACCCTCCTCCGGAGAGAGGAATGACTTTATATAATTGTTATCTAGGAACAAATTTGTATCTCTGATCTTAGCCAGAAAATCAGAGTCTTCTTTGCCATTCGGTTCAAGCACTCTTGCAACATATGCCACATCAGTTGGCTTGATTTTTGGAACCATCTTGATCAGAACTTTGTCATCGATGGAGCGGGATTAATATCTCTAGTGTCGTAATCCACTACTGCTTTGACCATTGGAATGAATGGTCAACCGAGGATGATTGGAGTGTGGAGTAAAGGTGTGGAGGTGTCCATATCAAGGAAAATGAAATCCATAAGAATTGCATCCCTTGGACTGTGACGATGACGTCTTCTAGCATGCCTCTAGGTCACTTGATAGATCTATCTGCAAATTATAGAATCATATCCGTAGGCTTGAGCGGGCCTACTCGAAATTCCTTAAGCAGGAAAGAAGGCAATAAATTGATCGACGATCCACTATCGAACAGTGTGCGCTCGAATTCTTGGTTGAAAATTTGGCATTGCATGAGTGGTGCTCTCTTGTTTTTCTATTTTCTTAGAAAATTGTTGATGGCAATAATAGTATCCATGGTCAGAACAAGTGCCTATGGTTTTCTCTATCTCTTTGTTCTGTTCGGACGCTTTGTAGTGCATGCCTCTTCAAGTCCTCTTTTCACAATTGGAATATTGATGAATCTGTGATTTATCACTCTTAAATTTGAAAATAGAGCCTTGTTCTCAGGTAATTAGGAGCATATTCCCACAAATATGCATAATTAGCATTCATGCATGCATTGATAACATCTGCATCTTATCATTTGCATCTGCATTAGATGAGAAGCCCAAATCATTTGTAAACTTCACCCTATATGTATATATTTTATACTCACTCCAAATCTAATAAAACCAACTCTATAATGTATATATTACTAACAATAATACAAGGAAAATACCAAAAATTGCTAACTTGAATAATTGCCCAATAAAACCCCAAACCAAGTTGGAATTCATGGACCTTCGAATGCACATATCTCTCTCATACAACCTCCGATCTATATCTACTCACTTTTAACGTAATACAAATTCAGAGACCTTCAAAATGAGACCAATTTCATTTAAATCGTAGCTTGTATGCAAAACTTGGGTTCTAGGACCCCATTGTACACTATATGTTTGTATATTTGTACCCTAGTATTTTAGTACTTTATTTGACCTCATTTCCATTTTTGGTCAACATGAAACTTGTAGATCTCATCGAGATCTACAATTTTTATGTTTTGAGTTTTTCCAAATTCGTCATCTTCTCCCCCTTATCTCACATTCTTTTCCAACCATCCATATTGGTGGAGCCCTCTGATTGCGCCATGCGGCCCACTCCATCGCCCGCCACGCGCCTCGCCCCTGGGTCGTCAGATCGTCCTCGTCGCCTTCAGATATGAGCCCTTCATAACGCTTCATCCCTCAGTTGTTCGATCGTTCCCCTAGATCTCATCTCGGTCGTTAACGCCCTCCTCATCCATAGCCCTCCACATGGCACGCTTCTGGCCATTGGATCACCATCTTAATGACTAGATCTCACCCGTTCAATCCCGGCCATGTCCTGACCATCCGATCAAAAGCCAGATGAAATCATGGCCCTCCTTTAGCGTCGTATCCTTAGAGCTCTACGTGGCTACATTACATCCCTCTGATCGCATCGCCCCGATATGATCTGGACCGTCTCCTTGCGCCCATCTCCTAGCCGTCGGATCACTAGATCCAACGGCTGGGGTCTCATCTCCAACCTCCGACCCTCTCTCTCTCCCATGATCTCCACCTCCATACGGCTCCACTCCCTTTCTATTTCTGGTGCCACTCCAGTCACCATCTCCGCCCTCTAGCACCTACACGACGGAGCCCATACTTCCCTCTTCCTTACTGACCCCCATGTCCTCCATGAATCTCGCCCATGTCACTCCACAACTCCCATGAAACCTCGCCTTTCATCACTGCCACCTCCACCTTCTCTCTATAAACCCATCACCTCCGGCCTCTTTTCACCCCATCCGCCGCAAGAGAGTACCTAGAGCTCCCCTCTACCTATCAGTGACAGTTATTTGGGCTTAGAAGTGAGCAACGACAGGTTTCCATCTCCGGCGATATCCACGGCAAAACTCCACTGTGTCGTAGATCCTCTGGCGAGCTGCACGAGCTCGGGACGCTACCAACCCTTGAGCGAAGACTAGGAAGTTCATCTCCAAGCTTCTGACCCCAAGTAGACTACTCCATCATCTTCTCTGATCTCCATCTTCTTCTTCTATGCTTTCTTTTAATTTATTCCTCCCCATTGATCATCATTCCTCTTCTCTGAACATCCATTGAGCTCTGCCATGGATCTCTAATCTTCACGCCACCTTTCGTTCTTCCCCTCGACCATTCAAGACCCCCGGACCACCTCCGACCACATCGCCGCTACCCCGACGGAGGAACACGACGATCACTCCACCTCTTCACGCTCCAGGCCTCTCACTGCATTCACACTCACCTCACGACCACATCGCGCATGTTCCCTTGCACAGACTAACCTTGCAGGTATCATTCCCTTCATTGGTCAGACTCGATGCCGGAGCTCCTTCGAGCTTTATCATCTCTGGCTTCCAGACCACCCTCGCTTTCCTCAGACATCCCGACGGCCTCCTGACACTTCCACAACTGATCTTAGCTATCCAAAAGCCATTGACGCACTTCCATGAGCACGGGGAAGGGCGGCGAAGCCAGACCCTCATCGTCGAAGTCCCGCTAAATCCGCTGCAGGAGGCGACAGATTGGAGAAGATGACGTACAACTGTCATTGGATCACTTTGATCCAACGATCCTCTTCACAACACGTCACCCCAAGACCACCACCATTGGATCATCTAGATCTAACGAACCTCGTTGCACCACGTAGCAGCTACTTCGAGCTTCAGCCTCCTTTGGATCCATCTCGATCCAATGATTTATATTGAGCCACGTCGCCTTGCTCCAGCAGCCATCGCCCCCGTTGGATCATCCAGATTTAAGGTTCCTCGTCGCGCCACGTTTCCATTCCTCGCAACTGTTGGATTGCTCCAGATCTAGCGGCCCAGCATTCACCACGTGGAGACTCTGAGCCTCTTCCCCGACCCTAGGCTCGGAGCAACCGAAGCAGACCCAAAGCAAAGTCCGAGCCTCCAGAGCCTCCCGAGCCTCCGTCTGAGCCTCCTACATCTCTCGAGCCTAGCTCCTCACGTGTATCTCATGTGAGGGCTGGGTAATTTGCAACGAGGTCCCTACAACTTTCAGAAACTACATTTCAGTCCCTTCCAGGTGCGTCACGCAAGGAGCGCGTGTCTTTGTGGGAATTTACTCTCACCTCTCCATCATTATAGGTAATTGCATATAAGTCCCTGTTAGCACGTTTTATTTTAGCAACTTGTATTTTCTGTATTGCATTTTGTCCCTTGTCTTTGCATACATAATTAAGTGTCCATATATCATCATTTTTAAAATCTAAAAATTGCATGTTGTAGCCTAACTTGTCCTATATCTCATGTGACAACTGTTTTATTTTTGTGAGTCATCTGGAATTTGATAATATTAAATTGGTGAAATTTCTATATTTTGCCCATTGTGTGCCTTTTAATTAACATTAAATTCCTTGTTACTCCAAAAATCACCATAAAATCACATTAGACCTAAGATAAATTACTCTACATTGTGCCCAAAAATCATTGCATTTGCACGCATCACGAGGCCTGAATAAATCAAATAGTGATTTGTTTAATTGATTTTTAATAGGTTCAATTCACATAGAAATTTAGGTTTATTAATTCTCCCTGATTCGTCATACTTAGATCCATCTAGGATAATTTTTATATCTGTAAATAATTTGCTTTGATATTTATTAAAATTAATTTTGTAAAAATTATCTTGCATTCCTTTTTAATTCATAATAAATTCATTTAGAGTCGAAAAATCCAAAAAAGTACAGTACCTTAATTTCATTGCATTTCATATTCTGGCCAATTTTCATAATATTTGGACTTCATGTGATCATCTTTCCAATTTAACTTGTAAAGTTGACCTAAAAGTGCATCGTTTTTCCTTTATTGCATAAAAATGGCTGAAAAGACCAAAAATATACTTCTGAAAATCTTTTTGAGTGATTGTGGGGACTTGTAATTGTTGTCATTTTCATTATTTTTACATTTTTTCCAGCGGTTCCCGTTTGGGTTCTCACGCATGTAAAGATAGTAGAAACGTGTCCCCGTGTGCTGTGTGGATTGCTTTTTCGAAGATTAGGCTTGCACTTGCGGCTCTTAGAGCTACTTTAGGACTTGCTTGTGCTCTTATAATTCTAGGACCACACTTCAAACTTAAAAGATGCACTTAGACCGCAGATCTTGCCAAATTCAACCTATGCTTCACACGTTAATAGAACTGCCTGTCTAGGAGCGGATTTTATCGTCTGCATTGCATATAGTGTAAAGTTTTCAATTCTGTTCTGCATCCTGCACAAAAGTGAAGGGATCACTGTAAGTCTTCTCAACTTTGCATACCATCATTGTTTTATCTTGCATCGGCTTTTCTCTACTCCTTCCCCTTGGTTTTTCAAACTTAGGATAAAAAGGAAATTGGGACTGGACTATAGGTGTGCTTTGTGGTTGGACTAAATCAGTGATCACCTAACTTAAAATCAGGACTGCTAAAAAAATTGACAAAAAATCAATAAAATCGGAAATTCTGCTTGCGGGAAATTAACCCCAACCTTGTTTTTAGGCTGAGTGAGGGTACTAGAGTGTGTGAGCACCATAGGGCAGAGCCAAAAATCCTTGCCTTTCATATCACGTACCCCAATCTGAGCAAATATCACCGCTGAGCTTTGGGTTCAACTGACCAGCGCCAAGTAGCCTCTACCTACTCTGATAGGTAGATAGGGGTGAAATTGTGGTGCACCGCGACAAGTTGCTAGTAGCCTCCGCCTGCTCCGGCAAGTAGATAGGGGCAAAGTTAGAGCCTTGTCAGTCTCTACCTACTCTGTAGGTAGATAGGGGTAGGTCCTTGAACTTTTGGCTGGTGATAGGAGTGGAGAAAGAAAGGGCGTTGGTATCTTAGGCGGCAGGTTAAACAGGGGAGACGCATTCGACTTTTAGCCGACCCCCCTATTGGCCGCGTAACCTTTGCTACTTGTCTGATTAATTCACACTTAAATCAACCAGATTAATCGGACTCGATTTCGAGTCCTCCGCTATGTTGAGTGTGAAAAAAATAGGGTTTTTATTCAATTGCTTGCTTCATGTAGGAGTAAAATCCTATCTCACGCTTAGAACTCCTGAATCTTCTTCTCGCCATCCAAGATGACTGACTGGGGGGATATCTACTCCCGGTTTGCCAATTTTTCTTTGAGCCCCCACGAAGCTCATCTTCACCGGCCCAAGCGCAACTTGGTCCAACCCGAGCTCATGACCCTCTTGAGTTCTAGATCCCTCAACCCCAGGGTGGTTACTCTAAAACCAACCCTTTTCTCTCCTCTGATCTCACCGAGGAAGACCATCGCCTCAGTAAGAATCCCTTCCTTGATATGTCCTCTAACCTAGACCATCTTCTTTACCCAAGAAAAGAGGACAAGATGCCGAAGAAAAACCTGACGAGGAAGAACACGAAGAGGACCCCATGCTCCAAGTCTTAGCCCGGCTAGCTAGAGCCAAACAACTAAATGCAGAACTGATGGTTAAGATGGGACAAGTGATCGAGGCTGAAGGAATTGACCAACCCATGGTATATGCCTACAATCCCGCAGAGAATGAAATACATAGCTAGCTAGTACCTGAGGTCCCCCCTGAAGCATTCGAGCTGAAGCCCCACTTTTTGATCCTGCTGCCGAAGTTCAATGGAAACACCAACGAAGAACCATATTCCTTCCTTAGAGACTTCAAGATGGTTTGCAACAACCTTAGTCACCCTAGGGTTGGGCAAGATTACATCAGGCTGAAGGCCACCCCGTTTGCCTTAGGAGATAAGGCCGCACATTGGTTGAAAATTCTTGGGGTGAGATGTACGACCTGGATGCAGTTCAAGGACATGTTCTTGAAGAAGTTCTACCCACTCAATAGGACTAACCAGATGAGAACCAAGATCGCGAGTTTCTTCCAGGGATCCAATGAACCATTCCATGAAGCTTGGGACATATTCAACGACTTAACACAGAAATGCCCTTGCCACTTTCTCTTGATCCTTGCTCATCGTGAGCCTTTTACTATTTTACACACCTTTTATTTCGTGTTCATCACCGTATATTTCATCCTTCACCAATCATCCTTTTTCCTTCAAGATGTCGACTCCAAGACGATTTGGTCAGGACTCCGTAGACACCTACATCGAGAAATTGAGTTTAACATCCTTAATAATTCAAGGCGATTCGCATGTTCATGGTTTAGACTCTGCGAACCATCCTTAGGACTTCCTGCTTCTTCTACCTCCCACAGATCGGGAAACTCTCTTCCCATGTTCTGTCCCTTTTAGATGGAGATTGATTTTACTCCATGCATCTCTCCATCCCTAATAAATTCAAAATTGACCCTATTTCTGAATTATTCTCTCCAAATGGTGCATGCATGCAGATTGATCAAGATATCTTTCCCACTGCTGATCTTGACCTCAATCTAGAGCATGTATATTCACATTCTAATACAAAGATGATTCCCACATGTAGAGGAAAGGGACCATAACTCCCCATCACAAAACATAACACAGAGAAGCGTACCAATCAGAATGAGGTTAACAATCATCTCTTGTCCTCTATCCATGCCATCCAGCAGCAGCTAACTGACCAAGTACTTGCTCAGGTCGCTTTCCAGGATATGTTGAACAAACTGATGAAGTAGACAATTACTCTATAGACGGACCTCGCTGAGGCGGGGGAGAAGTAAGGAGAAGCCGACCCAAGACCACCACGAAGTATACTTCTAATTCAGGGGCTGGCCAGATTACTAAGTGGATCCAAATCCCACTGATCCACAAACATTTCGAGCTAAAGCCACAACTCCTTTCGCTCCTCCCCAGCTTCCACGAGAATTCCAACGAGGAGCCATACATCCATCTATAGCAGTTTGGTCGTATTTGCAACACAACCCACTACCCCAATATCCTGTTGGGAGCAGTCTAGATGATCTCCTTCCCTTTTAGCCTTCAGGGCAAAGCTTTGTACTAGATCAACCACTTGGACAAGGTGGTGATGACTTGGGAGGACCTGAGATCTAAATTCTTGCACAAGTACTATCCTCCCGATCGTATCAATCTCATGCTATCAAAGATTGCCAACATCTTCCAGGGACCTCAGGATTCCATCCATGAGACCTGGGAGAGGTTTAGTGATCTGATTGAGAAGTGCCCCCATCATGACATACCTAAGAACAGCTTGGTCCAACATTTCTATGGGGGCCTGACAAAAAACATTCAACATATGGTTGATAATGCATACAGAGGTTCTCATTTTAATAAAGATAAGGATGTAGTATGGTAGATCTTTGAGGAGATAGCCGAAGGAGAGGCCGCTCTTTCCTCATCTCGTTCCTTCCATATTCAGTCGTCGCCACCTATCCTCTACAAGAATGTTAACACTGCGAATACACATGAAGTAGATATGTGTGACAACTATTACTTGAGCATCATTGGGAGTAATCTGTCTAAAGTGAACACCATTGGTAAGAGGTTTAGGACCTAGATAAGCTCACTGGGATCGAGCAACGAATGAAGGGCCTGGACAAGCTTGACATCATCACCAAGGAACTGAAGCTGCTAGTGAACACCATCAGTGCCTGCAACATGGTGACATTTGCACTTGAGCCTATAGTTGAGAAGGAGCAGACACAACCACAACCACCTCAATTGAGTCCCAATCAACCTCTGGTCCAAGACGTATACTATGTGCATGCCTGATGAATCTGTGATTCATCACTCTTAAAGTTGAAAATGGAGACTTTTTCCCAAGTATTTAGCAGCATATTTCCCTTTATCTTGCATAAATAGCATTCATACATGCATCCATAATACATACATTTTAGCATCCATATTTGCATTAAATATGAAGCCCATTTCACTTGTAAAGTATTCACCTAATTACCTGTATTTTATCACCCCTCCAAATGCAATAAGACCAAACCCAATACTGTGTATATTACTAGTTAATAATACAAGGCAAAAAGGGCACGGTTTTCATCTTATAAAAATACCCAATAAAAATCCCAAACCCAGTTGGAGACCCCATATATTAGAATGCCAATATCCACCTCATACAACCTCTGAATTAGGTCTACTCACTCTCAGATTAATACATATTCAGATACCTTTAAAATGAGAACAATTTCATTTAAATCATAGCTCGTATGCAAAACTTGGGTTTTTGGGCCCCTTTGTGTACTATATTTATGTATATTTGTACCCTTGTATTTTTGTATCCTATTTGACCTCATCTCCGTTTTTTGTCAACATGAAATTGTAGATCTCATCGAGATCTACAACTTTCATGTTTTGAGTTTTTCCAAATTCGGCCTCTTTCTCTCTCTAAATCCATTTTCTTTTTCAACCATTCAGAGTAGGCCACGTGGCGCCCTCCGATTGCGCCACGTGGCCCGCTCCATTGCGTGCCATGTACCCTACATTTCCCACCGTCCGATCTTGTCCTTTCTCTCCTGATCTGGGCCGCCATCATCGCAGTGCTTCTTAGCCACCCGATCAAACCCTGGATCCAATCTAGACCGCTCGCCAGCATCGTGCCCTCCTTGTGCCACGTGGTGCGCCCTGCGCCCTTCGATGCTTTAGCTTCTCGCTTCATCTCCACCATCCATCTCGCCTTTAACCTCTGTCGTTCGATCGAGGCTCAAGATCTCATCACAACCGCATGTCAGCGCCTCCATCTCCGCCCGCTACGTGGTACGCCCTGCACCCTTGATCTCACCCCTCTGATCTAATCTCAGTCGCCCCATCGCACCCTTCTCCTAACCGTTGGATCGCTCGATCCAACGGTCCAGACATCATCGTCTACCTCCCGCAGCTCCCGCTCCCACATCGCCCACCTCACCAACGAGGCGCCCCCTTCCTATTTTGGGATCCACTGCGGCCACCTTTTCTGCCTACTGTCACCTCCATTTCGTACCCCACTCTTCCCTCATCCTCACTGACCTCCTCAATCGCCATGACCTGCACCCATGTCGCCCCACGACCTCCACCAACCTCACCCTCCATTGCATGTCACCGTCACCTTCCACCTATAAATACTCCACCCCTGTCGACCTTCTACCGCATCTGCCACTACGGAGAGATTCCCCTAGCTCCTACCTTCCTATTGGTGACAGCAATTCGGCAAGGAGTCGAGCGACGATGGCTGCATCCCTCCGGTGAGATCCACGGCTAACTCCACCGTGTTACAGCTACCCCCGTGAGTTGCGTGAGCTCAGGACTACTACCGGCCTTCGAGTGACAACTAGGAGCCCAAATCCGAGCTCCATTCCCCAGGTAGTAACCTCCATCTTCCCCTGATCTTCTTCTTCATTTTCCTTCTTCTTCTCGAATTTTATTCGCCTTCTCCGCGCATCTTCACCTCCTTCTGACCATCCTCTAAGCTCCTCCTCAGAGCGGGGATCTTCGCGCCCATATCCATCTTCTCAGACGACACACCACATCTCACTCCGACGAGAGCTCCTCCACTTTGGCGGAGCAGCATCACCGGACCATCCTCACACCACCTCAGGCCTCTCATCGCACTCACGATCACCCTACAAACACATAGCACGCTTCGATTATCAAGTAACCCCCTACAGGTACACTCTAGCTCATTGGCCGGAACGTCATCGGAGCTCAGCTCGAGCTTCACCGCTACTGGTGCTCAGACCCCCCAGCCACTCCTGAGACCTCTGGCGGCTACCTGAAGCCTCCACGATCCTCCCCAGCTACGTGGGAGCCATCGACGAGCTTCACCAACCTCAGACGAAGGAGGAGGAGCACTCAGCATTTCGTTGGAGCGCAGCCATCTCCGCCGCAGGAGGTGGCAGACCGGTTGAGAACAAAGAACAGTAGCCGTCCGATCCCTTGATCAGATGGTTTGGAGCGATCCACGTCGCCACTAGCCCGCAGCCGTCGGATCAGGAGGATCCCACGCTCCGCATTGTGCCACGACGCCACTCCCTCGAGCTTCAGGTGTTGTTGGATTCATCCAGATCCAACGACCCTCGATCGTCCACATGTTCATCTTCATCGAGCTCCAATAGCCGTTGGATTTCCACCAGATCCAGCGGTCCATAGCACGCCACGTCGCATCCTCCGAGCCTCCTCCCCAACCATTAGGCTCGAAGCCCCCGAAGCTCGACCGAGCCAAGTCCGAGCCTGCAGCGCCCCTGAGCCTCTGCCCAGCCTCTGAAGTCATCCGAGCATGGGACCTCACGTGTCTCTCACGTGCGGTCTGGACATTTTGCACTGAGGCCCCTAGATGTTTTGATAATTGCAATCCAGTCCCTACCAGGAGCACCACGTGAGGCACACGTGTTTTGTGGGCATTTTGCATACATGCCCCCTCATTATAGGTAATTGCATTTACGTCCCTGTCAGCATGTTTACTTTTTGGCAAATTTAATTTCTGTATTTGCAACTTAGTCCTTGTCTTTGCACTCATATTTAGGTACTCATTTGACATCATTTTTTAAGTTTGAAAATTGCATTGTGTAGCTAAACTTGTCCTCTTTCATATGTAATACGTGTCTTATTTTTGTGTTATTAGTGGAATTTATTATTAATTAATTGGTGAAATTTGTTATATTTTGCCCAATTGATGCCTTTTAATTCGTATTAAATTCTATGTTGCTCCAAAAATCACCATAAATTCACATTAGACTTAGATAATTTAGTTTACATTGTACCCAAAAATCAAATCATTTACACGCATCTCGAGGCCTGAATAAATAATTTTGTGATTTCCTTAATTAATTTTTAATAGGTCCAATTCACATAGAAATTTAGGTTTATCAATTTTCCTGGATTCTTCACACTTAGATCTATCTAGGATATTTTTTTGTATCTCAAAATATTGTGATTTGGTATTTATTAAAATTAATTTAGTCAAAATCACCTTGCATTCATATTTAGTTCACAGTAAATTCATAAAGTGTCAGAAAAATCCAAAAAAAATAGTGTAGTTTAATTTCATTACATTTTATCATCTGGCCTAGTTTCGTAAAGGTTGGAATTAATTTGAACACTTTTCTTATTTAACTTGTAAACTGGCCTGATTTTGCATGTATCTTTTCTTAATTGCATAAAAATTGCTGAAAAATACCCAAAAATATCCTCTGAAAATCCGACCTCTTAAATTCACTTAAAATTCACCTAAGGAGACAGCTGCCTCCCTGAGTTCGACCTTGGGCTTGCCCAAGTAAAATAAATTTGCCGCTTGAGATTAATTAAACATTGAATAAAAGTGGTTTTTGATTAGTCTGTATTACTTGATTGCAACGAATGATACGGCATTAATTCTAATCATTAATTTTACGGAATTAACAAGGGTAGTACACAGCTCTTCAATGCCCCCAAGCCACAGCCGCCACCATCGCAGATGCAGATGGTTGTCTATTAGCCACCTGAGTTCTAGCCATATTACATCGAGCCATGTTCCCCATCTCCTCCACTAATTGAAAAGGTGAATGGCATATGGAGCAAGGATCAGCAACTGACCCATCCTCAGGGACAACCACAGGGTCAGAACCATGCCAGCCGTCCATTCCACCAACAACAAGGAGGGTGGACATACCAGCCCAACCCAGGCCATCACCAACAACCTCCACAACAAGGTTACACCTGGAGGCAGAACAACTACCAGTAGTAGTCCAGATATCGCCATCAATGGTACCAGCAACTGTCTACTTAGTACCATCAGTACTCATCCTAGTACCATCAGCAGTACTCTTCTCTTCCTCCTCCTCCTTAGTACTCTTAGGGATACTAATAGCAGCCTCCCCCTCACTATCAGCAGAATCAATAGCCTCCTTAGGCCGATTCTTCTGAGGTTGCCTCAGTCAACCCTACCTTAGAGTATGTGGCCCAAGTAATGAAGAGAGTGGATGAGATGATCCAAAAGATCGACGGCCTGATGGCCATGAAAACTGCCATCCCAGCCCAAGTTGAACCAAATCCAAATAACTTTTGTCGAAAGGAGCATGTAGTTTGCAGTGTTCAACCTGAATCAAGTAGAAATGGCATTGTTTTATCTAATGTTGTAACTCTCATGAGCGATAAGACACTCAAGCCATCTACGACAACGAAGGGAAAATTCAAAACGTTTGAAGATGAGTATTCAACCATACCAACCGATGGGGCCAAAGATATTTTGGATGCAGCACCACCTACACCAAAAATACAAAAAATGAAGAAAATTCAAAAACACCAAAATAAATCAACAACCAATGTGAAGCTACACCAGTGATGGAGAAGCCACCCATAATAGCCGATCTAGCACTAGCCGAAGGAGCCAAGACTGCACCATTTTTTGGTCCACGACATGCAGATGATTTTTCACATTTTTCCATCTATTTGTAATTCAAGGTATGGACACAATTTTATGGCAAACAGTTTCTTCTGATGTAAATTGACCTTTTCCTCAAGCTATTAAAGCAAAAATAGTAAAATTTTGAAAAATACTTTGTCAAATCCTGAGATTGTGGGCATATTGCAAAATCTTATTCTTGAAATGCTATTCTTGAAAGCCAAGGAGTATATTTGAAGTCGCCTTGTCTACCCTTGTTAATTTGAGCAAGTTAACGGTCAAATTAAAAGTTAGGTTCGTTGTAGTCGGGTAATCAAGGCTTCGTCAAAAACACCACTTCGATTAACACTCAATTAAATGCGAGCGGCAGATTTTTTATTTTACTTGGGCAAGCCCAAGGTCGAACTCAGGGAGGCAGCTGTCTACTTAGGTGAATTTTAAGTGAATTTTGAGGTCAGATTTTCAGAAGAATATTTTTGGTCTTTTTCAGCAATTTTTATGCAATAAAGGAAAAACGATGCACTTTCAGGCCAACATTACAAGTTAAATTAGAAAGATGATCACATGAAGTCCAAAAATTATGAAAATTGGCCAGAATATGAAATGCAATGAAATTAAGCTAATATACTTTTTTTTGAATTTTTCGACTCTAAATGAATTTATTATGAATTAAAGAGGAATGCAGGATGATTTTTACAAAATTAACTTTAATATATACCAGCACATATTATTTTCAGATATAAAAATTATCCTAGATGGATCTAAGTATGACGAATCCAGGAAAATTAATAAACCTAAAATTCTGTGTGAATTGGACCTATTAAAAATCAATTAAGCAAATCACTGTTTTGATTTATTCAGGCACGTGTTGCATGCAAATGCAATGATTTTTGGGCACAGCGAAGAGTAATTTATCCTAGGTCTAATATGATTTTATGGTGATTTTTAGAGCAACAAGGAATTTAATATTAATTAAAAGGCACAAAGTGGGCAAAATATAGAAAATTTTACAAATTTAATATTGTTAAATTCCAGATGACTCACAAAAATAAAGCAGGTGTCACATGAGATAGAGGACAAGTTAGGCTACAACATGCAATTTTTAGAATTTAAAAATGATGATATATGGACACCTAATTGTGCGTGCAAAGATAGGGGCCAAAATAAAATACAAAAAAATATAAGTATCTAAAATAAAACGTGCTGACAGGGACTTAAATGCAATTACCTATAATGATGGGGAGGTGAGTGCAAAATTCCCACAAAGACACACTCTCCTCGCGTGACACGCTTGGCAGGGACTGAAATGTAATTTCTGAAAGTTGTAGGGGCCTCGTTGCAAATTACCCCTCACATGAGATACACGTAAGAAGCTAGGCTCGGGAAACGTAGGAGGCTCGGACGAAGGCTCGGGAGGCTCTGGAGGCTCGGAATTTGCATCGAGTCTGCTTCGGTTGCTCCGAGCCTAGGATCGGGGAAGAGGCTCAGAGTCCCCACATGGCGAATGTTGGACATGCGAGCCACGACGAGCCATTATGCAATAAATGTTATTGCGAATATCATTCCCTGATATGAAATTAAGAATAAATAATTTGCATAATAGGTCCCTTAGTACAATTAGGGTTATGTACCATGGCCATCTTAATGATCATACAGTTGTTGATTCAATTATTGAAGCATAGAGGCTGGTACTTGGATGAATATCTAATGAGTTAGATTGAGGACTCATCAAGCACCGTCAAATGATTATTAAGAGATGATCTCCAGCCTTAGTAGGAGATGGCAATCCTATCTCAGTTAGGCTGATATCTGACCGACCTCTTGATGCGGGTCCTCTGCATAGGAATAGAGATTCGGAGGTGTCAGATGAGTTAGGTCAAAGAGTTGACTTAACGAGATCAAGATTACCAAAGTCCTATATCGTATGCTGTCAAGATATAGGCATGCATCCTCTGACCGGAGACAGATGTGTTACTATATGTCTGAGTGTGTACATTTGGCAGACCAATAGGTTGATGACCTAATCAAGGTCTATACACCAGCGCGCTAGTGTGCATATAAGGGCATATGAGTAATACGATCTCTCAAAGGGATCATACAGGTTCACTACTGAACCGAAAGACATGAGCTCACTCATGAGATATTGGGAAGATCAAATTCCGTGCGCACGGTCGTCTCGCTTTGGAAGCTTGACTGAATTTGTAGGTTTGATATATACCTTTGGGAAGTATATGATCAAGACCTAGGTATGATATATGCTTTTGGAAAGTATATGATCGATACCAACTCCCAGTGATCAAAATGAGAAACTTACTGATAAAACCCTGAAGTAGACAGTATAAAGTTGATCTACTACTTCGGGTTTATTCTGAGTCTTCCAGTATGCAGGATGTACAGGTATTTGGAATACCTGAGGGTGATGTGATCATAAACGATTGTATAACCATGATGCTTCCATTCCTAGGGAGTGATGAAATGGGTCTGGATTTTAGTGACTCCTCTCAGTAGAGAAGTAATATGATCTTAGTCCAAATATTGGACATTAATCTGAATGTGATTCAGATGCAATGAGAAGATTAGATTTGCGGTCTTGATTTAATCAAGCATCTATGGGAGTCCCACGATCTGGATTTGAGATATGATCTCAATATCCAAGTCACTATACGTGGAACAATACAATCGCCCTGTCCTTATCTCCAAGTATTCGCGGAGAAAGCGCATTATCCTTGAAAGAGTTCATGGATAATTCTATTGTTGATATATGTAATGGATAATTAAAGGTGATTTAATTATCATGAATAATATAAATTTGATTCATATTATAAGGAGAGTTATCTTAAATAATTAAATGTGATTTGATTATCAAAGATGTGAATAATGTGAATGTGATTCATATTATTTGGGCACATGAGAATAGAGATCCAAGATGATTAAATGTGATTTAATTATCATGGATATATATAATGTGGATATTAATATCCAATTATTCATAATATATTATAAATGTGATTTATAATGTATTAGAGAGAGCTAATTATAATTTATATTTGATGATTAATTATTAATGTGTATTGGATACACATTGTCTAATTAATTGAAAATGTAAATTATATTTTGTTTTGGATTGTGAATGTGATTCACAATTTTCCAATGTCAAGATTGCAATATTCCCAAAATTAATTGTGAATTATTTTTGGTGAATAAATCCCAACAAAAGTTGTTGGAAATAAATAATGGAAAGTATATGGAGATGTGATCTCCATATACATTCTCTCCTTATTTGATTGGTGTAATTTAGGATTGATTTATATTTGATTTTGTCAAATATGTTTTAATCTAAATTAAATTACAAGTTGTTGGCTTTTACCAACAACAATCTTGACCATTGGATTGACATAACTCAATCTCATCCATTGATTTTATATGTCCCATGGATTGAGATCCATGGAACCCAAAACCCTATAAAAGGAGAGGCACCCCATTGCTCTTCTTTACACACAATGCTTGAGAAGCACATCTCTCTCTCTCTTTCTCTCTACATGCCTACTCTCTCTCTCTCTCCCTCTCATGGACTATGGATGTCCTAGAGAGAGTCTCCATCGCCGCTGCGTCGTCGTTATGCTGCCCGATCGTCTTCTCGTGGATCTCCGTCTCCTTCGGTGCGCCTCGCTCGTGAAGAATACATCGGATCTCGTGTGTCGAGATCAGGAGATCCACTGCTTGGATCATCAACATGGATTGCGAGAAGCACGCGGTTCATCCTCGCACTCGCAAGCGTCTCTTCCGTCGGATCGGACTTGAGACAGGAGGTCTCTTCGTTTAGAGACTCGATCGTAACCACGCTTCAAGAGTTAATCCTATTACTTGTTTGTGGTTTAGACGAAACGATCCGAGAAGTGTTCTTGGATCATGTGGTTTCATCGCATGACAAATTTTAAATTCCGTTGCATCGAGCAACTAGTGCGACTAATCGCTCCTCGTCGTATTTGATACGACGCTCACGCTTCCGTGATGCTCTTGAGGATTATACAATATCCTTCAAGTGGTATCAGGGCCTTAGGTCAAAGGTTTTGGATACGATCCATAAAACCGAAGGCGACTTGGGTTCGTTAGGGTTGCGAAAGTTTTATCGCATTTCATTTTCGCATCTTTATTTAGTGTAATTTTTCGACCCTGTTTAAATTGTTTAAACACGAAAATAACACTTGGATTTTGTTCCCCATTAAATAAGGAAAGCATAGGATCTGAGTTTACGTAATTTGGATTCCGTTTGCTCGAGATATGGTTGTTTTAATGAACATGTATTCACTGTTACGGGAACTGCGAATCTTAACGTAATTAAAGAGTTAATTACTGTTTAAAAACGCCTTGAAATGCGTGCATATCATATAGGTTCTGTTGTAAATCAAATTAGCAAACTTTGAAAACTTACTTTGCTTAATTTAGATTTAAATTGATTGAGATATGCTAATTTTAGTAAGTAGGGGTCACTGCTGAAATTACTTTCCTAATCAAGAACCATGTGATTATCAATTAGTGAAATTAATTGTTAATTTCATGAAATATTTATGGAAAATATTTGAGAAATATTTGATGATGATTATTTCCTTAATTGACTTGGCCTCAACCAATAATTGATTAGATTTGATCTAGATCAAAATTGGAAACACAATCAACAAACAACTTACTTGAATAGGACTGGGAATTTGTCTAGTAAATTTCCTTATAATCAAAAATGTTTTGATTACTATATGGTATAATTTCGGTTGAAGAACCGATGATCATCTCAAGTACAAAGTTATTGACTCTGCATTATTTTTTCTCGAGGCGGATATGGTGTCTAGTCGGGGATCGCTGGGGTAGCGGGTTGCAACGTATACGGTTCGTCCCACTCCCGTCGGTACTGGCCATGACAGCGGGTAGGGAACGAATGATGCCTGAGAGATCATGATGTATTTTTCTAATTATTAAAATTCGAATTAATACGTATTTTGAGATAATACCATATATTCAAGTAAAAATCAAGTTTGTTGATTGACTTGGATTGAAAATTAATTTAATATGATTAAGTTAATTATATCCAATTAAGAACACTCTATTATGAATAGCGTTATTATTTCCCTTGGAAGAATTAATCGTAATGAATATGATTCATAATGATTAATTAGAATTTGAATATGATATGGAGAATCACATAAGTGACATCCATGGTCTCCCGTCAAGGCGAAGGGTTCCGTTGCCAGATATTGTATGTGGGAGATGCATGTCCGAAGTGACAGCTCCTGCATACGATCCATTTGGATCGGGCTCGTCGCTTCTCGAAAGAGTAAGGACGTATGCGTAGTGACCCCAATATCGGGGCCTCATATTATTGGAGCGATATTGGATTGCGCATAGCGAGTTGTATTCCTGTTGACGGTTGGTTCAGTTAATGACGGGTCAACATCACCTTAGGGGTGTTAGGCCGGGTGTTAAAGACCGAATTGGGAGATGCAAGTTGGACTTGCAAGGCGGAATGTGTTCCCGCTTCTTTTTATCAAAGTTACAGGTTCTCATATTATTGGGATGTAACAAAGATAAGGAAGGAGATCCCAGATCTTGCTTGAGATATAATGGTAAGTATATCTCTTACATTGAAAGTGATTAAGGGAATGAACTTTCATTGTTGACATGGCAAGACAACTTTGATATAAAAATTCCTAAATCAAAGTAAATTATATATTTATATATGTTTATGCAAATTTCTTATTTCAGATAATCCTTCTTTAATCCCACTCAATGTTATACTCAATAACAACCAGTAGAATATCATGGATTGGACCTATGATCCAGATATTGCACTTGCAATTGGACACATAATGTATGTGGTTGCAATGTGCAAGTTTCCTCATAATAATGAGGAATGATGATTAAATAAGACAATAGGACTGAAACCCTAGGACTTGTATGTCTCTATAAGTCTTGATCTCATCGAATGTACTTTTGAAGTAACATGTCTATAATGATCGTAATTATCAAATAATCCTTATAAAATAAATCTAAGAAGATGTTCTGGCATACATATGTACTCTCGACATATAATCATGAATGACATGGTTCTCTGCATTATGCAGAATGGTGGCTCTATTGGAGATAATGTATTCAAATTGTTTGAGTACCTACCTGAACCTAAGTTTTAAGAGTTTAAATGGATGTAGATACGATGAGTGTCATCATTCTACTATCTTTACTCTAGTCATTCCTGAAGCTTCATAATATTCATATTGTATGAATTGAATGAAGCATGTATAAATGTTGAAATACTCTTATATTGAAATTTTTTATTTAAACATAAGAGATCATCTGTCTTGAGCAATGGTTGCTTATAGATAAAGGGAGCGCAGTGGAAGCATGGGTTGGACCCAAGTTAGAAGTATAGTCAAAGAGTTGACTGTACTTCTGTGACTTCCATATGACATCCAAAGAGTTGGATGTATGCCAATACTGAAATAAGTAGATGTGTTGATATTATGACTATCAAATCTATCTAGAATCCTTAGAGAAGTAATCGGATAGTACATCAGAATAATATACATATAATCATTGAAATTGACTTACTTATTTGATAAGATAACGTCTAATAATTGTATCTCAATCTTCTAATGACACTTGGTTGCATCTGTATTAGAGTATTAGAAATTTGATCTTAAGGTTTAATTGCCATCCATGTTGGAAGTGATGCAATTGTTGTAACAATTTCCATTGGATCAATAGACTTCATATTTTCAGTGGGAGCTCTTAGTCTTAGAGAATGTCTCTATGACCTAGATATTAGAATACACTCATTAATTATTTCCAAATGTTGGAAATAAACATGAATTCTGTAATAAATCTATCATAAAGAGTTATGATGGAGATATTTCAGATAGTAATCTAAAATCTTATGGACTCTACTAAATTAGAAAATTAATGAATGGTTCATTAAGATTTTTAATACTGAAAAATTAAACCTTTAAAGATCAATAGGAGGATAAAGATCATTTGACAATGATCTGGCATCATGTTTTGGACATATGTCTATTGATGAGATCAATGGACAAGTAAGAGATGAAACGTTAGAATGTCTAAAATTTCAAAACTTGCATACTTATGAATTTTGTATTCAAAGTAAAATGTCCAATACACCCTTCTTTGGGAAAGGTGTAAGATGTCAAGGTATTCATGATCTCATACATATTGATGTATGTGAATCATCTATATCATAGTAAACATTATGGATATATGATATCTATTGATGATTATTTGTGATATGAGATTTCTTCTCTTCACTTAGAAACCTTTGAAATGTTCAAAGATTTCACAATTTTGGTTTGGAACCAAAGTTTGAAGGAAGATTAAATGAATTTGATCTAATCTAGGTAGTCAGTACCTATTAGATGAATTCATAGAATACCTTATAGAGATATGAATATCACTTCTATCCCATCCCTCCTAATGAACCTTAACTCAATAGATTTGTAGTGAGATACAATTGATCATGTGTGACATGATTTGATCAATGATTAATCTTAGCATGATTATCTCTTAGTTTCCAGGTATATATATGTGGTACAGACTACATTATATATCCTTAATGAGGTTCCATGTGATTAAGCTGGAATCTGGCACTAGAGAGTTCTGCTTCATTAGGAAAATAAAGGATGGCATTGAATACCTACTTTATGACCTTGAGATTCTTAAAGGATCTCATCTCTGAGAATGTGATTTTTAGAGGATGACTCTCTTGAGAATCAAGATGAAGAAGTAAAGGAACTCATTTAATCTTGAGAAGATAATGAGGCTCCTGAAATCAGAAACTAAATAGACAATTAAAGATGAAACATTAATACCTCTTCAAATAAGTTTGAGGATGGATTCCATGTGTCAGTTGAATCTGACAATGATCTGACTTCATGGGATGATGCTTCTGAAGATCATATCATGGAAAGATGGATGTTAGCAATAAAAGTCTAATGCAGACTTCATATACAAGTGTTGTATATAGACCCTCGAGGATCCACCTATAAGGGTTAGACCCATTATGGTGTAAATGGATCTTCAAGAGAAAGAGGGAACCTGATGAGAAGGTAGAGACCTTCAAAGCACGGTTCGTAGCCATGGGCTGCACACCGAAGAGAAGACATCGCTTGCGATGAGACTTGCTCTCCAGTGACCATGCTTTAACCCAACATAATATTGCTAACTATAGCTACACAACTTGACTATGACATCTTCATGATGTAAGTCAAGATTGCATTCCTCTATGAATTCCTCTCTGAGGATATTCATATGAAGTAGCCTCAGGGCTTCATGGTTGAGGAAAGCAAGGTGTGCAAGCTAAAGAACTCCATCTTTGGATTCAAATAAGCTTATTGTAGTTGGAACATAAGATTTGATGAAATTATAAATGTTATGATTTCAGATAAAAATATTGATGAACCGTGTGAAGCTTAGTGGGAGTGCCATTGTGTTCATGGTGCTAAATGTAGATATTCTAGTCATTTGGAATGATATAAGGATAATAATAAGTATTTTATAATTTGGTTGTCCATACCTTGAGATATGATCTCAAGGATACCTCTTAGATCTTAGTTCTGAAGTCATTTAGAAGCAAAGAGAAGAGGATATTGGGACCGTCACATTAGTAGTACACCTTGGACTTATTCCACTTTCTGGAAAATTCCAAGAAAAGCTTCCTTCCCTTAAGATGAGGTAGTGACCTGTCTAAAAGGATAGCACCTCAAAGAGTTGAGGAAGTGAATGCTAGAACTGCTTGCACTTGTGCATCGGTTACGAGAAGCTGAAGTGTATGCTAGTTGTGTACAAAAGCCATATGTCTGCCATGCAGTGGGAGTAGTAAACTGTTACTAATCCTACTCTGGAAATAAAACACTTGGTTGCAATAATAACAATATCTTCAAAGATGATGAAACTTAGAGATAGTGATCTCAAAGTCTTATCTTCAAAAGTTTAAGACCTTGTAGATAGTGATCTATAAGGGTCTTAACTATAGATACCTTAGGAGATAGAGATCTCCAGGAATGAAGTTATTCTAATAAGGATTATGGGAATACTGGTTATGATAATTAATAAGATGTAGTGTCAAGGACACTATAACCGACAAAATTGCGTATTGGTTGCATAAGATGCAACATTCGCATTGGATGCGAGCACTATTACTAGGGGATATGCAAGTGCCGTAAAAGGACTTGGCGTAGTCTCTTGGGAACAGAGTGATTGATCAGCTTACCTAGCTATTTTCTAAATAGCCTATGATTGTCACATGAGTGTGGGTTTAAATGATTAGCCCATTAATGGCTCTATGGGCTAGTGGGAGATTGTTGGACATGCGAGCCCACGGCGAGCCATTATGCAATAAATGTTATTGCGAATATCATTCCCTGATCTGAAATTAAGAATAAATAATTTACATAATAGGTCCCTTAGTACAATTAGGGTTATGTACCATGGCCATCTTAATGATCATACAGCTGTTGATTCAATTATTGAATCATAGAGGCTGGTGCTTGGATGAATATCTTTGGTGCTTGGATGAATATCTAATGAGTTATATTGAGGACTCATCAAGCACCGTCAAATTATTGTTAAGAGATGATCTCCACCCTTAGTAGGAGATGGCAATCCTATCTCAGCTAGGTTGATATCTGACCGACCTCTTGATGTAGGTCCTCTGCATAGGAATAGAGATTCGGAGGTGTCAGATGAGTTAGGTCAAAGAGTTGACATAACGAGATCGAGATAACCAAAGTCCTATATCGTATGCTGTCATGATATAGGCACGCATCCTCTGACCGGAGACAGATGTGTTACTATATGTCTGAGTGTGTACATTTGGAAAACCAATAGGTTGATGACCTAATCAAGGTCTATACACCGACGCGCTAGTGTGCATATAAGGGCATATGAGTAATACGATCTCTCAAAGGGATCATACAGGTTCACTACTGAACCGAAAGACATGAGCTCACTCATGAGATATTGGGAAGATCAAATTCCGTGCGCACGGTCGTCTCGCTTTGGAAGCTTGACTGAATTCGTAGGTTTGATATATACTTTTGGAAAGTATATGATCAAGACCTAGGTATGATATATGCTTTTGGAAAGTATACGATCGATACCAACTCCCAATGATCAAAATGAGAAACTTACTAATAAAACCCTGAAGTAGACAGTATAAAGTTGATCTACTACTTCGGGTTTATTATGAGTCTTTCAGTATGCAGGATGTACAGGTATTGGGAATACCTGAGGGTGATGTGATCATAAACGATTGTATAACCATGATGCTTCCATTCCTAGGGAGTGATGAAACGGGTCTGGATTTTAGTGACTCCTCTCAGTAGAGAATTAATCTGATCTTAGTTCAAATATTGGACATTAATCTGAATGTGATTCAGATGCAATGAGAAGATTAGATTTGTGGTCTTGATTTAATCAAGCATCTATAGGACGCCCGCGATCTGGATTTGAGATATGATTTCAATATCCAAGTCACTATACGTAGAATAATACAATCGCCCTGTCCTTATCTCCAACTATTCGCGGAGAAAGCGCATTATGCTTGAAAGAGTTCATGGATAATTCTATTGTTTATATATGTATCCGAGCATTGAGATAATGGATAATTAAATGTGATTTAATTATCATGAATAATATGAATTTGATTCATATTATAAGGAGGGTTATCTTAAATAATTAAATGTGATTTGATTATCAAAGATGTGAATAATGTGAATGTGATTCATATTATTTGGGCACATGAGAATAGAGATCCAAGATGATTAAATGTGATTTATTTTTAAGGATATGAATAATGTGGATAGTAATATCCAATTATTCATAATATATTATAAATGTAATTTATAATATATTAGAGAGAGCTAATTATAATTTATATTTGATGATTATTTTTAATGTGTACTGGATACACATTGTCTAATTAATTGAAAATGTAAATTATATTTTGTTTTGGATTGTGAATGTGATTCACAATTTTCCAATGTCAAGATTGCAATATTCCCAAAATTAATTGTGAATTATTTTTGGTGAATAAATCCCAACAAAAGTTGTTGGAAATAAATAATGGAAAGTATATGGAGATGTGATCTCCATATATATTCTCTCCTTATTTGATTGGTGTAATTTAGGATTGATTTATATTTGATTTTATCAAATATATTTTAATCTAAATTAAATTACATGTTATTGGCTTTTACCAACAACAATCTTGACCATTGGATTGACATAAATCAATCTCATCCATTGATTTTATATGTCCCATGGATTGAGATCCATGGATCCCAAAACCCTATAAAAGGAGAGGCACCCCATTGCTCTTCTTTACACACAATGCTTGAGAAGCACATCTCTCTCTCTCTTTCTCTCTACATGCCTACTCTCTCTCTCTCCGTCTCATGGCCGTCCACCATGGATGTCCTAGAGAGAGTCTCCATCGCCGCAGCGTCGTCGTTATGCTGCCCAATCGTCTGCTTGTGGATCTCCATCTCCTTCGGTGTGCCTCTCTCGTAAAAAAGACGTCGGATCTCGTGTCTTGAGATCAGGAGATCCACTGCTTGGATCATCAACATGGATTGCGAGAAGCACGTGGTTTATCCCCGCGCTCGCAAGCGTCTCCTCTGTCGGATCGGACTTGAGACAGAAGGTCTCTTCGTTTAGAGACTCGATCGCAACCACGCTTCAAGAGGCAATCCTATTACTTGTTTGTGGTTTAGATGAAACGATCCGAGAAGTGTTCTTGGATCATGTGGTTTCGTCGCATGAAAAATTTTAAATTCTGCTGCATCGAGCAACTAGTGCGACTAGTCGCTCCTCGTCGTATTTGATACGACGCTCACGCTTCCGTGATGCACTTGAGGATTATACCATATTCTTCAAGTGGTATCAGAGACTTAGGTCGAAGGTTTTGGATACGATCCATAAAACCGAAGGCGACTTGGGTTCGTTAGGGTTGCGAAAGTTTTATCGCATTTCATTTTGGCATCTCTATTTAGTGTAATTTTTCGGCCCTGTTTAAATTGTTTAAACACAAAAATAACACTTGGATTTTGTTCCCCATTAAATAAGGAAACCATAGGATCTGAGTTTACGTAATTTGGATTCCGTTTGCTTGAGATATGGTTGTTTTAATGGAAATGTGGCGCGACGAGGACCCGTTAAATCTGGATGATCCAACGGCGGTGAAGGTTGCTGGAGCGAGGCGATGTGGCTCAATATAGGCCATTGGATCGAGATGGATTCAACAGAGGCTGAAGCCCGAAACAGCTGCTACATAGTGCGACGAGGTCCATTCGATCTGGATGATCCAACGATGGTGGGCTCAGGGTGACGTGCCGTGAAGAGGATCGTTGGATCAAAGTGATCCAACGGCAGCTGTACGTCGTCTTCTCCAATCCGCCGCCTCCTGTGGTGGACTTGGAGGGACTCCAGCGATGAGGGTCTGGCTTTGCTGCCCTTCCCCGTGCTCGTAGAAGTGCGTCGATGGCTCCTGGATAGCTCAAATTGGTCGTGGAAGTGTTAGGAGGCCGCCAGGATGTCTAAGGGAAGCGAGGGTGGTCTGGAAGCCGGAGATGATAAAGCTCGAAGGACCTCCGGTGTCAAGTCCGGCCAATGAAGGGAATGGTACCTGCAAGGTTAGTCTTTGCAAGGGAACATGTGCGATGTGATCGTGAGGTAAGTGTAAATGTAGTGAGAGGCCTGGAGCGCGAAGAGGTGGAGTGATCATCGTGTTCCTCCACCGGGGTGGCGGCGCTGTTGTCGGAGGTGGTTCGGGGGTCTCGAACGGTAGAGGGGAAGAACGAAAGGTGGTGCGAAGATGAGAGCTCCACAGCGGAGCTCAATGGATGGTCAGAGAAGAGGAATGATGATCAATGGGGCGAAATAAATTACAAGAAAAGCATAGAATAAGAAGATGGAGATTGGAGAAGATGATGGAGTAGTCTACCTGGGGTCAGAAGCTCGGAGATGAAATTCCTGGTCTTCGCTCAAGGGTCGGTAGCGTCCCAAGCTCGTACAGCTCACCGGAGGAGCTGTGACATGGCGGAGTTTTTCCGTGGATCTCGTCGGAGATGGAAACCTGTCGTCGCTCACTTCTAAGCCCAAATTACTGTCACTGATAGGTAGAGGGGAGCTCTAGGTTCTTTCTTGCAAGGGAGGATGGGGTGAAAATAGGCCGGAGGTGAGGGTTTTATAGAGAGAAGGTGGAGGTGGTAGTGATGAAAGGTGAGGTTTCATGGGGGTTGTGGAGTGACGAAGGCAAGATTCATGGAGGACATGGAGGTCGGCGAGGAAGAGGGAAGTATAAGCTCCGTCGTGGAGGTGCTAGAAGGCGGAGATGGTGACTGGAGTGGCGCCAGAAATAGAAAGGGGGTGGAGCCGTCGTGAGGTGGAGATCGTGAGAGAGAGAGAGAGAGGGTCGGAGGTAGGAGACGACGCCCTAGACGTTGGATATAGTGATCCAACGGCTAGGAGATGGGCGCAAGGAGATAGTCCAGATCAGATCAGGGCGATGCGATCGGAGGGATGTAATGTAGCCACGTGGAGCTCTAAGGATAAGGCGCTAAAGGAGGGCCATGATTTCATCTGCTTTTGATCGGATGGTCAGGACTTGGCCGGGATTGAACGGGTGAGATCTAGTCATTTAGACGATGATCCAATGGCCAGAAGCGTGCCACGTGGAGGGCTATGGATGAGGCAGGCGTTAACTGCCGAGATGAGATCTGGGGGAAACGATCGAACGGCTAAGGGATGAAGCGGTATGAAGGGATCATATATGAAGGCGGTGAGGACGATCTGACGACCCAGGGGCGAGGCGCGTGGCGGGCGATGGAGTGGGCCGCGTGGCGCAATCAGAGGGTGCCATGTGTCCCAATATGGATGGCTGAAAAATAATTTGAGATAAGGGGGAGAAGATGACCGAATTTGGAAAAACTCAGAACATGAAAGTTGTAGATCTTGATGAGATCTACAAGTTTCATGTTGACCAATAATGCAAATGAGGTAAAATAAAGTACTAAAATACAAGGGTACAAATATACATACATATTGTGTACAATGGGGTCCCAAAACCCAAGTTTTGCATACAAGCTCCGATTTAAATGAAATTGGTTGCATTTTGAAGGTCTATGAATTTGTATTAATTTAAAAGTGAGTAGACCTAGATCGAAGGTTGTATGAGAGATATATGTGCATTCTAAGGTCCATGACTTCCAGCTTGGTTTGGGGTTTTATTGGGAAATTATTCAAGTTAGCATTTTTTGGTATTTTTCCTTGTATTATTGTTAGTAATATATACATTATAGAGTTGGTTTTATTGGATTTGGAGTGAATATAAAATATATACATATAGGGTGAATTTTACAAATGATTTGGGCTTCTCATCTAATGCAGATGCAAATGATAAGATGCAGATGTTATCAATGCATGCATGAATGCTAATTATGCCATTTTTGTGGGAATATGCTCCTAATTACCCGAGAATAAGGCTCTATTTTCAACTTTAAGAGTGATGAATCACATCAACCCCCTATACTTAAACCTTGCTCGTCCTCGAGCAACTAGAATGAAAAGCAAGAGTGAAATGAGATTGGGTTCCATACCAAGGTCATGAAAAAAAGTTGAAAATGGAGCTTGACTCGACCTTTGGATTAATTGTGTGGTGGAACCTTTTTGGGATCTGAACTTAAGACCTAACAGACTTGAAGTTCCACAAGTCTTCTATTCAAGACGCCTTAATAGTCAAGTCAGAACAAATCCTCAAACGCAAATTTCTGATGACTATGATTCTTACTTGTACTGTGTAAGTGTAAAATAGCTTTCCACATCAGAAATGGCTCAGAACCAGCCTCCTCTAACAAGGTAATTCTAATTCTCCGTTCCAGTAACTCTTTCCTCGAGGAGCGGGGTATTCCCTTCTAAGTTCAAGTGCAAGCAGCTCAAGAGGAGGGGGTAGAGAGAAGAATGGATAGTATCCAGTTTAGCTACCTATCCTAGGATGCTTGCCCAGTGTAGCCAAGTCATCCGGCTGCAGACTTCTTGCTAATATACATACTCCGACAGGTATTTTATTTTCTCTTTGACATGTCTTATTTTTTTGGAGTTTTTACATTTTTTTCTTTTTTCGAACTATATACAAGGTGCAACATGTACATCAGGATTTTTTCCTCTTGAGCCAGTATACTATCCCTCTTTTGAAGCATTATTGCAACCCACAACGTCCCAGATGTCAACACCACCAGACTAGGTTGAGATGCACTACCCTCCCTAGAGGAGGACGGGTGTTTCCACCCGTGTGCTACTCCAAGCTAAAGGATTCTACCTCCTCACCACCTCATCAATGAAGAGCTACGTGCATTGTGCTTGTCCAAGTTAGGTCACTGTCTATAAGAATCATACGTGTGCACGAGATATTCTATTTAGACTAATCAAGATGACATGTGCACATAGACTTGCGGACTCAAAGAATTAAGTCACTTGACCTAAGAAATCTTAACTCCAGTTCCTATAAGGTTCCTCTGAAATTAGGTGGATTAAGGTCAATTCAAGTCCCTCTTCAACATCTACTCATAACTTGGTTCAGAACCCACTAGCTTTTCACTTTTCATGTGCAAGATATGCAGATGAGGTGTAGATGACATGTTATGTAGATGAATGAAATGCAAGACTCTTATTCTTTCTTTTTAAGAGATGATGTGTAAGAGTAAATAAGAAGCCTTTGATTTTGATTTTTCCATTTTTTTTCAAAAATTGGTATACCTCCTATGTTACAACAATTTACAAGAGTTGTATAAGTATTATACAAATTATACAAGTTTTATACAATATACAAATATACATTTATTTTATAAAAAAAATCTCCATTTTTACCCATCCCCGTAATTAGTGTATAATATATAAAAAAATACGTGAAAGTACAAGCTATGGGTAAAGTATATATGTAATATATACACGCCCCCCTATACTTAGCGTGTGCTATGTCCTCAGAGCACGAAAAGCGAGGAAAAAGACATAGCTCTAAGCATAGGAGAGCTAAAAGAACAAAAATGTATAGAAGTCATCTTGCCCCCCTATACATAGGCTCTGGCAGCCTAAGTGTAGAAGAAGATCAAAAATGGGGTGAACGAGGTAAAGAGGGGAAGTGGATGAATATATATACAAGATGGGCATCTGTCCACCCTATACTTAGGCTCAGGTCAGCCTAAGTATAGGACGGGAGTGAGAATGAGGACCGATGTGATATGGAGGATGCACAGTGAATGAACTCAGGTGACTCTCCCCCCTATACTTAGGATCTGGTTATCCTAAGTATAGTCGTAGATGAAATATATGAAGTTGGGGCGAGTGATTAGAGTCGCGGGAGGGAGGGGAAGAATGTATAGGAATGGTGGGTATATACAAGGATCGCAGTCTGAATCTTTCTAGATGTTGCTGATGGCGAGAGTTCACTGCTGTAAGGTCTCATGTGCAGCTCTATGTGTAAATGTTGAATTTGTCTCGCGCATGAATACAATCTCCTCAACATGGACTAATTGTTCATTGGGTTCGAGGAAGTGCTTCAACAGTTGTCAATTGACTAGGAATGTCTGTGTCATCTATGAGATCTGAGATCTCAACACATCCACTATCATGCACAACACGGACAATGAATGGGCCCGTCCACTTGGATTTCAGCTTACCTTGGAAAACCTTCAACCTTGCATTGAACAACCATACATTCAGTCCAGGAACGAAGAACTTTCGTCTGATATATCTATCTTGCCAACGCTTTACTTTGTCCTTGTACACCAAACTGTTGTTGTATGATATGTTTCTGACTTCCACAAGCTCATTCAGATCCATTTCTCTATGTTTCTGCCCTAGATGTGTGTTCCAATTGACCTTTTTGATGTCTCACTCTGATTTGTGTACTAACTCTGAGAGCAAATGGCACGGCTTACCAAATACCATCCTGAATGGGGAGGTTTCTAATGGTGTCTTGTAAGTTGTCCTATACACCCATGAGACTTGATCCAAGATCTGAGACCAGTCCTTCCTGTCTGGGCGGACAAGCTTCTGCAATATGGTTTTCACCTCCCTATTTGACACCTCAGCCATGCCATTGGTCTGTGGGTGGTAAGGACTAGCGACACGGTGTTTGATTCCGTAATCCTTCATGAGCTTCCTTACATCTCTGTTCACGAAGTGGGTACCCCCATCTGATATCAATACTTTGGAGATCCCAAACCTAGAGATGATGTAACCTCTGATAAACTTACAGACAGTACTGCTGTCTGCGGCTCGAGTTGGGATAGCCTCCACCCACCTTGACAGATAATCCACTGCTAGAAGGATATATTCGAATCCGTGGATGACAGGTAATGGGCCCATGAAGTCGATGACCCAGGCGTCAAAGACATCACAAATGATGAAAGCCTGCATCGGCATCTCATCCTTGGAACCAACAGTTCCTCCCATTCGCTGACATACTGGGCACGACTTCGCAAAGATGATCGCATCGCAAAACAGAGTCGGCCAGTATAAGCCACACTGAAGTACCTTCCATGCGGTCCTCTTCTCGGAGCGGTGTCCTCCTGCCTCTAGACTGTGGCATAAAGTAAGGACGCTTTGATATTCCTCTTGAGGAATACATCATCTCCGGACACAATCCGGTCCTTCACAGAAAAGGATCGGATCCTCCCAATGGTAATGTCTTAAATCTGACTTCAACCAGTCTATATGGCTCCTGGGCCAATCTTTGGGAACTTTCTTGGAGACAAGATAGTTCACGATGGTGGCATACCATGGGAGTGAGTCAACAACGAAAATCGGCTCGTCTGGGAAGGAGTCTCGAATCGGCGTATCATCAGAAGCATTAAGATCCTCGAGATGAGAGAGGTGATCAGCTACTGAATTTTCTTTCTAGGTTTATCACGAATGTCCAAATCAAACTCCTGGATAAGCAAAATCCACCTAAGAAGACGTGCCTTTGTGCCCTTCTTTTCCATTAAGTATCGTATCACTGTATGGTCTGAGAACACAACTACCATGGATCCGATTATGTGAGATCTAAATTTATCCAAGGCAAACACTACCGCAAGCATCTCCTTTTCTGTAACTGTATAGTTACGCTGAGCAGTATCAAGCACTTTGCTTGTGTAGTGTATGGTGAACAGTATGCCATCCCTCCTCTGACCTAACACAGCCCCAACAGCAAAATCTGAGGTGTCCGTCATGATCTCAAAAGACAGAGACCAATCTAGGGCTTATAGGATCAGGGCGTCCATGATCATTCCTTGTAATTGCTTAAAGGCTTCAAGACATTTGTGATCAACAATAAACTCCATGTCCTTGCCTAAAAGCTCAGTTAGCGGTATGGCAATCTTAGAGAAATCCTTAATAAATCTTCGATAAAATCTGACATGCCCAAGGAAGGACCGCAACTGTTTTACGTTGGTTGGTGGCTGGAGTCATCTGATCACGTCCACCTTAGAAGGGTTAACCTCCATTCCTCTCTTGAAGATGACATGCCCCAACACAATGCCCTCTGTCACCATAAAGTGACTTTTCTCCCAGGAGAGCACCAGATTAACCTCACAACATCGCTTGAAGACTCGGTCCAGATTCCTAAGACAAGAATCGAAGGAATCGCCGTGGACCAAGAAGTCATCCATGAAGACTTCTAGGAATTCACCGACCATTTCGGCGAAAACGGCAATCATGCACCTTCGAAAAGTACCAGGAGCATTGCATAACCCAAAGGGCATGTGTCTGAAAGCATAGGTACCAAAGGGGCATGTAAACGTGGTTTTCTCCTGGTCCTCAGGAGATATGGGTACTTGATTTTAGCCCGAGACCCCATCTAAAAAGCAGAAGAATTATTTCCTCGCTAATCTCTCTAAGATCTAATCAATGAACGATAGTTGGAAATGATCCTTCTTCGTCGTAGCATTCAGGCATTTGTAATCCACACAGATGCGCCATGACGTGGGTACTCTTGTCACAATCTCCTCTCTATCTTCATTAGTGGTCGTCTGAATTTCCGACTTTTTCGGGACAACATGGATTGGAGCCACCCATTTGAAGTCGGAGATGGGATAAATAAAACCCGTCTCGCACCATTTCTCTATCTCCTTCTTCACTACCTCTCGTAAATTTGGATTCAACCGACGTTGGAATTCACGAGAGGGTTTATCCCCATTCTCCAAGTAGATATGGTGCGAACACAGAGTGGAATTTATCTCGTGGAGATCAGAGATGCTCCAGCCTATCACCTTGCAGTTTTTCTCCATGATCTCTATCAAGTGAGATTCTCGCTCCTCGGTCAATCGCGAGCTAATGATGACCGGATACTTCTTCTCTTGTCCCGCAAGGAAGGCATAATTAAGCGTTGTGGGTAAAGGTTTGAGCTTAGGTAAGGTGTGATCATCAAGGAAGTCTGGCTCAATCAAATCTATCCCTGTGCTGGTAGTTGTTGGATCTGTCCTTGAAATTGCTTCCACCAACTCATTCGACTCTAGAGTCGGATCGTAAAAAGTTTCTGAGCAATCGGCAAAAGCCATGTCCAACTCATCATCCTCATCTTATGATTGTCCTAAAGAGGGAAGGACTGACAGGCCCAGCTGGGCCTCTAAGTCATCGAAGATGTAGGGAGATGCACATTCTGTGTTGTTCACATTTCTAAGGATCTCGCAAACTGACTCATGCACAAGATCTTCTCCGGAGAAGAGGGACTCATCAGTGCTAGCTAGGTTCTGTCTCCATGGCTTAATGGTGTCTACATGAATACAATCTGCTTCAGACGAAGAGTACTCGGTGCAAGATTCTTAATCCAGCCTCTACCACCATGTTTGCTTCATCTCAAGTTCCTCATCTCCGCCTGGAGTTTGGAACTGGATCTTCCCGATCTTGTAATCAAATAAGGCCCCTGCTGTTCTGAGGAAGGGCCTTCCTAATATGATATGGGAGTCTTTCCAATTGTGAGGGGTCTTTATATCAAGAACTGTAAAGTCCACCATGTACTCCTCGCCCTCTATTTTGATGACAACGTTCCTCAATTCCCCTTGGGACCTCTTGGTTGATTTATCTGCAAACTAAAGTAAGGCTCTGGATTTCCTAAGAGGTTCGAGATTAAGCCGCTCATAGAGGTTTGTAGGCATTAAGTTAATCAAGGATCTGTTGTCAAGGAGAGTGCGTGCAAACACAGTGTCATCGACATGACTCACCACATAATGTGCACCCATGTCTCTTCATTTCCTCTGAAACACATTCTTTATTGCGTAAATAGTGGCTACTAACAGAATGTGTTTCTCAACACGACTTTTGGTCTTCCTGCTGACCCTAGTAGGTGTGCATCTCACCTTAAGGTACTTCTGGAATGCAGGTGTCATATCCACATACTTGTCAAAAGGGATTGTGACCTTGATGTATTTATTACAAAACTCTGCCATCTCAGGGTCATCTTTTTGTATTTTTTGAGTTTTCCTCTTTCCACCCTTAAGAGCTCGGGGGAAAGGGATTATTGATGCTAACTCAGATTCCGAAACCGAAAGATTTTCATTGAAATTAGGAACTGAGTTATGTACATGACTCTGATACTTAGACGGACTCGGACTCTAACTCTGACTAAAAGAAAATTTCTGCTGCGAAACCGGTGATGCGTCTTCCACGACTGCTGCGACATCCTCCTCAGATGGAGGTGCATGCTCTTCATCGGTCTCGCCGAACTCACTTCCGGTGCAGTTCTCCTGCTTCTTCGAGGACTTAGAAGTCCTCTTCTTCTGTCGGTGGTGGTGGTGGTGTTGCTCCTCTACCTCCAAGTTCTCCTCAGGTAGAGACTTGGCGGCATCTTCCTCCGGTGCCCGTGCCCGATCAAGTACGATCACGGTCCTTCCGCTCCTGAGGGACATATGATTAACATTATCGTATGAAAGGATCTCATGTTCAGAATAAGAGTTATCTGAATAGTATACCTGATCTCGTGGTCGGTTATGGACTTGATTCAAGCTATCTAGGTTAGCCTAAACCTGGGCAGGAATTGGGGTCTTTGGCGCCCTCTGCTGGTCCTGGGTACGGGAGACACGATTCAAATCGGTTCTCATATCCATGTAGTCATTCTGAATCTGTTTAACCCTATCAGTCAGGGTCTGGATTGCCAAGGTGAGGGACTCCAATTCACTGGTGGGCTGGGCTTGTTGGTGTTGACTTAAGGATGAGTTTATGTATTGGTCCTGCTGGCCATGCCGGTACTGCTGCTGGTAGGAAGGTGGTGGAGGTCCCTACTGGCCCGAATGGAACATACGCTACTGCTAGTGCTTCTGAGGCTAGTACCCTTGTCTGGGCTGGGACTGTACGAAGCACAGTGCGGGGACAGAGCTATTTTCCTGGTAAGCTAGGGAAGGTCGGTGTGGTTGACCGTTCCCTATCCCCGACTGTTTACCGACGGGGTCATGGTTGTACCACAGCCCATTAATCTCGAACACCTATGGAGGCTCCTCGTATCTTGTCTCCACTTGTGGGGGTGTGTGATGCTCCTGCTGAGTGTATGTTTGCTCCTCTATCCAGCTTCTCTGAGGCCTCGGTACATGTTCTTGTACAAGATGAACTCGGTATACAAGTACAGGTGATGCAAAAGGGGCAGGTAGCCGTATCTTGGCTACCATTTCAGTTAGTTCCTCCACTTGTTTCAGCAATCGCGAGAGTGCCTCAAGGTCAGTGACCCTCTTGTGAATTTGCTCGACCATGGTTAATTTGTTAGCTATTATCCCCATGCTGGGATGAGGTCGTCCGTCAGATCTGCTACAGTCCTCCAAGTTGTCTTGTTGGATAGGCTTGAGGGAGACAACTAATAGGCCCTGGTGGCCTGAGATATGCATGTTTCTGCCATCTGCTCCATGATCTTCCATATGACGTCTTCGTTTTTTTCAGATAGCTTCCTCCACAGGCGGCACTCACTAACCCCTGCATCTCCGGGGTCATGCCACAGATCAAGGTTTGGACTAAGATCGCTTAAGAAGTGACAAAAATGTGCAAGTACACGGGACTTGATCTTTTGTCCATGGAAGGCCATATCGATATAGATATCGTTTCGATATCGTGTTGGTACGATATTTCGACGATATATCAAATATTTTCGAAATATCACCCATTCCGATGCACTTTTGTGAAGGAAATGCCTGAAAAGGAGGATATATCGCCATATCAAATACTGATATCGGTCTCATCTTGATATCGATATATCGCTGATATATCACGATATTTCCTTCCATGCTTTGGACCTAATTCTGAATCAAACTAACACCAAGCAAAAATGGATTCACCAACTCAACTCAATGGTAAGCCATGAAAGTTCAGCTATTTTTATCTTTTCAATTTGAAAGTTGGCATTCAGGCAAAAAATATAACACATCACTAAGCAGATAGCCATAGAGGAGAGTGTATACTGTCAAGAAAGTATCCTCATATCCTTTGTATCATGTGATCTGCACTTTTTGAGGTCCTCAATATCAGTCCTAGGGGCTACTCCACCAAAGAAATAGAGAGAGGAAGCCGATATGCGAAACCACTACTTCCTCTACAAGCGAGGTACTCAGACGCAAGATGATGAGACAGACACCCCCGTGAGGTCAATGCTCAATACTTTAGATCAAGTCAGATTCTCTACACAATGTGATATCACTGTCCTCGACAAGATCCTACTCATCTACATACAATAGAAGCGCCAATACTTTGTCGATCCCTTGTGATAATTGAGGCAGCCACATATCTAGTTTTTGGCTCTATTTTTTAAGGGTTGTACCTCCCTCTGTCTAGAATGTACCTGAATGCAATGAGGGCTTTGTGAACCCCAGACAATAATGTTCGCTATGATTTTAGTTAGGTCAAAGTTCAATTAATAGTCCCCTTGTTTTAATTTTTTATTTTCAATTTTTTGAGTATTTTTCAATAGCAATCGCCTAATGATTTTTTTGAATTTTATTTATAACCTAAGTGCTCAAAATCAGAGGGACAAAGCGACAAAGCGATGCAAGGCTACTCAAGGATGGAAACATCACGCTTTAATTAAGATGATGAATGCTTAGTTATAAGTACTTATAGTGCTTCCTAGCTCTCTCCATGTGGGATACAAGGTAGAAATTTTTAAACCTAATCTATATGCAATGCACGCGGTAAAATTGCCCTAAGCAGGAATTATTATTAGCATGAAGAACGGATTGAGTTTGACTAGATCCAATCGCAGACTATAGGTACATGAAATATATTAGGTGTTTGGACCTTATCATACTCGATCAAGCAATCCTAAAAATCTAAGGTCTCAGTCATATAAAATAAACAAAAATAAGGGAGATAGCACAAAACACGAAAAATAAAGAAAATAAAGGTGAAGAAAACAACGGAAAACTCGGTGAGCCCCTAAGTGAACAATCACTTGGAAAAATAGGCCTGAATGTACAGAGTCCACATGTATTATTATAAATAATAAATGGAAATAAAATAGAGTCTCTCTCCCACAAAAATAAAATAGAAATGATTATGCTAATAATCCTCTCTCTCTCTCCTGCTCTCTTCTAGTGTCCAACTAGTAGAATAGCCACTCTCCTTGTAGCATGGGTGCTTCAACCACCTAGACAATCGCCTTCGACTCGAGGTCCCTGCGTTGTAAGTATGCTTCAGGGTGTGCTTGGGTCGGCCTCTCCTTGCTTCACCCCCACCTCCGTGAGGTCCATCTATTGAGTGATTATCTTCTTCTTCTTCATGGTGTTCATCAAATCCTCCTCAAGGATTTCCCCTTCTCTCTTCTGATATTTTCCTTAGTTCATTCAGCATATCCCGGAAAGCAACCTAGATAAGTGTTGGGTCGATTAGCTACTACCGGATGGCCTGGATAGAGGTCAAAAGATGACGGTAAACCTCATTCTGATTGGTGACATGCTTCGTGTTATGTTCTGTGATGGGGAGTTTGGTCCCTTTCCTCTACATGTGGGAGTCATCTCTGTATCAGAATGTGAAGATACGGGCTCCAAATCGGGGTCAAGATCTGCAATGGGGAAGATACCTCGATCATTCTGCATGATGAAGAGAATAACTCAAAATTAGGGTCAATTCTGAATTTTATTATGGATGGAAAGGTGTATGGAGTAAAATCAATCTCCATCCAATAGGGACGGAACTCGAGAAGAGAGTTTTCCCAGTTTGTGAGAGGTAAAAGAAGCGGGGAGTCCTGAGGGCGGTTCACAGAGTCCTAACCATGAACATGGGAATCGCCCTAAATTATTAAGGATGTCAAACTCAGGACTCAGTGTTGGTATCGGCGGAGTCCCGATCAAACTGTCCTAGAGTTGACATCTTTAAGGAAAAAGGAAGATCAATGAAGGACGAAAGATATGGTGATGAACACGAAACAAGCAGAGTGTAAAATAGTAGAAGGCTTACGATGAGAAAGGGTCAAGAGGAAGTGTGAAAAGAAGAAGTGACAAAAATGCGCAAGTACGCGAGACTTGATCTTTGGACCTAATTCAAAATCAAACAAACACTGACCAAAAATAGATTCACCAACTCAACTCAATGTGAAGCCATGAATGTCCGACTATTTTTCTCTTTTCAATTTTAGAGTTGTGATTCAGGAAAAAATTAAAACATTTCCTTAAGCGGCTAACTCTAGAGGGGAGGGTGTACTGCCAGGAAAGTATCCACGTACTTGTTCCATCTCCTTTATATCCTATGATCTACACTTTTTGAGGTCCTCAATATTGGTCCTGGAGGGCTACTCATCTAAAGAAATATTTTTATATTTTTTTTATATTTTCTTCTATTTTTATGATTTTGTAATAGTGTTTTGCTAATTTTTTGTATTTTGGAAGTCCAAAATATCTCAAATCAGAGAATAAATAAATAGGCTGAATTTTTTGATAATTAAAAATATAAAATAGGTCCAAAATTTCTCAAAACTATTTTTAATAAGTATATGCAAAAATATGAAATAGAAAGCTAATTTTTTGAGGTTTTTGGGATTTGTTTCTAATTATTTTAGGTTAGAGGGGGTTTTAAATTTTTTGGTTTTATTTTTTTAGTGATTTTTTGTATGGAGTAATAAAATATAATAATAAGTACTATATAATTATTTTGGAATTTTTATTGATGGTTTTAAAATTTTCTATTTTTAAAGTGAATAAAGGAATAAAAATGCTCCTTTTGAATTTTAATAAATAGAAATGCAAGTAATATGCAAAATGGAATGCATGACGTGAATGAGCATATAATCAGGCACTTTAAGATATTTTGCATAATTTTTGGAGAATGGAATTATTTATAAAAAAATAGAAAAGCAAATAAATATACAAGCTAGCAGGGTTATTTTTATAATATAAAACAAAGGTCAGGGATTACATCCAAAATCACTCAAAAGTTTTGAACTTTAATTACAAATTTTATACTGAACTAAAATACACAAAAGCAGAGAGGTACATTGGCAATTTGCCCAGCTCACATGGGGGGCACCTGAGCTAAGCTAGCACAGGTCCTAAATGTAATATTAAACAAATGTGAGATTCCTTTCCAATTTTTCTACAAACTATTATACTTAATTAAATATTTACAAGGCTATTTAAATTTTACAAAAAGGTAGAGGGGCATTTGTAAATTACCCCACTTAAGTGCGCTTCATCGGACCGTTTTTTGTTGCCACGTGGAAGATCAAACAATCGTGGGGATGTAACGATTCGCATCTATTGGATGGCCCAGATTAGATCGGAGTTGTGTTCTTCATCCAATGGTGGTCGAGATGCTTCGAAGAACCAATGAAGAACACGTGATGGGGGTCCTTTGATCGGCTCGTTCTATCCACTCCAGCGTCCCCTACGAGATCCGACTACCGGTATGGCTTGCTGGGGGTGTTATGCAGTTATCGGCGGTCTCCAATGAGCTTCAGGTTCCCTGATGAAGATATGAAATGTGTCCGAGTCCAAACCGCCTAGAGCGAATATTCGGCTTTGATTTAAGGATCCATGTGTTTTCAGAGCTCTTGACCTGCACCAAAAAGTTCTACGGCTCGAGGCGAGTCGCCTTGACCAAGAAATAAAGCCACAAGCAAATTGGGATGGAAGTTTGGCAAGGCTCCGCTGAAGGCGGAAGGTCGAGCCTCGATTCACCAGATCTGTGCAGGATCTGGGTTGGATAGTTGGGGTGAAATGCGGAGAAATCATGGAGGAACGAAATGGGGTGAAAATGGGGTGAGGTACGCTCGGAAATAGATGGATTTTCCCGGAGTTGAAGCTCCAAGTCAAATTGAGTATTTTTAAATTGAACCTAAACAAATCACTAAAAACTAAAATTGGTTTGTGAAATTAAAATCTAAGCTTACATATTACCTAGAAAGGACAGAAAATGGCATCGATTTGGACTGGGGAGTAAAGAGGATGAACCACCAGTGATGGACTCAGATGATGGGATGGATCCGGCTCCTCCCTGCCTCCTCCTCGTTGTAGACCAGTCAAGGTACCTCCTGTCACAAGGCATCAATGACACGAATGGTCTATGTGGCTAAAAAACGAGGAAGAGAGATTAAACATGCAAAAAGGGCAGAGAAGGTTTCTTTATAGATTGAGGATCGGTTGAATTCAAGGAAGGATTACATGCAATGGAGATGAGGTAGGGGAAGGTCATGGGTTCGACATGGAAGAAGTTTGTGTGGATATAGTAGGGTGGAAGGCTCAAGGCTAGGGGATGCATGGATTTGGAGTGAAAATGGGGAGAAAGTCAGGGGTTCATGTGAAGTTTGACAAGTTAGACGGTTTGGAAGGATAGTAATTCTAAGGGAAATGCCCTATAAAATAACTAAAAATAATAAATTGATTAATTATTGTTTAGTTAAATAATAAAAAATGTTTATAATTTAATGTGGTATTTTTAGGGCATTTATATTAATTTTTACACTCTACTTATATCATGTTATTATTTACATGCATATATATGTAAATATACATGTATTTTGTATGATTATTTTCAATTTGTATATTGTGCTTTACTATTATATACAGGTATTGTATATATTTATAGTTTATTTAAATACATATTTAGGTATTTTTACTTTATTTTTCTGAGATTATTTATGTACTTAAATAATTATGTATATAAATCTTGTAGGTATATTGTAGTATACTTTACCTATATATTGAAGTATATTTTTTACTTTTTTTATTTTTAATGGTTTTATTTATTATGTACATGTGGTTTAAATAAGATTTACAAATTTATAAAAAAAAAGAAATTGAAAATATAAAATGAATATTTTTTACAGGTATAATGCACAATGGGGGCCTAAGACCTAACTTTTGCATCTTAACTCCAAATTGAATGAAACCACCTCCATTAAATAGATAATTTTATTTGTGAATATTAAAGTGAGTTTTTTCAATTTTGAATCCGTATGGAGAAGAAACAGATCTGCAAAGTTTTATTTATGGCTTTTTACTTTGTGTGTCTCAGGCACAATGTGCATAATTTGTTAGTGAAATAAATTTTGTATTTTTCGTTGTATTTTTATATACAATGTTCATGTTGAGGGTTTATTAATTAGAGTCGTAAAAATAGGAAATAAAAATAGGTCTAAAAATGCAATTATTGGGAAAAAGGAATTAAGGTTTTTATCTAGTTTTCTGTATAGTTTCTATGCCCTATCTCCCTTACTTTATTCCTTGTCGACCAAACCTTCATGATGACTGGGTTCCGAGGTCTAGAGTCACTCAGTATCTTTGACACTTCATTCTTTTTCTTTTCTTTCCTTTATTCTTTTATTTCGGAATTAAATATAGTATTTTATACAGTGTTTATGCAGTATTTTCTATGAATTGCTGAGTGTTTACTTTCACAAATAAATGATATATACATGAATTTACCTAGGGATTTAAGGCGAAAATGAAAGAATAAAGGTGATAAAATGGATATTCATCACCCCCTATACTTTCCTTTGCTAGTCCCTAGCAAACACTTATGCAATAATATATAAAAATAAAATAAAGAAAAGAAATAGCTTGGAACAATTTTTAACTTTTGAACTTTTATTAATAAAATCAAAGTTTGGAGCTCTGTTAAGACCGCCTTTAGATTCTTGGTTTGTTCAAAATCGCATTAAAGTTAGGAGTTGTGACACAATAACCCTTAGGTTCCATAATCCGATTATCCAGTTCTCTTTATAGTATGGTCAGAACCATCATCTCAATCGCATATTGTCGTAACCTTGAAATGATAGAACCATGTGTGTGAATTTTCCAGCTCTTCCCAAACAAACCATTGAGCTATAAAAGAGGTTGCTCCTCTAATAACTCATCCTCGTGGAGAAAGATAACTTCTTCTAAGGTCAGGTGTTGCTGATCTTTTCAATGGAATGGGTAGAAGCTAGAAGAATGGGGAAAGAAGTGGGAATGGATTAGTGTAGTCTTCATTCCCTTATGAATCTCAATAAGTGTAACCAAGTTTTCATCAAGAAGCATGCTTTTTCTGGAAGATCAAATATTTGAAGAATTTTTTGTGTAGGTTTCTTTTATATGTTCATTGTTCTACATTCTTGTTTGCGCCCAAATGGATATAGAGTCTTTAGCTTGCCCATGTTTTGGAATCTCGTAAAAAGTTGTATCAGCAAACCATTCCTCGTCCGAAGCATTATTTCAACCCAGACTCCAGACTTTAGAAATCATGGTTACCAGAAGAAGTGGGTTGGAGTACCGATTTCGACAATCCCTAAGAATGGTTCTTGAGCCACCCTTGACGAAGTGGTCGAGCATCATTCCGACCTATACTCCAAGATTTTTAACAATCCATCTGGGTTGAGTTAAGTGCTAGGTGTGAGGTTTCTAATCAAGCCATCGTCTCCAGAGTCTTATGGATGATATGAAGTGTTTAGTTAAATGCATTGAACTGACTCATGAACATAATCTCATGGAACCTAAAGAATTAAGTCAAGGTGACATGAAGTATCCCCAATTCCAATCCTTAATGGGTTCCTCTAAAATTAAGTTTAAGGTCTATACCAAGCTCCAATCTTTAGACTTTACTTAGACTTGTTCAATTGTCTTAACAATTCCGAAAAATGCAGAAGTTATGTACAATACAAAGAAAATATTTTTGAGAAGCAATTTTTTATTTTGAATATTTTTTATATTTTTGATAAGGTTTTGAAATTTTTTATGCAATTTTGAAACTTTTTTGCAAATTTTTATAGGTTTTAAACATTTTGAAATTTTTATGAATTTTGAATTTTGAATTTTGAATTTTGCAAATGTTTAGGTATTTTTGGATGAAGGTTAGTAAACAAATTAAGTGCAAATATTTGCACAGGAGTGCTTCAATATTTACAAGCATGTGTTGAAGAATTTACACTAGGTATTTACAGAATTTAAGTTAGTTATTATTTAGAAGCTTTTATCTACAAGCTGTACAAAGAATTCTTTTATTTGCTTTAGTTACGTACATGATTCTCAAAATAATATGAAAATATTTAGCAAACATTTTGAAAACTTATTTTTGCAGATATTTTTACAAACATTTACAAAATTTGAAAATCATTTTGCAAAGATTTTTCAAACAGTATGTGTAGGTTTTTCAAAGTATTTTTGCAACCATTTTCTATACCAATTGCAAATAGATTTTCAAATCATTATATTCAAACATGTAAAAGAGTTTCTACAAATAAAATATTTTTACAAAGGTTTGAAACATTTTATAAAATATTTTCCAAGTGGTTCAAAAGATTTTTGAAGACATTTTATAACCATTTTTCAAACTTTTTTGTAAAATATTTTAACATGTTTATTAACCATAATTACAGAGAATTTGGCATATGTTTGAATTTTATTAGTTAATCATATTATCGAAAATATGAAAGTACGAGCTATGGATAAAGTATATACAATGTACATATGACCCCCTTATGCTTAGCTTGAGCTATGTCTTCATAGGTCAGAGAAAAAAGGAAGACATAACTCGCGCTAAGTATAGGAATGTATATACAACAATGACTAAAGAATAAAGAATGAGAATTCCACTATACCGCCCCATACTTGAGATCAAGTAATCCTAAGTATAGCAGATTGTGTACAAAGTAGGGCAGGTCGAGGGTGGGAATGAACAAGTCATCAGCTCGACATGTCTCCCCCTATACTTAGGGCAAAATAATGAGCACCTGTATAGACTCACCCCCCCCCCAATACTTAGGATGAAGTATATCGTAATCAAAAATGTTTTTGAGAGCCTTGTCTAACTTTGTTGATGTTGCGGCTTCAAATTATTCTTAATATACCACCTATATTGAGTCAACAACATAGAGGAATGTATTGTGCTCTAAGTATGGCTTCAACAACTGTCCGTTGATCATGAAAGACTATGCATCAGCTAACAAACCATATATCATAATACTTCCATTGTCACGCACATGTTTCACTACAAACGGCCCTATCCATTTGCTTTTCTAGGAAGTTATTCAACTTTACATCAAACAACCAAAAGTTCTGACGAGGCTCGATAGTATTTCTGCAGATATATTTGTTGTGTCACTTCTTGACTTTCTTTTTGTACATCAGGCTCTTATCGTATGCATAGTCTCTGAATTCAAGATAGTTGTTCAGATAAAGCTTTCTATTCTTTCCAGCCTTCTTGGAATCCAAATTGCATGCATTGATTGCCCATAAAAATTTGTGAATTAATTCCACGGGAAAATGGCATGGCCTCCCATAGATTATGCAATAGGGAGATACTCCTTAAGGTGACTTGTACATAGTGCGATAGGCTCAAAGAATTGAGTTAAGTAGTTGTGACCAGTTCTTCCCATCGAGTCATACATGTTTCTGAAGAATAGTCTTGATCTCCATGTTTGAACATTTTGTCAGGCCATTGTACTATGGGTGGTATGGAGAGCCGACTCGATATTCAATGCAGTATTCTTGAGTCAGCTTCTTCACTTCTTTGTTTATAAAATGGCTACCACCATCGAATATCATATTTTTTGGAATCTCGAACCTTACAATGATATTCTCTTTCAGAAATCAACAGAGGATGCGACTGTCCGTAACTCGATTTGGGATAGCCTCCACCCAATGACTGATATAATCAACAATGAGCTGAATATATTCAAATCCCTAGTTGTTTGAAAGTGGACCCATGAAGTCAACGCCCTACACATCAAACACGTCTGATATCTAAAGGTATTTCAAGGGCATTTTATCTATCAATACAATAGTTCTGCCCATCGTCTGATAGTAAGTACAACGTTTCACATAGTCTTCTACATCTTTGAGTAGAGTCAGCACTGGAGGTTGCATTGAAATACTTTTGTTGTCGTTCTTTTCCCAGAGTGGTGTCCTCCTTATTCACGGTTGTGGCAATGCTCGAGGCCTGTGATATTCCTCCTGAGGAATGCATCTTCTACAGATGCAATATTTCCCCACACAAAATAAATAAGGATCCACCTGATGGTAGAAATGAATATTTGATAAGAACATGTCAACTTTCAGCTTCGGCCAATCTTGCAGAGTTCTCTTGGAGATATGATAATTCATAATATCAGCGAACCAGGGGAGCAAGGTGACTGACAGAATTGCCTTGTCCGAAAAGGTTTCCATAATGGGTAACGGGATTTGCTCAGGAGTGCCTGACTTTGGCAGTCTTGAAAGATGACATGCCACCACATTTTTAATTCCAGGTTTATCGTGGATATCAAGATCGAATTCCTAGAGTAGAAGGATCCATCTGATCAGTCTTGATTTGGCATCCTTCTTGCTTTGCAAGTAGTTGATGGTAGAGAGGTATGTATAGACAATGACTTTGGATCCAAGCAAATGTGATCTGAATTTTTCCAGGGCAAAAACAACTACTACTAGCTCTTTCTCAATGATAGTATGATTCTTATGTGATTCGTCTAATATTCTGCTAGCTTAGTGAATGTCAAATGGTAAATTGTTGCTTCTCTATCCCAAAACTGCTCCAATGGTACAATCAGAAGCACATGATCTCAAACGGTAGAGACCAATCTGGCGGTTGTAGGATAGGGACTTGTGTTATTAATTCTTTCAACTGATTAAAGGCTTGGAAAACTTTGGCATCTATAATGAAGTATGTCTCCTTACCTAGAATCACAATCAGTGGTCGGGCAATTTTATTGAGCCTTTTATGAATCTTCGATAAAATCCCGCATGCCCAAGGAATGACTGGAATTGCTTCAAATTTGTAGGTGGATCGAGTTTGGAAATGATGTCCACCTTTGCGGAATAAACCTCCATGCCACTCTTATATATAACATAACCTAACATGATTCCTTCAATTTCCATGAAGTTACACTTCTCCCACAAAAGCATAAGGTTAACTGTGCAACATCTCTTCAAAACTCAGTTAAAATATGTAAGGCACTGATCAAAGCTATCTTCGTACACTGAGAAGTCATCCATGAAAACTTCAAAAAAGACACTAATCTTATCTGTGAATACTACCAACATGCACCTCTAGATTGTAGCAGGAGAGTTACACAATCCAAAAGGCATTCTACGGAAGGCATATGTACTAAACGGACAGGTGAAAGTGGTCTTCTCTTGATTTTCTAGAGAAATGGCCACTTGATTATAATCAGAGTATCCATCCAAGAAACTGAAGTATTCCTTTGTAGCCAGTTTTTTGACTAATTGGTCAATGAAGAGAAGTGGAAAATGATCTTTCTTGGTCGCTAGATTCAAACGCATGTAATCCACACAAACGCGCCAAGAAGTTGGAACTCTTGTTGGGATCTCCTCTCCTTTGACATTCTTCACAATGGTGATCCTAGATTTCTTCGGTACTATGTGCATGGGACTCACCCATTTGAAGTCGAGGATGGAATATATGAATCCATCATCACACCATTTAGTAATTTCATTCATGACAACCTCCCGGAAGTTAGGATTCAATCTGCATTGAAACTCTCGGGAGGGTCTATTGTCTTCTTCGAGGTAAATATGATGCCAACACAGTAAAGGATTGATCCCATGGAGATTTGAGATTTTCTAGACTATTGCCTTATGGTTTCTTTCTAGAGCCTTGAGCAGATGAGACTCTTGGTCCTTGGTCAGTTGTGAATTTAAGATAACCAGGAACATATTCTATTCACCTGCAAGTAAGGCATACTTCATATTTACTAGTAATGGTTTGAGCTTAGGTTTGGTCGGAATAAATTCAGTAGGGACTTCAGCAACTATGTAGAGTGGTGGTGTTGGATCCATCAAATGCAAATTATACACCATTGGCGATGCAAGATCTGAATTCAATGTTGTATAGAAATTTTCAATGATACTTTCTTGATAACAAAAAATTTCAAAAATATCCTCTTTCTCTATTAAGGACAGGTGGCCAACAATAAATTCTTCGAGCAAATCAACAAAGATCTCATCTTTAGAGACAGAAGGGAACTCGATTGTGTTGTCCACTCCTTCCTCCATGGAGAGGAATTCGTGGGTCTCGATATCATTCATAAATAGATTTGTATCTCTGATCTCAGCTTGAAAGTCATTTTCCTCTATTTTATGGGGTGCAAACTTTCTCTCATTTGATGCAGAATCTGCCGGCTTTGGTACTTGGATTGTCTCGATGGCACCTTGTCATTGCTATAATGAAGGGTGATTTGCCTGGTGTCGTAGTCCAACACTTCTTCGGTTGTTAGAAGGAACGACCATCCAAGTATGATCGGGTGTAAAGTAAAGGATCTGAGGTGTCCATTTCTAGCACAATGAAGTCCACAAGGAATTGCATCACTTGAATAGTGACGATGACATCCTCTAAAATGCCCCTGGGAAACTTGATTGGTGTATCTACAAACTGCAGACTCATTCTGGAAGACTTGAGCGGTCCCAACCCAAATTCTTTGAGCAGTGAAGTAGGTATCATATTTATAGACAATCTAACATCAAGAGGTGTTATTTTGAACTCTTGGTCGAACATCTGACATCTGACGAGAGGGCCTCCCATGTCTTTCTTTTTGCTTGGGAGATTGATGATTGCATTGACGGTAGCTGCAATCAGGATATTCTTCACATTTCTTTCTTTGATTCAACATGATTGTTGCTTTGTGATACATACCTCCTTTTCCACGCGAGACTCGAGATCTAAATCGAGCCACCAAAGAAAGAGCCCCCTGCCCCACCCCCTTTTTTGAAAGTCATTTCTTGATGTTAGTCATGTATTTAATGGCCTTAAGCAGATGCAATTCAAGAACAAGATTCTGAATTATTTCCACAACATCAGGATCAGGCAAGGATGTTTCCAATTTTCTAATTTTTTTGGATGTTTGCATAGCATTTTTCTTATTTACATTAAAATTAATGTCCACATTTTACTGTACAAATGGATGACATAAAGGAATGATATCATCCATAAAAGGTGGGCATCCAAAAAATTGCAGGCTCGGCTCCATCGAGGGGCACTGGATCGGCTACTAGTGTGGTCCTCTCCATTGCTGGCGTGGTATCGCTTTGGCTACAGCTACCTTTTTGGTATTTTTGTCTTCTTATTTTTTGAATTTTTATCTTGGGTGCTTCTCCTTCGTCTTCTCCTTCCTTAGTTGGCCTGACATTTGTATCGGTTGATGTAGAAGGTGATGATTCGCCAATAGAAATTTTATTCTTCCCCTTTACTATGGTAGAAGGATACAAAGTCCTATCACTCCTGTGAGTGATAGTAATAGATAAAAACTTATCAAGAACATCTGACTCTGTGAGACTAGATGGAACACCACAAACTTCCTGCTCTCTTTTCCTGAAATTACTGGGATTTGCCTCAATCTGTGTTGCAATGGATGTTTTGGCAGCAATGAGGTCATCAAGATTCTAGCTCATTTTTTCTAAGCTCTTCACTAGTTTAGCCAAGCAGTCCAGGGCTAGGTTCACAGGAGCAACCTCGGTTGGTTTAGCGTGTTATCTACGTTGAGAGTAGGAATGGTGTAGAGGTTGCTGGTAAGAATATTGAGAATAGTGTTGAGGAGAAGGTTGATGATGATAGTGTTGAGGAGGATATTGCTGATATGGAGCAATTGTGTAATGTTGATATTGTTGGTGTTGACGGTATAATGGCTTCTAGTAAGAATTCTATTTCTAGTGGCCTTAGTATGGTGGAGACTAGTTGTTCTGAGGTTGAGAGTTCTGGACAAATTTTCCCCCTTGATATTGAGATAATGAATAGGGAGCTGAAAATTGGCCTTGCTGATGTCCGCCTAGGCGGTACAGCTACGCACCATTGGTCCATACACCATTCACCTCCTGAATGAGGGGTGGAGGTGGGAAACACGGATCCTAAATAAGCTTAAGCTCATGTCGGTATACAACTAATTGTTATTGTGGTTGCTGAGGTGGTGATTGCTCGGGGGCTTGCACGTAATATACATGTTGGACCGTCGATTGTGTAGGACTCTGTTGGGGGGTTTGAGGTGATGATGTTTCCTTCATCTCGGTAAGAGTCGTGGCTGGTGTCATTACCGACTGGTAGGAATAAATTGTACTCACTAGCAGCTTTAGCTGCTTTGTGATTTGATCCAGTTTGTCCAGATTTTGCATCCTATGTTCGTATCACAGCTAATTTTTCAATATCATGTGATATTTTTTCTATTATGTCCACCTCAAACAGGCGGCTCCTGATAATGCTCATGTTACAGCTTTCATCCCTATCCAGTTCATGAGTTAGCCACATATGAACGGGCTTCTATTGGATCTGTGGTTGATGCTGATATGCGCAAGACGATGATAAGGAAGCAACTCCTTAGGCCATTTTCTCAAAGATCTACCAAACGACGTCTTCATCTTTGTTGAAGTATGCTCTCCACAAGCGGCATCTACGAGCTTCTGGCTCTCGAGAGTAAGTCCCTAAAGAATCGTTGGACTAGGATGGTCCGAGGAATATCATGGTGGGCACACTTCTCTTGTAAATCTCCGAAACTGTCCTAGACTTCATGGATGCGAGCAAACTGTTGCAGATGGATATATGGTTCTTCATATGCATTCCCATGGAACATGGGAAGAAGAGCTAAGAGTTGAGGCTTCAGCTCAAAATGTGTATGGACTAGTGGAATCTAGATCTACTCAGTCATCTGGCCTGCTCCAGGTTTGTACGTCTCCTTGAGAGTAGGCTTGGGCCTCTCTCCTCTTGGTTCATCTTCAAGTCCTCCACAGGGCCCATCTCTCAGTTCTTCATCTTCTCCTCCTCTTGGATTCTCTCTTCTTCTCCTTAGATCATTGAGCATATCTTGGAAGGCAACCTGGGCTAATGCTTGGTCTATGGGTTATTGATGAATGGCTTGAATGGATGCGCACAACTGAGCGTTCACATCATTCTGGTCTGGCTGGCAATGTTCTGGCTATGGTGGATGTTGAGGTCCCTTTCCCTTATCCTATAGCAGTCTGATTCAAAATATGATAGTATCTCAGGCTCCAGATCGAGTTCTTTGTTTGCAAATGGAATAATGCCCCAATCAGTCTGTATGGAAGCACCAGATGTACAAAATATTTTGTGTTAAGGTCAACAAAGAACTTTATTAAGGATGGAAAAGTATAGGGAGTGAAATCTATCTCCATTTACAAGGTACAAAGCTCGGGACAAGAATGATCCTGAATTATTAAAGAATGCAGGGAGTTTGGAGAGCGGTTCGTAAAGTCTAAACCGGGTTTTAGAGAATTGCCCTGATTTATTGGAGATGTCAGCAGCATGGAATCGATGTGGATGTCGACGAGGTCCCGACCAAGCCATCCATGAGTCGTCGTCTTGAAGGGGAGATCGATGAAGGATGAAAGATACGGTGATGAACAAGGAATAAAAGGAGTGTAAAATAGTAGAAGGCTCAAAGTGAGCAAGGGTCAAAAAAGAGTAAAAGAGATGAAATGAAAAATGGCACGAATGTGTAGGACATACAAATAAATATAAAAAAATAAAAATAAAACTCTCCATGAAAAAATAAAAAGAAAATCTGCTCTAAAGATTAGTTATTCTCTCCCTCTCCAACTCTCTCTCCAATCAGCAGATACAGAAAAGGCTGATATCATCGCAGCTCGAGTGCATCAACCTCGTAGGAAGTTACCATTGATGAATACATGATTCATTAACATTCTTTCTGTATTTTTTTCTTGAACCCATAACTAATACATGTAAATATTCATTAATTTCTATTTTTAAAAAAATCGTATTTATAAATAAAATTTTATTTTAAGCATTCAAAATATGTAAATAAATAAAAGAATAAAAATAAAGAAAAAAAGAAGGTAGAGTGTAAATATGTATATATGTACAATATGACTTACAAAATAAATATAGTTGAAAGATATATTTATAACCTAACCCTCGAGACCAAGTTAGCATGGATTAGTCGACAAACAAATAATTATGAGGGATAAGGAAGAAAACAATAAAAAATAATTAATTATACACTCTATACACTTTCATTATTTACCAAATAATTATCAAATTTAATTGATTTTTAATTAATTCATATGAACATATTTTTCACCAAACTATGTTCCTAATTATTTCTAAAAATATATAAAAAATATAAAATAAGTGAAAAATACTATCTTATATATATACCAAGAAATCTAACTTGTAAACTGTCAAAATCTCAACTTCCGAACATCGTAATTTTCTCATACAAACTCCAATTTCAATCTACTCACATTTAAAGTTCATAAAATAATATTCTCTAATTAATGGAGGTGATTTCACTAAAATCAGAGTTTGTTTGTGAAAAGTTTGTTTTGGGACCTAATCACAACTTGGTTTCTAGGCTATTTGTTTTATCTAGAACACAGTAGTTATTGTTTTAATGATTTTATAATTTTTAATTATTTTCATGATCCTGTATTTTAACCATGATTTATTTCCGAATTTGCTAACATTATTTATTACTTTAAATAAATAAAAAACCCTACTTTATAAATAAAATTGAACTGTGTAACTTAAACTAGTATTTATTAATATAATTAGATGATTTTATTAAAAGCCACAAAAATTCACATATATTCCATTTATTATTCTAATATTAAATAAAATATAAAAACAAGGCAATTTATTGATTAATTAAGTTAAAAATCGAATGCATATTTATCAAGTAGTATTTATACATATTTATTAATATAATATTTATATTTCATAAATTATTCATTCTTTATAAAAAAACTAATTATTCCATGATTTAGATAAATTAATTATTTATATTTTTCATTTTTATACATATTTAAAATAACACCATTTACTAATTAGTACCTAATTTATATTATACTTATCTCATCTGGCCAACTAGGTGTTGACACAAGTAAGCACCTGGTCATCTTCTTCAAGAAGGAAGGTCGTCGGCATATGTTCTAACGACCATCTTCACCTAATTCTACCTGTGCCATTTTTCACCCAAAATCCTATCCTAACTCTCCATTACATCCTCCTAACATCCTAGATACACGCCTACCCTACGATTCACTCTAAACCTTCACCATTTTGTCTATAAATTGAGCTAAACCTAGTATGTTTGAGCTAACTGTTCCAAAACTAATTCCACCCCTAATGATCCACCTCTCTTCGTAAACTTCCATCTTCTTCCTGGGTGACAGGAAAGTGAGGAATAGGTTGCGTGTGGGTCATGGAAGGAAGGAGAAGTTCCAGAGCCTCTTCGTGAGCTTTGAATCGCCTCCATCGCAGTGGCATTGAGTCGAGAAGTTCACCGACTTCTCAGGCGATGACCTGGAGTAAAATACTCCATTCCTAAGTGACCTCCTTCATTACCTTTTCCTTTCTAATTTCTTCGATTTTCGAGACCTAATTAGGCTTAATTAATCTTAGCATTAGAAACCTTAATCATCTGGTTTGATTCATATACCAAAATCAAAGATCAATTTCAGTTCAATTCGACTAAGTTTGTTATGAAATATCCCCTACCTAGAACCATATGTGTACTGCATTGACACATGATCTTCGGTCGATACCCAAACGAATCGAGCATCAACAATCTTCTTTGCAGGTTACTTGCAACATCTGGAGCGAATTCATCTTCATTTGGAGCACCATCTTCATAATCGATCACTATATCAAGCACTAGTTAGCACACTTCTGAAGGTGAATCCCTACCTGATCTTCTTCGACTGTCACCGCTCTCTTCGACCATACCCTACCGCAGGCAAGCTCGGATATAGTAGGCAACTCTCTCCTAGCCTTGTCGGAGTAGCATCGTCATCACTAGTCGCTTCGATCACCAGTAGAGGATGAAATCACCATTGTCGTTGCTGGATTGGGGAAGAATGCCCAAGAATAGACGATAAGCAGTCTTGCGACACGTGGCACCAACCGACGGCCATGATCGTGCCTTGCGATCTATTCTCAATTTTTATATTCGAAATAATGGACAAGTTGCAAAATACGCCCCAGCTACTTTCCAGCGCCTCAAGAAGTTCTCTTAATTACATTTAGGTCCCCACATGGAGACCTAAGTGTAAGGCTTCAGATTCTTTTCTTGCAAATAGGTCCCTAACTAGGGACCTATTTGAAAGAAGAGTCCTTTATATTTTTTGTGTATTTCTTTCTTTATATTCTCATTAGACCTTGAACATTGTAGACCTTAGACATTATTCTATCATCATTTTTTTACTTTTTCATTTCGAAACGAATTACAAGGATTTTATCGTCTTTTCTCGAGATTTAATTCTTCACCTTTCGACTTGCTTTGATTTATTTTCATTTGCTTTCTCGATCATGTTGTTTCAGTGCTTATATCTACTATATAGTACAAACTATCTACTATATTTGTCACCTACTATATTGTAGATAAATTGTTTTGAAAAATGTCATTTTGAAAAGTAAATAAAAATTAGAAAAAATAAAATAAAATAAAATTTTCAAAATAAAAAATTGTTAAAAAATTCTCCTCGATTTCTCGCTTTCTTCGAGAAGACTTAAAATCACAAAAATAGTAGTTTTACTCAAAAATCAAATTATTGATATTCTACCTCCTCATGCTGGATCCAGGGAAACTTACCTAGATTAATAAATAGTTTAAGATAAAATAGGAGAGAAAAGCGGCTTATTCACCTTCTCTCTCCCCTCCAGCCCTTCTGTTGAGGCAAACCCACGCCTTAAATTTTCATCTATTTCTCCTACACACTTTTCATTGAGTTCTTATGAGACTTTTTCCTTTCCAAAGGATTCGAAGACTATGGCTAGAGGGAAGGGATCAGTTGAGGACAAACCAGCTAAGGAGTGATCGATTGGGGAGAGGCATATAAATGAGAGACCTGATCTAGCCTCAGATATTACTATGGGGATTCTAAACACATTACAGTAGATAAGCCTATAGATCAGAGATAGTGTAGAGTCTAGGATGAGCTAAGAGCTGAGATAGTTGCACTGAGAGCATGAGCAAGGAATCTACCACCGCCTACCGTGGTTCCCGCGACATTGAGAGATGAGTATGACCTAGAAGCTAGGATGGTACACCATTAGATTTGATTTTCACCGAATCAAGGGTCATACGATTTGAGACCGTCCTTTAATTCTTTGCTTCCCAAGTACTACGGGAATGCTACAGAGAATCTATTTACCTTTTTGCAGCAGTTCGAGATGATTTGTGGTACGACTAGTTACCAAGGAGTTATGCAGGAGTCTATTCGCCTCAAAGCCTTCCCCTTCACCTTAGCAAATAAGGCACTGTACTGGTTGAGTCATTTAGGGAGGGAGATTTCTACATGGGACAATATGAAGTCTACATTCCTACGTAAATATTTTCCTCTAGGATGGATGAACATGATGAGGAGCCAGATCTCCAACTTTACATAGCTACCGCATGAATCATTCCATGAGGCATTGGATAGATTCAAGGATCTTATAGAGAGATGTCCACATCATGATATACCTTTGAAGGTGCTTGTGCAGAATTACTTTGGAGGACTACAACAGAATGTATAGGGACTAGTGAGAGCCGCATGTGGCGGTAGCTATCTGAATAGATATGCCGAGTCAGTTTGGTCCATCTTTGAGGGGATGGCGGAGAATTCACGCTTCATTGATTCCACTAGAGCATTCTAGAAGGGCTCGCAACCACCACACTACAAATAGCATCAGAAGGTGGTGCATGTTTTAGAGTCTGAGTAATGGTCTGACATGGGATTTATTAGTGAGAAGCTGACATTAGTCGACGTGATTCAGAAGCAAGTTCAGGATTTGCAGTCGCTGCTAGAGTTGGAGAAACTCTCATCACTTCCCCAGCAGTTGAGCGATCTAACGAAGAAGGTGACGGATTTGCAGGTTCAGTACCAGCAGTCCCGTCCTTCTTCTACGTCTCAGCTTGTTCGGCGATCTTTACCTGCTCCTCCCACATGTTAGATACAGTTTGTTCAGAGAGAGCCAGTTCAGCCTACTGAGACTCTGTAGATTGATTGGCATGAGGATCGATTTAATGCTGATTTGAGCCAGATCACTAGTCCTGGAGATGTTGATGTTGATTCTTAGGCCACTCTTGAGATCAATGGGATATGGTATGATCCAATTTAGCCTTTACCACACTTTAATCCTCAGAGCGTACACCAGCAGCAGCAGTACAGTCATCCGCAGCATGAACGTCCACTTTTCCAGCACCGCTATCAATACATGCAGCAACAGTCTCACTAGCATGCATATCAGAAACCACATTCTTTTCAGTACCCTGCTACACATTCACAGCCACATCATTACCAGCTGCAGCTACACCACAGAGATCTCCTCAACTGTACGAACCATAGCAGCATACTCCGAGGTAGGAGAGAGTAGACAGCCAGGGTCACCACATTGAGTCTGAGATGTCTTCATAGGCCTTGGCACTAAATTAGATCATGGACATGTTGAGCACGCTCCATATTGCACACAGAACAGAGATGGAGTGGGTTAATGATGAATCTCATATTCATCACTCTAAATCTCATTTATTAAGCTCTAATCCCTCAAAATCATCACCATTTCTACATCTATTCTGCATAATTAGCATTCATGCATGTTTTAATAAGAATCGCATTTTAGCACGAATTTCTGTACAAAATAAGAAGCCAAAAATCCCAGCGAAAATTGACCTGTAAATACCCTGATTATCCAGATTTTTAACTCATTCATGGTTACTCCGAATAACCCAAAACCACCTCCACTGTGTACATATCACTAATAAGAATAAATGAAAAATACTAAAAAAATAACTAACCCAAATAAGTGGACCAAAAACCCAAACCCTAATTTCAGGATTTCCGAACTAAAAACCTCATATCTTCCTCATCCAGTGTCAGTTTTAATCCTACTCACTTTTGAACTAATGCATATTCAATTACCTTCAAAACAAGACCAAGTTCAAGTGAATCGGAGCTCATATGTGAAAGTTGGGTTTTGGGCCTCTATTGCATATTTTTTATTTTAGCGGTTTTTGACCTATTATTTTCTGTACATATTTAACCTTTTTTAGTTCATTTATTTTTTGTTTGTCTTCTTTGATAAAATTTTTATTAAAATGCACAAAAATCCAAATCCAAATTGAGCTTAAAATCAAAGAAACGAATTGAGTCCGAGTCTTCACTAATTGTCTGTACAAAATCGGCTTTTTTCTTGTTTTATTTTATTTCTTCTTTTTATTAATTAATAAAATCCAAAAAATAGATTAATGTGTAATTATTTATCTTTGATTTTATCATATTTTTTTCGAATTTTTATCCAGTTTTAAATGACAAAAAAATATAAAACCCAAAAATCAAGGTATTCTATGTACATGGGATACCCCAAAAATATCATTTTGCGCATTTGATCAATTTTGGTTTTGATGTCTTCATGAAAGTTGTAGATCTCATCGAGACAAGCAATTATCGTGAAGAAATTTTTTGATCCAAGGTTGGTTGATATTTCTTTTTTATTTTTTTAAAGTATTTAAGTTCTGAATTTTCTGATGCTAACACGTGGCCGCTCCTGGAGCCGCCACGTGTCAGCCATTTTTGAGGTTTTTAATTCGTTTTTATAAATAAATAAATAAATAAATAAAAAGGACCCCACGTGCGAGGCACTGCCGCCCAGGCACACGCCAAGCACGTGCATCCCACCTCTACCCCTCTCGCCGCCACGTGGCACGATCCCGGTCGTCTGATCACGGCCGATCGGACGGCCGCTGTACATCTTCCTCATCCCCTTTCCAATGCGGGCGGCAGTGCCCTCAAATTTCTCCACTGCCGCACCTCAATCTCCACCCTTGATTTTGCCCATCGCCACCTTCCTGATCTAAGTGAATCCCCCGCGATCTTTGAATCCCATCAAGATCTCCTCCTGCAATCACTGATGCCATCTATCGTTTCCAACTCCGGCTAGGGCCCATCGCCTATTTAAAACGCAGCGCTGCCCCTTCGAGTCTTCATCCGCCGATATTCGTTCTCTCCAGGCCGAGCCAGTGGTGACAGCCCTGTATAGCCACATCGTGACGAGATTCGAGGATCTTCCGATCCTCGTCGCAGACGCGCCCCTCCGTCGCGCCACTGCTCCTGCTCCACCTTGGCGTCGAGCCATCTCCGACAACCGCATCGTCTTCCTTGACCTCCTCCACCGGCCGCTGCTCTCCCCGATCATCTTCCACGACCGCTACGCCATCGCCTCCAACTACAAACAAAGCTTCATCGCCAACTGTTGACGCTCTGACCTCCACTATACAGGGATCGCCAGTTCCCCCCACCAACTCCAACCGTCAGGAGCGACGGTGTTCGTCATCGTCTTCAATGCCAGGAGCCTCTAGCTCTGCTAGTTCAGCCGGCCCTCCTCTACCTTGGCCGGCAGCTCCGCCAGGAGTGGCCCTCCTCCACCTCTTTGCGCCGCCACACCACCAGGGGCAGACCCGAGACCCCCCGCGCACGTGCGAGGCACATGTGCCCGGGGGGAACGTAGCACGTGACCCGCTTGAGTTAATTACAGAGACCCCTCTAGAGATCCCCAATTTACGCCAAGGCCCCCCACCGACTAGGTCACGTGCTTGGCACGTGACCTGGTAGCAATTTTGCAGAAGTACCTCCATAGATTCAGTAATTACATTACAACCCCCCCTGCATTTTATACTTATTTTATTTATTTATTGCAGTTATACCTATGTGTTCCCCAGTGATTTTAGACCTCTCCATGACACTATTTTATTTATCAAAAATTATAATTGTGTTCCTCAATTAATTCTCCACATTTTGACATATTGTATACATTTTTGTGATCGATGGTTAATTAATAAATAATTATTCTGTGGAAAATTACATTTTTCCCATTTCATGCTCTGAAATTCATATTTGATTAACTGTTGCTCTACAAATTCCCGAAAAATCACATATTGTAGAATTAATTGTGCTTGACATTGTGCCCAAAAAAATCACATTTGCATGCATAATTTATCCTGTAAAAATCATTTTGACTATTTCAGTGTTTGACTTTTAATAGGTATTGAAACTAGTATTTTCGAGGTTTAGGATTTTTCTGAGATCAATCACCTAGTGATAGATATTAGATAATTTTGTTCCTTGAAAATATTTAGGTTTAATATTTATTACAATTAAATATTGAAATTCATTTTGTTTGCATTTAAAAATTCATAAAAAGTTCATATTGCATCCAAAAATTCCAAAACTACTACAATGCATTCATTTCATCATATTTTGAATTGTGGCCAAGTTTCATATTTTTCGGACATCGTTTGAGCGTAATTTACATTTTAGTCCCTAAAATAGGCAGAAATTGCATTTTGCATCCTTTATTGCATTAAAAATAACAAAAAAAAGACCGCCTCGAAAACTGTGCATGAATTTTGATAGACATAATTCGAAGTTATTCCTTTGCTTCTTTCCTTGGGATTTGCCCAAGTAAAATAAACATAAAATCGCATTTTCTTAAAATTGACAAATAATATTTGTGGTTATTTTCTTGACGGATTCTGATTGCCGCCTACGATGAAATGACACAAATCATTTTAACGAACGACAAATTAACATTTTTAATGCAGCGAATATCAGACCCGTCAGATGGCATCGTTACCAGGGATACAGCACTCGGTAAGTATAGGGGATCTATATATATACTTCGTATATATTTTACCCATATTTCGTACTTACACGTAAGTCTATGTGTATTTACAGGGTGGGTAATTATGTAATAAAAAAACAACAACAAAAGAAAAGAAAAGGAAAAAGAGCTTTGCTAATAACACTAATTGTGCCCAAAAATTTTGAAAAAAAATGGCTTCTTATTCATTTTTGCAAAAAAAAATCACAAAAAGAAAAAAATGTGTCTACATTTCACACAACTGCACTTCATCCAGCATCACATTCATTTGCATGAAAAGTCATTGGGTTCTGAACCGAGTTGTGAGCAGAAATCGAGAGTGGTCTGGACTTGACCTTAATCCACCTAATTTTCAGAGGAACTTCATCGAGAAATAGGATATTAGAAATTTCAGGTCTTTGACTTAATTCTTTGAGTTCCACGTGACAATGTGCAGCATTTCACTCTTAGTGTCTAACCTGGTCTCTTCATTCTGGGTACAACTCTGGAATAGGGAATTAATTTGTACTCTCGCACTATGCACTTAGCTCAACTCAGACGGGATGTTGGAAGACTGTATGAGTTTCTTTTCTATAGCGTGGAAATCTAAAGACCAGAGTACGGGTTGAAATAAATCTTCGAAAAAGGGATGGACGGCTGGGCATAATTTTTTCTAAGACCCCAAAAAATGTACGGAAATAAAAATATTCTATATCCGTAGGGGCACAACAAGATCCAAGCAGAACCACCAAAAATCCAAATACAAAGAAGCACACTACCAAATAAAAGCTTCAAGAAAACCTGTAGATCTTGGTGGAGACTCGGCTGCACTGGCCAGTTTCACAAGGAGAGGTGACTACACTGGCCACCCTCCAGTTTTTTTCTCCTTCTTCTAACTTCTCCCCCCAATTCGATTGTGAACACAGCGCGACAGACCTGAGAAGAAAATACCTGACTCCCCGAGGACGAGTTACTGGAGAGGATATGAGCATGGTAGTCCGACATTCTGGATGGGAAGAGCTAAAACCTTTCACACACATGAGTCAATTTTTTAATGTTCATAGGGTATACTTTGGGAAGAGGATTGATCTAATATGGCTTCTAAGCTGAATCTATGACAATGATGTGTAGAACTTGAAGGTTGTTGATTTTTGATTCTAGGTCTCACAGAAGTTCCGCCAAACTAATAATCCAAAAGTCGAGTCTAGTCTCATTTTCACCTTTAGCTCATGGTCTTGGTATGGAACCCAATGTCATTTCACCTCATGGCATTTCTTTTTGATGCTCAGGGACGAGCATGGTTTAAGTATAGGGGGATGATGAATCTCAGATTCATCACTCTAAATCTCATTTATTAAGCTATAATCCCTCAAAATCATCAGCATTTCTGCATCTATTCTGTATAATTAGCATTCATGCACGTTTTAATAAGAATTGCATTTTAGCACGAATTTCTGCACAAAATAAGAAGCCATAAATCTCAGCCAAAATTGACCTGTAAATAGCCTAATTTCCCGGATTTTTAACTCATCCATGCTAACTCCGAATAACCCAAAACCACCTCCATTGTGTATATATCACTAACAAGAATAAATGAAAAATACTAAAAAAATAACTAACCCAAATAGGTGGACCAAAAACCCAAACCCTAGTTTCAGGATTCTCGGACTAAAAACCTCATATCTTCCTCATCCAGTATCCACTCTAATCCTACTCACTTTTGAACTAATGTACATTCAATTACCTTCAAAATAAGACCAAGTTCAAGTGAATCGGAGGGGGCCTCTTTTGTACATTTTGTATTTCAGCCGTTTTTGACCTATTATTTTATGTACATATTTAACCTATTTTAGTTCATTTCTTTTTTATTTGTCTTCTTTGATGAAAGTTTTTATTAAAATGCGCAAAAATCCAAATCCAAATTGAGCTTAAAATCAAAGAAACGAATTGAGTCCGAGTCATCACTAACTGTCTGTACAAAATCATTCTTTTTCTATTTTTATTTTATTTCTTCTTTTTATTAATTAATAAAGATCCAAAAAAATTAGATTAATGTGTAATTATTTATCTTTGATTTTATAATATTTTTCCGGATTTTATCTGGTTTAAAAATGACAAAAAATATAAACCCAAAAATCAAGGTATTCTATGTACATAGGATACCCCAAAAATATCACTTTGTGCATTTGATCAATTTTGGTTTTGATGTCTTCATGAAAGTTGTAGATCTCACCGAGACGAGCAATTATCATGAAGAAATTTTTTTCGATCCGAGGCCATTTGCTATTTCTTTTGTATTTTTTAAAGTATTTAAGTTCTAAATTTTCTGGTGTTGACACGTGGCCGCTCCTGGAGCTGCCACGTGTCAGCCATTTTTGAGGTTTTTAATTCATTTTTATAAAAAAAATAAAAAAAATAAAAAATAAAAAGGACCGCACGTGCGAGGCACGTGCCGCCTAGGAACGTGCCAAGCACATGCGTCCCGCCTCTACCCCTCTCGCCGCCACGTGGCACAATCCCGGCCGTCCGATCACGGCCGATCAGACGGCCGTTGTACGTCTTCCTCCTCCCCTTTCCATCGCGGGAGACGGTGCCCCAAAATTTCTCTGCCACTGCACCGCAATCTCCGCCCTCGATTTTGCCCATCACCGCCTTCCTGATCTGAGTGAATACCCCGCGATCGAATCCCTTCAAGATCTCCTCCTACAATCACCGATCCCAGCTCTCGTTTCCATCTCTGGCTATGACCCATCACATATTTAAAACCCAGTGCTGCCCCTTCGAGTCTTCATCTGTCGATATTCGTTCTCTCTAGGCCGAGCCGGTGGTGACAGCCCGGCATAGCCACATCACGGTGAGATCCAAGGATCTTCCGATCCTCATCGCAGATGCACCCCTCCTCCATGACACTGCTCCTGCTCTGACTTGGCGTCGAGCCATCTCCGACAATCGCATCGTCTTCCTCGACTTCCTCCACCGGTCGCTGCTCTCCCCGATCGTCTTCCACAACCGCTACGCCATCGCCTCCAACTACGAACAAAGCTTCATCGCCAACTGATGACGCTCCAACCTCCACTGTCCAGGGATCGCCAGTTCCCCCCACCAACTCCAACCGCCAGGAGTAGCGGCGCTTCATCATCATCTTCAACGCTAGGAGCCTCCAGCTCCGCTAGTTCAGTCGGTCCTCCTCCTCCTTGGCTGGGCAGCTCCGCCAGGAGCGACCCTCCTCCACCGCTTCGCGCCGCCACGCCGCCGGGGGAAGACCCGAGAACCCACGTGGACGTGCGAGGCATGTGCGTTCGAAGGGAACGTCAGTCGCACGTCATCCAGAGACCCCCCCAGAGATCACCAATTTACGCCAAGGCCCCCCACTGACTAGGTCACGTGCTTGGCATGTGACCTGGTAGCAATTTTGCAGAAGTACCCCCTATAGATTCGGTAATTACATTACAACCCCCCTGCATTTTATACTTATTTTATTTATTTATTTATTGCAGTTATACCCCTGTGTTCCCTATGATTTTAGACCTCTCCAAGACACTATTATATTTATCAAAAATTAGCATTGTGTTCCTCAATTAATCCTCCACATTTTGATACATTGTAGATATTTTTTTGATCGATGGTTCATTAATAAATAATTTTTCTGTGGAAAATTACGTATTTTTCCCATTTCATGCTCTGAAATTCATATTGGATTAACCGTTGCTCTAAAAATCCTCGAAAAATCACATATTGTAGAATTAATTGTGCTTGACATTATATCCAAAAAGAATTGCATTTGCTTGCATAGTTTGTCCTGTAAAATCATTTTGCCTATTTCCGTGTTTGACTTTTAATAGGTATTGAAACTAGTATTTTCGAGCTTTAGGATTTTTTTGAGATCAATCACCTAGTGATAGATCTTAGATAATTTTGTTCCTTGAAAATATTTAGCTTTAATATTTATTATAATTAAATATTGAAATTCATTTTGTTTACATTTAAAAATTCATAAAAAAATCATATTACATCTAAAAAATCCAAAAAAACAGTGCATTCATTTCATCATATTTTGCATCGTGGCCAAGTTTCATATTTTTCGGACATCGTTTGGGTGTAATTTACATTTTATTCCTTAAAATAGGCCGAAAATGCATTTTGCATCCTTTATTGCATTAAAAATTACAAAAAAAAAGACCGCCTTGAAAACCGCGCATGAATTTTGATAGACATAATTCTAGTTTGTTCCTTTGCCTCCTTGTGTTCGACCTTGGGACTTGCCCAAGTAAAATAAACATAAAACTGCATTTCTTAAAATTGACAAATAATATTTGTGGTTATTTTCTTGACCGCTTCCGATTGCCGCCTACAACGAAATGACACAAATCATTTTAGCGAACGATAAATTAACATTTTTAACGCAGTGAATATTAGACTCGTCAGTTAACCATCATTTGGATGAGTTAACTGTGCGCAATACCACTCTCCCAGCCCAGCCTCAGATGAACCCGAATAACAAGAGGAGGCACTCAGATCAGGTAGACACTACTACAAGTATGATCTCTTTTCCTTAATTTTTATCTAACTTTATTCGTCTCAAGAGCGGTACATCACCACGAGCACTTGATCGAGAGGAGAAGAGGGACGTGATGAGGAGCGAGAGTTGATCCATGATAAACATTTTGATGCTGAGGAGGAGGACCCATATGATGATGAGGATCAGTGTAATGTCTATTCTGATGATGAGAGAGGGGGAAGCGATGCCGAGATAGTAGAGATGGACATAGGTGAGTCAGACGATGATACCATGCCAGACTATGCAGACACTCCCGATGCAGATTTTTCTTCTTTTGTTTTAGAGAGTTTTATACATACTTCTGAGACTCTCGATATACATGCTAATTATGTTTTGAATAAATATGTTGATTTTGTTGTTCCTGAGTCTGTTCCTTTTCCCGATGCTTTGTATGGAAAAGGAAAGAAAAAAATCCAAAAATAATGTTGTCACTTTAGAGACTGAGTGGTTATTGAAAGATCACATTTTTCTGAAGATTCCACTCCATGATGCCTTGGACCACTTCCCTATGCTCAAGCAACTGTTGAAGAATAGATGTACCATGTGTAGGAAGAAGAGATCATGTATAGAGAACATGTTTTGACCAAGGTCACATCCTGCGCTATTCAAAATCGATTACCCAAGAAGAAGAAGGATTCAGGAGCACATTATGTCAGATGTGAGATTTCACATGCAACATTTGATCGCACTCTATTAGATAATGGTTTCTCCGTCAATCTATTACCATCTTGTCTACTCGACAAGCTCGAGTTAGGTCCTCTTTACAAATCATGTGCAATCCTTCAATTTGCTGATAGATCTCTAAAGAGACCTAGGGTCATTTTGAGGAACGTTATCCTCAACGTGCAGGGCATGCAGTTCCCAGTGGACTTTATTGTCCTGGAGATGGATTGCCCTATACGTTGCACCTTACCCCGATCATTCTTGGGAGGCCTTTCTTGGAGACTGTGAAGGCCCTCTTCGATTATGATATAGGGAAGGTATATTTTCATGCCGAGGGCGAGAAGGTACATATAGAGATGGCGAGAGAATCACACACATCCAGTGTCGCGTCTACAGCCAGTTCAGAAGCCATGAGTTCTTTAGCCACCTGTAATTACATGGATGAGGTTTGCCTTGATGACCTTGAGAGGTATCGAGTAGATGCCCAGGATATCCTAGCAGAGGATGGGTTCGAGACTACAGTTGGTAGTTCTTTAGATGGTATACTATATTTCAGCATGGATGGTGATGAGCACATGGAGCAGTTACCAGATGATTTAATTGCAGGTATTTCAGATTTTGAGATCTATCATGATTCCTCCACTTCAGATGATTTAGAGATTGAGTTTCATTTAGCTGAGTTTTTTTCCTCTAGTTATTTTGAGGATGAGCACAACAGCGAGTCGGATGATGTTTTAGACATCTTTTGTAGTCTGACACTGGATCATATTGAGATGGTGGATAACCATATTGCAGACACGTCTACCACCAGCAGAGATCCCTATAGATGAGTTTACACCAGAGCTAGATCTTACCTTGCTAGAACTGAAGACATTGCCACCAAACATGAAATATGCTTTCCTTGCAAGTCCACATTGATAGTTTCTGATCATTATCATCTCATCTTTGACCAAAGCGCAGGAATCTCGTCTGATGGAGATTCTTGAAAGAAACCGCAAGGCTATTGGGTGGACTGTATTCGATCTCCGTGGGATAAATCCTGCTTTGTGTTCTCACCATATCTATCTTGATCATGACATCAGACCTTCCATAGAGTTTCAGCGTAGGATGAATCATATTTTACGAGATGTTGTCAAGAAAGAGATCGGGAAATTATGTGACATAGGGTTTATTTATCCCATCTCCAACTCTGAATGGGTTAGCCAATTACATGTTGTCCCAAAGAAATCGGGATTTTGTATGGTTAAGAATGAGAGTAGAGAGCAGATTCCAAAGAGAGTAACCATGTCGTGGCGGGTGTGCATTGATTACAGGAAATTGAACGTCACGACAAAGAATGACCACTTCCCTTTGCCTTTTATAGAGCAGGTCATAAAGAGGTTGTCAGGGAAGGAGTACTTCTGTTTCGTTGATGGTTACTCCAGATACAACCAGGTTACTATTGCTCCTGAAGATCAGGAGAAGACCACTTTCACATGTCCCTCAGACGGATGCCCTTTAGATTGCGCAATTCCCCTGCTACATTCCAGAGGTGCATGCTTGCCATTTTTCCAGACATGCTTGGTGATTTTCTAGAAGTCTTTATGGATGATTTTTCGATTTATGGTGAATACTTTTACGATTGTTTAGCGTACCTAGACCAGGTTCTTCTGAAATGTTGTGAGGTAGATCTTGTTTTATCTTGGGAACAGAGCCATTTTATGGTTACAAACATGATCGTGTTGGGGAACGTCATCTCCAAGCGAGGCATGGAGGTTGACCCCGCCAAGGTGGATGTCATCAAGCATCTCAAACCACCATCCAACATCAAGTAGTTACGGTCTTTTCTTGGGCATGTTGGCTTTTACAGATGGTTCGTCCAAGATTTTTCTAAGAGTGCTCGACTGTTAACTGAATTATTAGGAAAAGACATCGAGTTATTGTTAGATGACAAATGTCTTAGTGCCTTCATCACGTTAAAAGAGATGATTATCAGTTCTCCCATCCTACAGCCACCTGGTTGGTCTCTCCCCTTTGAGATCATGATGTATGCTTCAGATTTTGCGGTCGGGGTTGTATTAGGATAGAGGAGGAATGGACTTCTTGTTGCTATCCATTATGCCAACCGAACTTTAGATGATGCTCAGCGCAATTACATGATGACATAGAAAGAGATGCTGGCAGTGGTATTTGCATTGGACAAATTCAGATCATATATTCTTGGCTCAAAGATTACAGTGTATACAGATCATTCAGCCATCAGATTTTTTATGGAGAATAAGGATGCCAAGGCACGCCTTCTTAGATGGATTATCTTACTTCAGGAGTATGATTTGGACATTAGGGATAAACATGGGGTAAAGAATGTGGTAGCTGATCACCTCTCCTGATGACAAATAGAGCAGCCTTCAGATGAGTACACCCCAGATGTTGTAGAGAGATTTCAAGACGAGAGTATCTTTGTAGTTACAGAGCATCCATGGTATGCAGATATAGTGGACTTTAGGGTTGGCCGAAGGATCGAGTCGACAAACTAGTTTCCAAGGCACGATACTATCATTGGGAGGATCTAATTCTTTTCTGTGAGGGACCAGATTATGTTTACAGATGATGTATTCCTCGGAAGGAATACAATAGTGTCCTCACTCTATGCCATTCCTTAGAGGCAGGGGGACATCAGTCAGGGAAGAGGATAGCGTAGAAGGTACTTTAGAGCAGATTTTGGTGGCCGACTCTTACTAGAGATGCTTGGACATTCGTGAAGAGTTGCCCAAATTGTCAGAGAGCAGTAGGGACAATCAGTGCTAGAGATGCGATGTCAATGCGACCTCTTATTATTTGCGAGATCTTTGATGCATGGGGTCTTTATGGGATTGTATCATTCCAGCAGTGGCTTTGAGAACATTCTTCTCGTTATGGATTATGTTAGTAGATGGGTGGAGGTTATACATGCACGAGTCGTTGACAGCAAGATAGTATGCAGGTTCCTAAGCGAACATATTATTTTACGGTTTGGTATTCCATGTATTCTTATTTCATATGGGGGTAGACATTTCATTAATAAGGAGGTGAAAAAGCTAGTGAAGAATTATGGCATTAATCACAGAGCAGCTTCTCCTTACCACCCATAGACGAACGGCATGGCTGAAGTTTCAAATAAGGAGGTGAAATCCATTCCTCAGAAATTGGTACGACCAGATAGGAAGAACTGATCACAGCTTCTAGACCAGGTTCTTTGGGCATATCGTACTGCATATAAGACTCCCTTAGGTACTTCAACCTTTAGACTGGTTTATGGGAAGCCATTCCATTTGCCTGTAGAAATCATGCACAAATCTGAATGGGCTACCAGAGAGATTTCACTTGGCATGCAAAAAGCAGGAGCCGAGAGGAAGATAGATCTGAATGAGCTAGTAGAGATTCAAAATCAAGCATACGAGCACACCCTCATTTATAAGGACAAAGTGAAGAGATGGCAAGATAGACATATCCGACACAAGATCTTTGTTTCTGGGTAGAAAGTATGGTTGTTTAATGCACGATTGTGAATTTTTCCTGGAAAATTGAAGAGCAAATGGGAAGTACTGTAAATAGTCAGAATGGTGAATGATAATGGAAGTATTGCTATATCAGATGTGTCACCTGGTGTAGAGCCATTCACGGTGAATGGGCAGATGTTGAAGCACTTCATGGAGACTACTGATCATCTGGCCTGTGTTGAGGTGATCTACTTTGTACAGGATGCATGACTACTCTTCCACTTCATTTCATCTTGTACATAGACCTGTGAGCCTTTCGGTTTTTCTATAGCACACTACCTATATATTCTTCGTAGACCACAATTGTTCCCATTTTATTCCGTCTTATATGCTTAGGATACCATATCCTAAGTATAGGTGGGACCGATTGCTCATCGATTTTATCCTTTCGTTTTTGTTATTTTTACTTTCTTTTGTTTTTCCTTTCTTCTATACTAATCATTGATCCCTAATTTTTGGACACATTCTTTTCTATACTTAAAATGCCTTATCCTAAGTATAGGGGGATCGAGTGATTTCGTTGATTTCATTTCTCTTTATTTTGTTCCTTCATTTGTATATTCTTTTCCTTAGTCAACTCATTTTTGTCATCCACTATACTTACGATGACATGATCGTAAGTATAGGGGGTCGACTGACTTCTATTCTTGTATTCTTTTCAACCTTTTTAACTTAGCACGAGTTATGTCCTCCTTTTTCTCTTTTGACACTACGAGGACATAGCACAAGCTAAGTATAGGGAGGAGGTACATATATATTGTGTATATATGTATATACTTCCATCCATAACTCGTACTTTTATATATTTTCTATATCTATACAATCCATAAAAAGTGGATGAGGGTTCATTTAAAATCCATTTATTTATTTATATTATTATATATAAAATCTTTGTAAATAAGTAAAATATGCCTAAAATAATTATTTAAAATTTTTAACTAAAATATGTATTTCAATTCTGTATAATACTTACTTTAAATTATATCTATTAAAATATGTGTAAAATTCATTTAATCTCTGTAAAATTCTTTCTATATAAAAATTGTAAAATACATTATTTATTTAATCCAAATAAAAATATGGGTAATTTATCATGTAAAATTCTTGTACAAAGACTTGTTTATATAAATTGAAAATACCATAAAAATACGAAGTCTAAAATCCATAAAAATTACAAAATCCTTAAAATCCATAAAAATGAGTAATATTCAGAAAATATACTTCACAAAACATGGTTTCATTTGCATTAGTATTTTTCAGAATAAGTTTGATTTCTAGAACTAAAGATTGGAAATAGTCTAAAGGATGGAGCTTGATTATGGCATTTAACTTTCATTATAAGGAATCTAGTTAGGAACTGGAATTTAGACTCTTCAGGTCATTGACTTAAATCTTTGAGTTCTATGAGACCATGTTTGGGAACTCAACTTAAGCGTGCCTAAGTAGAACACTAGGTGTCATCTGTTTAACTCTTCATCAGTGAGCCTATTTTGGACATATGCACTTTGTACTTAGCTCGACTTGCATGGGGTTGAAAAGGGTGTTCCATATTAGTGGTGCATTTTCATCCTTTTCTAGTGGCATAGACGTCTAAAGATGGGAGAGATTGGGGTTGAAATAATGTTTCGGATGAGGGAAGGATCTACTGGTATAATTTTTCCAAGACCTCAAAAAATGGACGGAATGAAAAGATGTTATATCCGTCGAGGCATAAAAAGATTGATGCAGGTGAAAGCAACATTACAAAGCTAATTCAAAGAAGAAGTCACAAATACAAATACGACCACAGTAGTCCAAGCTTCCACCAAAACGCCTGCACATCTTAGTGGAGACTTAGCTACACTGGCTAGGCTTCACAAGGAGATGCATCTACACTGGTCGCACTCCAGTTCTCTTCTCATTCTTCTACTTTCTCTCTCTATTCGATTGTGGCACAACCAGACCTTGGAAGGGAATACTCCCCTCCTCGAGGAAAGAGTAGCTAGATGAGGGCCCAGTGGGAGTGCATTATCAGGATGGTGGTTTCTTCGCTTCTTTAAGCAGGAAGACTAAAACTATTCACATACAGTACAGATTGAATTCAACATTGATAGAGTTAGCGATATGAATAAGTGGATCTGAGCTGGTTGTTAAGGTGAACCTAAATAAGGATTTGTGTAACTTTAGGAATGTCGAGATTAAATTCCTAATACTAGTTAAGGCTCCGATAAAATGCTTGTTATAGGCCTAATCGAGCTCTGACCTTTGTCTATTTTCATAAATTGGTTTGAGAAAATAATTCATTCTAACTTTCTTTTTTTACCTTATTTTCCAAATAAGTGTTTGTTAAGGGACTAGCAGAGTTTAAGTATAAGGGGTTAATGAATCCATGATTCAATAACATCCTTTCTGCATTTTTATCTTAAAACACTTAACAAATATGGGTAGATATTCATTAATTTTCATCTTTTAACACAAACATATTCATAAATAAAAATGCACTTTTAAGCATTCAAGACATGTAAATACATAAAAGAATAAAAAATAAAGAAACCAAAAAGAAGGCAGAGTGTAAATATGTATATATGTACAATATGACTTATAAAATAAATATTGATGAAAGATATATTTATAACCTAACCCTCGAGGACCAAGTCAGCATGGATTGGTCGAAAAACAAATAAGTAGGGGGAAATAAGGAAGAAAACAATAAAAAATAATTAATTATACACTCTATACACTCTTCATTATTTACCAAATAATTATCAAATCTTCATTGATTTTTAATTCATTTATATGAACATATTATTCACCAAACTCTATTCCTAATTATTTCTAAAAATCTGTAGAAAAATATAAAAATAAGTTAAAAATATTATCTTGTATATATACCAAGAAATCTAACTTGTAAATTGTCAAAATCTCAACTTCTGAACATCGTAACTTTCTCATACGAACTTCAATTTTATTCTACTCAACTTTAAATTCATAAAATATTATTCTCTAATTAATGGAGGTGATTTCACTAAAATCGGAGTCCGTTTGCAAAAGTCAGTTTTGGGACCTAATAACATCTAGGTTTCTAAGCTATTTATTTTATTTTGGAGCATAGTAATTATTGTTTTAATGATTTTATAATTTTTTATTATTTTCATGCCCTTGTATTTTAACCATGATTTATTTCAAAATTTTCTGACATTATTTATTATTTTAAATAAATCAAAAATCCTATTTTATTGATAAAATAAACTGTATAACTTAAACTCGTATTTATTAATACAATTAAGATAATTTATTAAAATATACAAAAATTCACATATATTCTATTTGTTATTCTAATAATTAAGGAAATATAAAAATAAGATATTATTTATTATTTTATTAAGTTAAAAATCAAATACATATTTATTAAGTAGTATTTATACCTATTTATTAATATAATATGTATATTTCATAAATTATTCATTATTTATAAAAAACTAATTATTCCATAATTTAGTGAAATTATTTTTTTTATATTTTATTTTTATATATACTATAATTAACATCATTTACTAATTAATACCTAATTTATACTATATTTATCTCATCTAGTCAGGTACTGACACGTGTCAGCACCTGGTTCATCTTCTTTAAGAAGGAAGGTCGTTGGCTTATATTCTAACGACCCATCTTCACCTAATTCTGCACATGCCATTTTTCACCCAAAATCCAATCTTAACTCTCCATTACATCCTCCTAACATCCTAGATACACGCCTACCCTACGATTCACTCTAAACGTTTGACATTTTGTCTATAAATTGAGCTAAACCTAGTCTATTCGAACTAACTTTTCCCAAAAACTAATTCCAGCCCTAACGATCCACCTCTCTTCATGATTTTCCATCTTCTTCCTTGGGTTACAGACAAGTGAAGAATAGGTTGTGTGTGGGTCACGGAAGGACGGAGAAGTTCCAGAGCCTCTTCGTGAGCTCTGAATCGCCTCCATCGCGGCAGCATTGAGTCGAGAAGTGCACCGACTTCTCAGGCAACGACCTAGAGTAATATACTCCATTCCCAAGTGACCTCCTTCATTCCCTTTTCCTTTCCAATTTCTTCGATTTTGAAGCCCTGATTAGGCTAGTTAATCTCATCATTAGACACCTTAATCATCCGGTTCGATTCATATTCCAAAATCAAAGATCAATTTCATTTCAATTTGATTAAGTTTGTTCTGAAATATCCCCTTCCTGGAACCATATGTATATTGCAATGCCATCTGATCTTCAGTCGATTCCCAAACGAATCGAGTATTAATAATCTTCTTTGAAGGTACTCACAACCTCTAGTGCGAAGTCATCTTCATCTGGAGCTCAATCTTCATAACCGATCACTCAATCAAGCACCCGTTGGCTCAATTCTGGAAGTGCAGCCCTAGCAGATCTTCTTCAGTTGTCGTCCTCCTCTTCGACCATACCCTATCGCAAGCGAGCTCGGAGAGAGTAGGCAGCTCTCTCATGGCCATGTTGGAGTAACACTATCGTCACTAGCCTCTTCGATCGTCGGAGGAGGATGAAATCACCACCGTCATCGCTGGATTAGGGAAGAATGCCCAAGAACAGGTGATGAGCAGTCTTGCAAGATGTGGTGCCAACCGACGACCATGATCGTACCTTGCGATCTAATCTCGGCCGTTAAATTCGAAATGGTGGACAAATTGCCAAATATGCCCCAACTACTTTCCAAACTTCAATCGCGCCTCCAGAATTTCTCTTAATTACATTAAGGTCCTCATGTGGGAACCTAAGTTTAAGACTCCAGATTCTTTTCTTGCAAATAGGTCCCTGACCAGGGACCTATTTGAAAGAAGAGTCCTTTATTTTTTGTGTATTCCTTTCTTTATATTCTCATTAGACCTTGAACAATGTAGACCTTAGACATTATTATATCATCATATTTTTTACATTTTCTTTTCAAGTCAAAATTATGAGGATTTTATCGTCCTTTCTCAAGAGTTAATTCTTCGCCTTTCGACTCGCTTTGATTTGTTTTCGTGTGCTTTCTCGAGCCTGTTGTTTGAGCACTTTTATCTACTATATAGTACCACCTATCTACTATATTTGTCACCTACTATATTGTAGATAAACATGTTTTGAAAAATATCATTTTGAAAACTAATAAAAATTGGAAAAAATAAAATTTTCAAAATTAAAAATTGTTAAAAAAATTCTCTTCGATTTCTCACTTTCTTTGAGAAGACATAAAAATCATAAAAATAGTATGTTTACTCAAAAATCAAAATTATTGATATTCTACCTCCTCTTGTTCAACCAAGGGAAACTTACCTAGATAAATAAATAGTTTAAGATAAAATAGGAGAGTGAAGCCGCTTATTCATCTTTTCTCTCTCCGATATTTTATTAATCTTTTGTTTAATTAATTAGGGTTTTGTTTCAGAGTAATTTTTTACACCGACACCGAAATTTTATCGCTCAACAAAACCCTAGTGATCAACCATTGCCATGTGGTCCCTTACAAGAATGTCAACAAAGAAAAATGGTCAAAGGTTGATAAACAATTATTAAAAATAAAAGAGAAATAAAAGAGAATAATATACAAGTAAGTATCTGCAAGAAATTCTACACTACCTAGGTTCGATCCCCGACAATGGTGCCATTTGATTGGGCTAACCCTACGGAGGCAGTTGTGTGATCTCACATGGCGAGATGCACAGTCATCAATGTGATCGCTCATGAGATCCAACTAAATCAAAAATCCACCCACAAGTAATAATAAAGCAATATAATATAATGTGGGGTTAAAATTTATTATAAATCATACAAATAAATGTAAATAGTGGTCAACTACGTGTAGGGTGTCGAACTCAGGAAACAGACGAGTGTAGAAGTATTATTTATTGTAAATTATATATGTATGTAGATATCTCTCTACTATGTACTTAATGTTTTGTGGGTTTTTTAATTATTAGTTTTTAGGGATTTTTGTTTTTGTTTTATAATTATTTTCTTTTTATAATTTTTTATTTTTAATTTCCTTTTCTTTTTTAGAATATATAATAAGTATTTATAAGAATATATATACCATAATATGTATAATATAGATAATATATAATATATATAATAAACATATAAAAATCCATAAATACAAATAAAAATGGCCTTTTATATTTTTCTAAGTATTAAAATATTGATAGGTATTTATAATAATTAATAATAATAATGTTAAGTACATCTAACTATATATGTATATAAATACTATATAATGTATTCTATTTATAAAATATAGCTACATATAGTCAAAAATTATAAATAAGATATTTTTAATATCCTAAATTGGGTAGTAAATAATAGGTCAAATTATTTTGAGAATTAAAAATACAAAAATAGGTCCAAATTTCTCAAAACTATTTTTTAATATGTCGTAATATATATATATAATATATAAAATAAAAAACTAATTTTTTAGATTTTTTGGATTTTTTTCAATTTTTTAGGATTAGAGAGGGTTTTCAGTTTTTGTTTTCCTTTTATATTTTTTAGTGTTTGTGTGAGTGATTAAATATAATAATAAATACTATCTAATTTTTTAGAATTTTTAACGATGGTTTTATATTTTTTTGTGTTTTTTAACTAAACAGGGAATAAAATGTTCCTTTTAAAATTTTAATAAATAGAAAATGCATGTAATATCCTAAATGAAATACACGGTGTGAATGAGCATACATGCATTTTCATCTATTTTTGCATAATTTTTGGAGCATGGAAACTATTTATAAAAAATGGAAAAGTAAATAAAATAAAAGTGAGAGGTTACATGCAAAATCACCCTAAAGTTTTGTACTTTAATAACAAAAACTATACTAAAACTGAAATACATAAAAGCAGAGGGGTACATTGGAAATTTGCCCAGCTCACGTGGGGGGCCACGTGAGTTGAGCTGGTACAGTATCTAAAGGTTATAGAAACAAATGTGAGGGTTCTTTTGCAATTTTTCCACGAACTTTTATGCTTAATTAAATATTTACAGGCTAGTTAAATATTACAAAAAAGGTCAAGGGGGTATTTGTAAATTACCCACTTAAGTGTGTTTTCATCGAACCGTTTTTGGCTACCATGTGTAAGATCAAATGGCCATAGGGATGCAGCGATTCGTCTCGATTGGACGACCCATATTAGATATGGGTCATGTTCTTCATCCAACGGTGGTCGAGGTCCTTGGAAGAATCGATGAAGAACACATGTTGGGGTCCTTAGATCGGTTCGTTCTCTCCACTCAAGCGTCTACTCCTAGATCCGACTATGGCTAGAGCTTGATGGGTTTTCTCCAAGACTGCCGACAGTCTTCGATGAGCTCTAGGTGTCATCGATGAAGATCTAGAAGGTGTTCGAGTCCAAACCGCTGGGAGTAAATGTTCGGCTTTGATTCGAGGCTCCATCGATTTTCAGAGCTCCTGACCTACACCAAAAATGTCGATGACTCAAGGTGAGTCATCTCGACCATGAACTGAAGCTAGTAGCGGCTCGAGATGGAAGTGTGGTGAAGCTCCAGCGAAGGCAAAGGGATGAGCCTCGATTAGCCAGATCCGTGCAAAATCAGGGTTGGATAGTTGGGTCGAAATGCGAAGAAATCTTAGAGGAATGAAATAGGGTGAAAACGGGGCGAGGTACAGCTGGAAACATATGGATTTGGCATGGATCTCAAGCTCCATGTCGAATTGGGGATTTTTAAATTAAACCTAAACTAAGCACTAAAAACTAAAATTGATTTGTGGAATTAAAATCTGTGCTTGCATATTACCTAGAAAGGATGGAAAATGACCTCAATTTGTCCTAGGGACCAAAGAGGTTGAACCACCGGCGATGGACTCCGATGATGGCTTGGCTCCAGCTCCTCCCTGCTTCCTCCTCATTGCAGACCGACTGAGGTGCCTCTTGTCAGAAGGCAACAACGCCACAAATTGTCTGATGGGCTAAAAATCGAGGAAGAGAGATCGATTGCGCAAAAAGGGCGGAGAAGGTTTCTTTATAGGCTAAGGATTGGCTGAATTCGATGAGGGATTGTGTGCAATGGAGATGGGGTAGGTGAAGGGCATGGGTTTGGCGTGGAAGAATGTTGTGTGGGTTACAGCAGGGTGGAAGGCTCGAGGCGAGGGGGCACATGATGTTCGAGTGAAATGGGGGAAAATGTCGGGGGTTCGTGTGAAGTCTGACAAGTTAGACGGTTGGGAAGGACAGTTGAGCGGATAATTCTAAAGCAAAAATACCATATAAAATGAATAAAAAATAATAAATTAATTAATTAATTTTTGGTTAAAACATAAAAAATGTTTTTAATTTAATGTATTATTTTTTGGGTATTTTTACTTATTTTTCAAGGCTATTTATAACATGTTATTATTTACATGCATATATAGGTAAATATACATGTATTTTATATTTCTTATTTTAATTTATATTTTGTATTTTATTAGTATATATAGGTATTTTGCATATTTATAATTTATATAAATACATATATAGGTATTTTTACTTCATTTTTTGAGTTTAGTTATGTACTTAAATAATTATGTATATAAATTTTATAGGTTTATTATGGTATATTTTACCTATATATTTAGGTATATTATTTATTTTACTTTATTTTTAATCCTTAAATCCTTAAATGATCATTTTTTTATCTCATATTCTCAAAACACCAAATTTTGGATATGCTTTACGTGAACTTTTTCATGAAGTTTTATATTCTCAAGTTCATATCACTCTTTTCTAATTTTTTTGAAAAAAGATCAGAATTTCATTCATCAAAAGAGTAACCTACAAGAATTCAAAAACAATGAGTCGGTAACTGTAAAAGAACGAAAGTCGCATGGGAAATAGAAATACTTAAGGGCCCCAACATTTAGTACAACCGGTGTGTACCCCTAAGCAGACAAAAATCCTAGGATAATGTTTGGTTGGGATAGAAGACAGGGTAAAAAAAGGACTACAATTAAAGGTGAAGTTGTTGGAGGGGTCTGGTGCACCGAGGGAGGTTGTTTATTTGACTCCATTGAGGCATGCTAACACTCGATGCGCGGACATGGGGTTAAGGGATTGCTCAGTTCTTGGTTGCAAAGGAAAGTGATTAATCTAAAGAATGAGCATATAGTGGCAGAAGGCTTTAGGGTGATTTAGATAACCTAAGAAGTTGGCTTAAATGTTCGAAAATGAGAACACTCTTTTCTAATTGATGCTTGGAAGAAGGAAGTTTTCCAGAGTTCAAGCATTGTAAACCTTTACATGGGTTCTAGCCTGAGTAGTCAGGTGTAATCGTTTTGAGCTCTAAAAACTTGGTGCATATTGTACATGCATTGTTGACACGAAAAAGGCTCAACTGGAGCAAGGTCAAAAACTGTAACTAATGGTCAGTATCAACCATTCTCATGTATGTTTGGCAAGCGTCATCATGAATGTCTTAAAGCAATGCAATATTTTCACTTTCTACGGCAATGAAATCAAAGGAGTTTCTATTTGTCAGCAAGTTCGCTACTCTAACCAGGTGACACTTCTGAAGTTAGGATTTTCAGATATTGATGATACCACGACCATTGATTTATGATGTGTTATTCAGGTTTAAGGATCTATTTTTTGAAATTGTTCCTAGTTTGTTAGTTGTCTCATTAGAACGATGTTTTGTTATTTTGGGTTACTTAAATTCCAACAACTCCGTTGTTCGAACATATGTTCTTATGAAAGTCGTGTGAATCAGATTATGTATTGCTGTTGATTGTAGATTTTGATTCAGATTAAACTCCTTAGGGGAGCTTAATTGGCGAAAATAAATATTGTTTGTCATTTTAGAAAAGAGAGAGATTGTTAGACCTCCGGTTAAGCCCTTCAATTTTGATAATGAGCATCGCATATACAACTGTTTTATGCTCTGCTAAACCTGATTTCATGTTAGATGGCATATTTCTCTTCTATCACAGTTCTTTTATCTATTCAAGTGGCATTCTATTAAGAGCATTCTATATGACGAACCCAAAGACCTCATCTTATTCACAAGAAGCTGCCTTATTGATCGACAAAATGCTGACCAAGACAAAAGAGAGCTGATTGAAGACTTGGAGATCTTTTGTTTTTACCTTGATAAGATTCTACCAAAATAGACAAAAATATAATATCCGCTACAATCAACAGCTTTACCAAATCTCCTGACCAGTTGGCAGATATAGTCAACTAATCAGATTAATAGAAGTCAACTCTGGAATTAACTTTGGTCGTCGGGTATCAAAACCCTTTTAGTCGAGACCATTACAACGATTTAATAGACTGTCTTGCTTTCAAGTGACTAGTTCTCTCACTTAGTCAACCAGTCTATGAGCATTTATAAGCGATTTATGAACATTGAGATGAACCGGTCGATTAATGTCTTAATCCAGTCAACTACTCTTTATTAACTTGACTGACACAAAAAATCAACTGGTTTATCTTGCTTTTTATGTAGCTTTTTTATTCTTAATGTTTGAGTAGTGGAAACATACCTTCTGATTCAAATCAAGGCCTACGTTATCGTCGGTTTCCCGTTCAGTGCTTTGCCTAAACAACAGGAAATGAAATCCAGATGTAGATTAAAATCTTAAAAGAAAGATTTGCATTTTTGTGAACCAATGTTACAATTAGTACAGCGTATCTACAATCTATCACAGAGATAACCATGGGAGAAAAGATGGCCTCCTGATTCTCCAGCAGCACGTTCGGCAGGATGATGCAATGCAACGCAACATTCAGATATCCATTTCCAGATAGGTTGTCCCCCATGTGGTTGCACAGCTGTTGTGCTTCGATTTGATAGATCTTGTGTGGACGATTTTCCTCTTAAGTGCTCTTTGCCTTACAAGTATTTCCTGCGACGAAATCGGGCGCTATACTACTCAGATCATCTCATTGGATTGCAGGAAGCACGGATTCATCCCCACGCCTGCAAGTGTTCTCTCCATCATATCATACTTGAGACATGAGGTCTCTTTATTTAGGGCTCGTTTGGTTACTCATAAATAACTTGGTCTACCCTATACATTCTTGGGTTGGAATTCCATCACAAACCAATGTGACACCACATCGGATATTTCCTTTGAACCCTCCCCAACCGTCCTAACCATTCAAACAAATATTATTCACAGCAGGTTACTCCAACCCAACCCAACTCAGCTACCAAACAGGCCCTTATAGACTTGTAGATCACGGTCATGCTTAAAAGGTATGTCCCTATACATGTGTGATCTTGATGGAACAGATTGGAAATGATTCCCAATTGATGGGGTTCCATCGGTTTTTTTTAAATTTTTGTTGATATCACGACTTGTACGATTCTGTGTAGATCGAATATGATCTGATCTTCGCTCTTCTGTCTGTGATGCGAATGCCTAACTGCCTCCCTTCAAGAGGAAGATGGCAGGTAGTGTATGATGGCAAATATGGAATGTGAGAAGGTTGGGGAAGGGAAGTGGATGGCTGAGGTGGAGGAGGATGGGCAAAAGGGAAGATGAGAAGGAGTTGAATAATTCACTGATATGGACTTATAAAGGTAAATTTTTCTAACATTAAAGGACGCCGTCAATGTTGACGAATAAGAGGCTGTGGAAGATCGCACAAGGCCATGCCTTGTAATGGTTACTAATAGTACATGGATTAGGCTGTAAATACAAATAGTAGAGGGTTCAAAATGTAAGTGTAGAGTTATATAAGGGTATGAGTGTAAACGTTCATAGTTGACCAAATATCACAAGGAACTAATGGACTACTTGAAATCTCGGGCACAACAGCTTCTTCTTTGCAAGGAAATTACAAGAAAGAGAACCACCTTCTTGACCTTGGCGAAAGACGAATTTCTCATCGTCTCTTATATTAAAAAAGATTCGGTTGTATCTTTGTTTCCAACAGGTTCGAATAATATACAAATTACTAATGATCAGTTTATTATCAAAAGAAGGTCGACCAAACGAGCTAGGTATGAAATGACCATGAAAAAAATATAAAATCCAGGTGATAAAGTTTGCAGTTTTGGTTTTCTTCAAAAGAAACGATCAAAGCTCATTCAATCAAAAAGATGTGATAGCGTCAAAAACGTTTGGGTTAATATAACAACAGATTTGCAGTTTTCTGGGTTCATGAAAATGGAACAGATCCTATGCTGTCACACAGTGCACTGCGCGGGCCGTCCATGGCAATTGGGCATGATCAGCAACCAATCCGATGGCGATCGGACGGCCCACACCGTATACAGAGCATCCGTTCCCTCATGAAAATACCTCGTTTTGACTTGTTCCCATTCGTTTTGATTCGACGAATCTGGCTTTGGTTCTACCTTTTGAACTGACCAGTTCAATTTGATTCGAAGAAACCTGATTGTAATATTAAATGCAACCAGCAGAGAAGACAAACTCAGATAAAAAGATCAACCCTAATAGATAAGCATAGTTGTATTCGACTTGTTTCGAACAAATGAAAAAAGAAGTCTGATTTCTGCAGAGAATTAAAGCACATTATTGTTCAACCGCAGTTCCGTTCAGAAAATCAAATAGAACGTTATCATCACATAAGAAAATCTAATGTGAAATTCCGAAAACTGATTCCATAGCTCGGCTAAGCTCTAGTCGACCTTCAGTCAATAGAGATTTCGAGCCTCCTCCTCTTTCTCTCTGCATGCAGCTTCTTAGCGAATTCTGTCAAAGCTTGCTTGTTCGTCTTCTTCCCTCCGTGTTGGAGCTCCTCGTACACCCCACTAGACAGGTTAACCTTTGACATCGGCTTCTCGAGAAGTTCCTTTCCGATATCAGCCAGCCTTTTCAGGTTCTCCTTCGTCGCCACATCGGTCGACGCCTCCTCTCCCACAAGTGTATTCTCCTGCATCAAGCATTTGCACGTTCAGTCACTTGCGAATCTTATTCCATCTTAGTAACTAGAAATTACTCTCCACAATTAGAAGTCCCCATATAAGTCAAATTCCATCTTAGTTGCCACATAATTTGATATCATTGTAAATAAGTACAGTAAATACAGTGGTATGAATAACTCAAGGTAAAATATACTATCACCCGGTTAAAGGAGAATTAAGAGAGAACTTTGGAATCCCTATAAACTATAAAAAACAACAAAATTCGTATTTGAATGTTATATTGTTTGTCAATGTTCTAATGATATTTTTTATGACAATTTCAATATTTTCTAAGAATAAGATTCTTGCTACAACAAAATCGGTATATAGCAATATCTTTTTTTTAAACTGTCACTATATCATCAGTTTTCAAGTATATCACGACCACATTATTCATTATAAAATTATTGTTTATATTTGAAACTAACAGCAAATGTCATATTCATTGTTATATCATCAGCAGCAACAGTGCGTAGTAGAAAGACTGATTGGTATTTTCAAAATTTTAGCTAATCTTTATTAATTTTTTAGTCCAAATTTTGACGATGATTATTAAAGATTTTGAAAAATGCCAGCGGATAAATGTTGTTTTATTAATCTTCGCTAACGATAAAGCAACATATAACATTTGTTCTTAATTTCAAGTAAAAATAATAGTTTTATGATGAATAATATCGTTGATATATATTTAACAACAAAATATATAGTGATGAATTTTAAAAAAATCGCTATGGACATATTTTGTTTCAGTGCCTTGTGCAATCAAGCAAATCTCTGAAACTTAGTTGAGGTGAATCATCTATCATGTAGTGACGAAAATTTATGATCGGATGTTTTTTTTATATAAAGCCTTATTATCAATCCTTATATTCGAATATTTTATGCTGAAATTCAATAGGTATAAATATAATAGGATTAAAGATATTTGGTTTTGCAAAAAGGAGCATTGATCCCATTCTATATTACCCCAGGTGCTCGTTTGGTACCCAGGATGCCTCGGGTAACAAGGCTATACCCCTCAGCTCTACCTTTGCATTCCTGGGTTGAAATTAGTTGCATAGACCCCAAAATTTCTTTATTATAGTATTTTTTAACCACATTCATATAAAAAAAGTTAACATCAAAAATATATTAGAATCACAAAAAAAATAATATAACAGTTAACAACTTACAGCAAATCCAAAGCAAACAGGAACCTTCAAATTAGAAATAATAAGAAGAAAAAATCATCTTTGGATAAAATAGTGAAGCACCTGTATGCGCAAGTAGTTGCTTTCGTTATGAAGGGCCTCGAAGAGGACAGCAGCTTGGATATCCACCATGTCGTTGCTGGCTTGGTAGAAGAAATCTATGAGCGGGGTGGAGAAATGGTGCAAGAGCCAATCCTGTGCTCCCCACTTAGCCAATTCCTGAGCATGGTACTTGGGCTTCTTGGCATCCTTGGCCGCGCCCGTTCCGAGGGAGAGCACGAGGTAGCGGCCAGCGCTATCATCCGTCTTAGACCAGAATGTATAACCCACAGCTGGAAATAGTTTAGGGTTCTTGTAGACGTTGTCATTGGATGCCATGCTCATGGCCACTACGGTCTTGTGCACATGCATGATAATAATAAAAGTGTTTAATCAAATAGGCAATGGAAGGATGTGAAGACATTAATTCACATTTCCAGAAGGGTTCTTCTTTACCCGTTACGTTAGGACCTAGCTAACTACACAATAATTCCTTCTTTTTATAATCACAACCCAGTTATTGATGAATTGCTCCATTGTTTGTACATATAATTACCCGTTCATGGGCTGTTGAGCTTTTCTTTAAACTGTTATGATTACAACGAAAGTAATAGAAGGCATGTTACTAGTATGTGTTTCAACCAAGCAGTTAGGAAACGGGTTAGTATGAATATTATGTATCACTTAATTTGTAGCTTGGCTTATAATTATGTGGAGATGTTAACGGAGCTTATTAAGCTTAATTATGTAAGGAGTATTTTTACCGGATTGTTTGCGACTATGCCTCCATCAACCATGTGGTAGTAAACAGGCTGTCCAAGTTCATCTGCAGTTTCAAATTGATGAGGAGGGAGATACGTTGGTGCCGCAGATGTGCTGATGCATACATCTGCTAGCAGAGCGTTCTTTGACGGGTTGTGTTGAGCCTGTTGCCACAGGTAAACATGTTTAAGGTACGATCTTCTCACGCATAATAAATTTACAAAGGTAAGAATACTAAATGGACAAACTTTTGCATATAGGAAAAATATATACTGAATGAATGCAAAAATAATGAAAACATTATACATACATAGAGAGAGACACACATATACATACATATATATATACATACAAACATAAACACATATATAGATATACACACATATACATACATATATATACATACATATATGGTGATGGGGCTGCTCCTGGGGAGAGCTAACTTGGTTGCACCGCCCTATTTTCCCCATTTTTTAATTTATTTGAAAAATGAATCCGTGAAAATTCATCACTATATCCCTATATTATGTCGTTCAAATTTCCTGAGAAACAGAGACTCCTACGACCTCCATCTAGACAGTCATCTTTTAACGGTCGTAGAATTGTTGAAATCGACCCCATCTGGATGGAGGCTGTAGGAGTCTCTGTTTCACACGAAATTTGAATGACATAATATATGGATATAATAATGAAAATCCACATCAGAATTTAAAAAAATAAAAATGAAGAAAATGGGACAAGGGAAGCCAAGAAAATGGGACAAGGGAAGCCAAGTTATCTCCCCCTAAGGGGCAGCCTCATTTTACCCTACATGTATACATATACATACTATACATACATATATGAGGTAAATGGGGCTGCCCTCTGGGGGGAGCTAACTTGGCTCCCCCCCACGCCATTTCACTCATTTTTTAATTTTTTTTGAAAATTTCTTCCGTGAAATTTCATCACTATATCCCTCACTATATCCATATAGTATGTTATTCAAGTTCGTGCGAAACAGAGACACCTACAGTTTCCATCCAGACAGACATTTTTTAACGGTAACAGAATTACTAAAATCGACCCCGTCTGATGGAGGCCGTAGGGATCTCTGTTTCGTGCGAAACTTGAATGACATAATATAGCGATATATTGACGAAAATCTACGGAAGAAATTTTCAAAAAAAAATAAAAAATGGACAAAATGGCACGGGGGGAGCCAAGTTAGCTCCCCTCTATGGGCAGCCCCATTTTACCCTACATATATATACATATATATATATATATATATATCTACATATGCATGCATATATAGGGAAATCTTCAGACAAGGCAGCCCTTTCCTGATGCATGGAAAGTCAACCATCTTATCCATTCGCAATCAATCCGATTGTTACAATTAATGGTTCATTATCTATTTTTTTTAATGTTGAAAAACGTATTATGGTCATTTTGGCATATTCTATATTTAGAATGTAACAAATATATCCACAATAATCTCCCCAACAATCTCTCTCTCGATGGTGGTGGCACGTGGAGAGGAGGTTTTTGCACGCTCGTGATGGCATGCAATGACGGCGGAGGGAGAACATTGGACAGTGAATGTGGCATGCTTCTCGGTGGTGGTCGGTGATGGCGTGTTGCTCTGTGTACATAAAACGGCTACTTCGTGCAGCGGTATGGTGTTTGTTTGACCTTCAGAACGGGGGAGAAGAAGATAGGTTCTCGATTGTTCTTTTATTGCACGCAACGGATGCGGCATCGTGTGGAGGAGTGGATCGTGGAGAATGGTGAAGGAGAGTGCGAGTGGAGTGTGGGACGGAGGAGGGTGCGTGTGGAAGAGGCGGATCACGGGGGAGAAGGGCGAAGGAGGGTGCCGGTAGAGGAGGGATGCGGGTGAAGGAGGGCGCAGTTAGTTTTTACAATCTGAGATCATTTTTTACAATCTCTTATCTTTTTTTACAATATCAGATTTTTTACAATTGCACATCAATTTTGCAATCTTAGATTTTTTACATTTATTTTTCTTTTATAAATTCCTAACAATCTCCTACTAAGGTATTTTTTCACAATATCAGATCGTTTCTTACAAACCTCAAATCATTTTCACAATATCAGATTATTTTTTACATTTATCATTTCTTCTATCAATTTCTAACAATCTCATGTCGCTTTTTTACAATCTCATATTGTTTTTTTACAATTTCATATCATTTTTTAGAAATCTCGGGTCATTTCCTACAATTCCATATTGTTTTTTTTACATTTATCGTTTCTTCTATCTATTTCTAACCATCTACTTTTTCTTACATAACATAATATAATTTTTACAATCAATAATAAAATTGTACAAAGATAGCATATGTATTACAAACCTCAAATTTTTTACATTTTTCTCTTTATGCTTAATTCTTGATGAATTACTGTCTATTTTTTGCAGATCTCCATGCAAATATTACAAAACAAGCACGAACTTTTACAAAGGCATTACCTAAATTATAATTACTATAATAAAGTACTACTAACTGTGATTTTATTTTACAAAGCATGATACAGATTTACAATGGCAATGCATATTTTACAAAGAGTTCTGACATTCTGCATAGAGCTAAAATGTTACCACGTTGGTGAAACCTCATCGCATAAATAGCAATAAAAAAATACCAATTCATACGAGCTAAAATGGTAAAGCAAAAGGACTAAATAAAAGTTAAATTCAAAACAAAATTCAAATTTCAAAAACACATTGACTAAAATACGTTTTCAGATAAAGAATCGTTAGATTAAGATAAGGATGAAATGTTTGGATTCCATGCATCCAAGAAAGGTCCGCTTCATTGGAAGGGACGTTCTGGGAGCCTACAAACGGGGGTGTAGGTAACTACCTGCACCCGGCCTTTTTTTCATTATTTTGGATTTTTTTAAGGAAACCTTAGGAGAATTTGCGTAATATATTGAGGGGAATATGTATTTCAAGTTTCATGTAAAACAAATATTCCTAACACAGTTCATCTAGACGAGATCAAGTTTACCAATTCTGAGACCGTTAAAATTTGGTAATCTTGATGGAGATGATAAAAGTTTCGAATTAAGTTGAATTTGGAATACACCATGGTGACATATGGTGATCTAATTTCCCCAAGATTTTATTTTAGAAAAAAATAGTTAAAAAAAGAGTTGTTGTAGGTAGTTACCTACACCCTTGGGTGTAGGCTCCCTTTTTCCATATGTGTGTGTGTGTGGTGGGAGGGGAACTTGAAATGGGATGGCACATCTCCATTCACTTGGTATAACATTGTCTTTTCAGATATTTGATCATGATCTACAGTCATCGATAAAACCAGCCATTCCCAATACCACCATCGAAATGTCATTTAGTTTTAGAATAAAATCATTGTATTCTTTTTTTGTCGCACCATCTATGTTGCTAATTAAATATCACCATTAATCACTAAATTTAATATCCTCAACGAAGTAGCATTCATACATTTCCTAATTTTTAAGTCTATTGACATTTTTTTGTTACGATGGATTGGTCATCTTCTTTGTCAGTGTTCCACGTGTCACGGCTATCTTCTTCGCATGTCACCCGCCACATCTCCCAAAACTCACAATTTTATAGAGGTAAATATTGTATTTTAGAAAACATGTCAGTCTTGTTAATCTCATATGCCTCGATTATCATGCCGCATCAATGTAGATATCCAATGACGAATGAGTACTTTTTTGATACATTCAATTCCGATTGCCTTGGTTCCGGCAATATTTCAGATGGAAATTGTATTTTCTCTCGAGATTCCCGTTATATTAGGTCCTATTTTTACATATTGCAATTGCTCAAGTATCATATATGTATATCTTTTTCTTTTATTCAATTATTTTCCAATGTTTTACCAACGTCTTGTAATTATTATATGCATTTTTATATTATTTTAAAGCAATAATCTTCATAATTTACGTGCATTATATGTTAAACAAAAAACACATTTTAAATTCATTTTCATTGGTTTACATTGGTTTTACATCCATGCAGTATATTACATTATGTTGTTTTATGTTGTAGGACACCATGAGATACGTACAAAGGGATTGCATATTTTATAAAAGAAGTGCGATCTTTACAGAAATTGTGAGTTTTAGGCAACATCCTCAAAAAATATTGGCAGAATTTGTAAATCATAATCAATATATTACAAATATGCATCTCATTTTACAAAACTCATAAAAGTTCCTAAAGAAAGATATATTTTACCAAAAAAATGATTGACTAAAACCACATCGGTTACAGACGAAATAGCAAAGAAATGGATTGATATATTGCAGATCCGCAAATCATTTTATAAAAAAAATATATACAACTCACAAAATATGATGTATTATACAAAAAAATATATTTGGATGAAGACTCCATTGGCCATGGACGAAATACTAAAATGATTGATTAAAAATCACATCATTTTAAATTGGGTATTATTTTTAAATTATATCGAGCTAAAAACAGTATGTGGATCATTTTACAATTGCCATTAAATTAATTAACCCTACATATTAGGAAATATAGTTGTACAAAATTAATCCCACAACAATCCATGGTGATCCCATTTTCCCCCTTATTAGTGCACATTCTAAGAAATGCTTTTGTAATTTACACTTCTATAATGTAAAATAACAGATCAATTTGTAAATCCATAATAGTTATATCATTTTAATGTCTCTTATTCCATTAATTTATTCTGGAAAGCATGTACTACCCTTAAATGGCATCATGTCCTCTAAATATAGCATATGATATGATGTGGAATATACTTAATTACACATTAAATAACTTCATTTCATATCTGAGAAAATATAGTTTGACGAAACCACCTTATTTTGGTAAGGTGGTTTCAATCCCACTTGAACATCTTTCATCCATAAGGCCGAGATAGGTGGCTTTCCAAAATCATGGAAATGCAGCACCTAATTTGAAAGGCTCGACACACACACACAAATAAACAGACACACACACACACACTTGTGTGTGCACACATGCACACGCACCCACACACGCGTGCACGTGCATGCAAGCACATATATGCACGCATATACATACATACATATATACATGCATATACATATAAATAGGAGAAACTTAAATGAGGAGACGTCGCACCACTTTTTTGGTGAGCCATTAATCTCCTAATTTTAATCACATGGCTATAATTAATGGTATTTTAAATTTATTATTTTAATGATGTGAAACCTATTTAAGTTATTTTATTGCGTTCTAAAATTAGAAAGTGACAAGTTCATAACCCTAATTTTAAAGGATGGCATTGGATATCTACTTTGACCCAGAGATTCTTAAAGATTTCTGTTGAGAAGAGAAATGAATGGGATGAGATATTTATTCCATAGAGCTAGGGTCTCTTATATAGAGAGAAAACCCTAGAGAGTACAAGAGTTACGGAACCTGAAGAGTCATGGGGGGTTACGGAACTTGAAGGGTCACATAGGGTTACAGAACCTGAAGGGTCACATGGGTTATAGAACCCGAAGGGTCACATGGAGTTAGGAACCCCGAAGGGTTACAAACATAAATGTAAATATAATAATTCTAACACTCCCCCTCAAGTTGGAGCTGAGAAAGCTGCAACTTGTAACACAAAGAAAAATCATACACCACATCTTCACACGATGCACCATAAGAACATATGTCCGTCGCTGGTTGAAGACCTCGCTCGAGGACGAGTCTGCGACTTTCAGGTCACCGGAACGTATCTTTGTCATGCCTGTAGAGTCGCTGCGATATCAGGTCACTGGAACGTATCTCTGTCGCGCCTGCAGGTCACCGGAACATATCTCTATCGTGCCTGAAGAAGAATCGTTGGAGACAAAGTCCAGCGCGGAGTAGCAGTTGAGTCATAAAAGAAGTATACGCCCTAACGAAGAAGTCGATGCTCGGTGAAGACTGATGATCTGACGAATAAGTCGTAGTGAAGCAGGGGCTGTAGGAAGGTGGGACTCCAGGTTGTGCCGACGATGCAGGAGGTGCGGCTGGAGCTGCTAGAGCCTTGGGAGGTGCTTTAGGTACCGCTGGAGGTGGCAACTGGTGTTGCTAGAGACTCGGACTGCCTTGCGCGAGACCATCGAATCCATGAGCGACGCAGGAGATCCAGCCCTCTCTCCTTGTTGGCGGAGAGATGGCCGGTGGCGGCGACGGATTTTAGGGTATTAGGCTCTGATCTAGGATCGTTGCTCTGATAATATGTTGAGAAGAGGAATAAATGAGATGAGATGTTTATTCCATAGAGCTAGGGTCTCTTATATAGAGAGAAAACCCTAGAGAGTACAAGAGTTACGGAACCCGAAGAGTCATGGGGGATTACGGAACTTGAAGGGTCACATAGGGATACAGAACCTGAAGGGTCACATGGGTTACAGAACCCGAAGGGTCACATGGAGTTAGGAAACCCGAAGGGTTACAAACATAAATGTAAATATAATAATTTTAACAATTTCATTTCTAACAATATGATTCTTGGAGGATGGCTGCTTAAGTAATCAAGACAATAATGAAGTAAAGGAACTCATAAATTCTCAAAGGATAATGAGATTCCTAAATGATCAGTTTAAGGGTGGTGAGACCCCCTAGAATGTATGGATTCCATGTATTAGAGATTTAAATTTAACAATGATCCGACTTCATATGATGAAGCATATGAGGATCATGGCATGGAGAGATGGATATTATCAATAAAGACTAGCGTAGACTACATGCACAAATCCTGTGTATGGACCCTCGAGGATCAAGCTAAAGGAGTAAAACCTATAGAATGTAAATGGATATTCAAGAGAAAGAGGGAACCTAATGAGAAGTTAGAGACCTTCAAAGAACAGCTCATGATAAGGGCTACAATCTCCTCCTAATTTTAATCACATGGCTATAGTTAATGGTATCTTTGAGTCTATTTCTTTTTACTTTGAGTATGGACAAGTTGACTAGTCACATTCAGGATAAGTTATCTTGGTGTATATTATTTGTTGATGATATTGTGTTGATTGACGAGACTGGAGATGGAGTAAATGAGAAGCTTGAGGTCTGAAGACATGCACTGTATTAGTAGGGCTAAGACGGAATATATGGAGTGCACCTTTGATGGAAGCAATGGTGAAGGAATCGATGTGAAGATTGGTGACAATAACATTCTAAAGAGAAATTCTTTTAGATATCTGGGATTCATTTTGCAAAATGATGGAGAAATTGATGGAGATGTTACTAATAGAATAAATGTAGGCTGGCTAAAGTGGAGAGGAGCCTCTGTTGTTCTCTGTGATAAGAAAATTCCTTTAAAAATTAAAGGAAAGTTTTACAAAGCAGCCTGAGACCTGCTATGCTCTATGGATCTGAATGTTGGCATGTGAAACATAGACATGTGCAGAGAATGGTTGCAGCAAAAATGAAATGCTAAGATGGATGTGTGGACATACACGTAAAGATCGGATTAGGAATGATGCCATCAGAAAGAAAGTTGGTGTAGCTCTGATCAAGGATAAGATGCGAGAAAACCGCTTAAGATGATTTGGTCATTTGCAAAAAAGATCAGCTGATGCACCAGTTAACAGATGCGAGTATTGGGATTTTGAGCCAGCTAAGAGAGGGTGAGGACGGTCCAAGAAGTGTTGGAAAGAGACTATACGAAGGGATCTTAGTTTTTTTGGATATAAGCCTGAGATTGACCCAAGATAGATCTGAATGGAGGCGAAGAATCCATGTAGCCGACCCTACTTAATTGTGGGAAAAGGATTTGTTGTTGTTGTAATGATAAGAAACCTATTTTAGTTATTTTATTGCGTTCTAAAATTAGAAAGTGACAAGTTCATAACCCCAATTTTAAAGGATGGCATTGAATATCTACTTTGACCCAGAGATTCTTAAAGATTTCACCTCTAAGAATATGATTCTTGGAGGATAGTTGATTAAGAAATCAAGACAATAATGAAGTAAAGGAACTCGTAGAATTCTCAAAGGATAATGAGATTCCTAAACCGGAAACTAAAAGGATAATTGAAGATGAAACACTCATACCTCTTCGGATCGGTTTAAGGGTTGTGAGACCCCCTAGAATGTATGGATTCCATGTGTTAGAGAAGTCCAACAATGATCCAACTTCATATGATGAAGCATCTGAGGATCATGGCATGGAGAGATGGATATTATCAATAAAGTCTAACTTAGACTACATGCACAAATCTTGTGTATGGACCCTCGAGGATCGACCGAAAGGGGTAAAATCTATAGGATGTAAATGGATATTCAAGAAAAAGAGGGAACCTAATGAGAAGTTAGAGACCTTCAAAGCACGGCTCTTGATAAGGGCTACAATCTCCTCCTAATTTTAATCACATGGCTATAATTATGACCTGTCTGAAGGAATAACACCTCAAAGTGTTGAGGATGTGGAAGCTATAGCTCCGTGCCCTTGTGGATTAGCTATAGGGAGCATGATGTGTGCCATAGTATGTACGAAAACCAGATGTCTACCATGTAGTGGGAGTGGTAAGTTGTTACCAATCCTATTGTGGAGATAAAATATTGGATTGTAGTAATAAAAACATATTCGAAGACACCAAACTTTAGAGATAGTGATCTCAATGTATTGTCTTCAAGGACTTGATACTTTAGAGATAGTTCTCTGAAACAAGGCCTTAAATGTCGGTTTCGGTCACCATTTCGGTGACGAACAAAACAGAATTTCGATGGAATTTCGGTCAAATTTCGATCGAAATTTCGATCATTTCGGTCATTTTTTGTACTAGGACCCCCATATTTCGGTCATTTTGGTCATTTCGGTCGAATTTCAATTTCGACTGGATATTGATATTCGACAGAAATTCAACCGAATTTCGCTGAAATTTGAGGCCATGATCTGAAAGTCTCATCTACAGATACCTTAAAAGACTTAAATTAAGACTTTGTTTTATTCTAAGAAGATAGATATCTCCAGGTATAAGGGTATTCTGAAAAGGATAATAGAAATCCCTTACTGATTATGATGATTATTGAGCCATGGTGCCAAAGGCTAAAACTAGCAAGATGCAAGACCCTATAATTGCTTTAACAAGATTGACTATCAGTTGCATAAGATGCAAGATTCACATTGAATGCGAGCACAGATGGGATATGCAGGTCTGTAAAAGGACTTGGCATAACTAGCTCAAAGCATTGTGGGTTTAGTACGACCCGACCTGCAGGTCGCGTACACGCCCCATCACAGAAGGATGCACAGGCATAGCTCAATTATTAATGGACGGTCGTGGGAGTTGAGAAGATGTGAGTGAGTTTAGGCTCAAAGGACAGGAGGAGCGGGAGTTGATGGAGGAATCCATTGATTTTCTGAAGCCCGGGTTGAACTGTTGATAAGGACGTGAGGGGGGACGAAAGCGAGAATTCTCAGAGAGTTATACGCTCTTGCTTCCTTCCTGCCCTATTCAGTCTCTCAGGATAGTTTGACTAGTCAGCTAACCAAGCTATTTATGTATATGGAGTGTGATTAGCACATGAGTGAGGGTTTAAATATTAGCCCATTAATAGCTCGTTGGACTAGTAGGAGGGAGATTATTGGACATGTGAGACCATGGTGAACCATTGTGCAATAAAAGTTATTATAGATCACTCAATCTGAAATGAAAAATAACTAATTTACATAATAGGTCCCTTAGTACATTAGCATTATATACCATGGCCATTTTTTATATCATAAAGTTACTGATCCATGCTTAAATATGTACATTTGGCAAACCATTAGGGAAAGGGACCTAGTCAAGGTCTATACACCAATGCTTCGATGTGCATACGAGGTCATATAAGTAATACGATCTTTCAAATGGACCATAAAGGTTCTCTACTGAAGTGGAAGACATGAGCTAACTCATAAGATATTAGGACCAACCATATTATATCGATGGTCATCTTTCTTTAGAAGTAAGACAGGATTTGTATGTATGATATAGGCTTTTAAAAAGCATATGATCGATACCAACTCCCAATTATGGAGTGAGAAACTTAACGACAAAACTCTGAAGTAGACAGTTCAACTGAGATCGAACTTCGATTTTAATCACGCTCTTCCAATATACAGGATGTATGGGTATTATGAATACTTGAGGGTGATGTGTTCTTAATCAATTATACACCATGACACTTCCATTACGAGGGAGTTATGAAACAGGTTTGGATTTTAGTGACTCCACTCGGTAGTCTTGTTATCCAATCTTAATCTAATTATTGGACATTGATCTGAATAGTATCCAGGTGTAATGAGAAGATTGGATAGCATGTCTAACATAATCAGACATTTTTAAGGGGTCCTTTAGATATGGAAAGGATATTAGATCTCATTATCCAATCCACTATACATGGCTTATATAATCTCCATATCATGTACTCCGTGTATCCGAGGAGAAGGAACAATATCCTTGAAAGAGTTCAAGGATTGTTCCATCAAAGAATATCTGAGTATTGGAAAATAAAGAGAAATAATGATAATAACATTAGATTTCATTATCAGGAATAATGATAATATGATTCACATTATTTAAACATGTGTATAGAGACATATAAGACTACTAAATTGGATTTAATTATCTTGGATGATATTAATGTGGATTGTGGATAACACTATCCACAATAATCATGGATGGTGTGGATGAGATCCACAATATCCTATAGAGACTTAATTGTGAAAATGATTCACAATTTTAATATTAATGTGAATTTGATTCATATTATGCAATTAATTGTAAATAAGATTTACATTTAGTTTTGGATTTATGAATATGATTCATAATCGTCAATTGCTTATTTGCAATTGTCACAAATAACTTGGAATTATTTGGTGAAAATTCATTTACAAAATAATTCAATGATTAAAGATTTGGCTCCAATGGAGATTGCATCCAAAAAGGGAAAAGGAATAAGAAAGAGACTCCAAATTAGGGGGTGGAGGGTCATGGTGTGTGCTACCATGGTGGTTTTCCACTCCTTACGGAGAGCATCTCTTCTTTCCTTTTATTATTCATTGATGATTGATTTTGTATAAAGATTAAATTAGGAAAAGGAATTGATCCTTTATTTTCAACTCCTAATCCTAATCATATTCCTATTCCTAATCTTAATATGGTTAATAATCACATTTGATCTTGGCCATTAATTAATATTTGCAGTGCATCCCAACCATTCAAAATAGTATAACAGATGAGGCAACCCTAGCCTTTCTCTAGGTCAAGAAATAGAAGTCAGTCACCCTCTTTTACATCATATACACGTCCACCTCTCTCTCCATATCCCTATGGTCATCCCATGCCTCAGGGTTATGGAGTCCACGATAGTCGTCGCCCTGCCATCTTGCTATCGGATCAAGTCGATCAATATCACATAAAGGCTCTGCTTCTTTAGCGCCTCGTGCTTTTGAAGAAGGTGAAGGATTTCGTACGACGAAATCTGGAGCTTCACGACTCAGACCATCTTTGTGGATTGCAGGAGTCATGCGGTTCATCCCTGAGCTCGCAGTGTTGTCTACTCCAAATCGAGCTTGAGATAGGAAGTCTCTTCGCTTTAAGACTAGAAGATCGCAATCACTCTTCAAGAAATATACCTTATACCCATGCAATCATGATGGAATGGATTGAGAATATCCCCAATACATTTGGTTCTATTGAATTTTTTTAAATTCTGTTGCTACCGCGACTTGTATGATAAGTGTTTTTTTGTTAGATATATTTGTTGCACATCCCTCCATTTTCCCGTAAGTAACTAGCGAGTGGAAACCCTCTACTTCTAGTCGAGGATCTCCTCAGCATGGTTTTTTCTTTTTATCTGGGTATTTTCCATGATATATCCATGCAATGCTTATTGTTTCCTACTCTCTTGCAACCAATGACCGGTGAAGTGAAAACTTGTAATCATTTGGTGGCTCGCTCTACCTCAAGGCTTTCTATATAAATGATTGCATGATTAGCATATAATTTGAAGGGATGCAAGGATAATGATGTAAAAGGATATACTTGTACAAAAATATGTTGCAATGAGAATTCGACTATCACCATTTAGAAGTAAAAAATATCCACTCCAATAGACTTGGAAGAAAATTTCCAAAGCATATATGTCAACTCGCTGGAAGAATGCAGTGTGGAAACTTTGAAGTCCATTCTCCCATGTCAACTATATTTGCCAAAAATGTTAAGCTGCTTCCCTATGGTAACAATATTGATGTTATAATTGTTACGATCATGATTAGATGGAAGGTCGCTTTATACGTGCAAAGTGTATGTACCTCTACATGTATCTTAAATGATGGGTATATGTATTTGGACTTAGATCCAACAAGGAGGGAAAAAGTTTGTGTTGATTTAATTTGATATGCAATAATATCGATTATCAAACACATTCTACGTAGCAATACTGATGACATATATTAACGTAATCAGTGCAGAACTTAAAGACGGCAACATATACATTAATCACATATACCTGAAATCTGGAGAAGATGATGGGGTGTTGTAGCCTGACGTCGAAGGTAGGGATGACTAGATTGGTCAGCGCCTCGCTCATCTTGGTCTCTCCGAGCATGCCCTGTATCAGTTTGTGCAGATACGCTCCATTGTATCTTGGCCCTAAAGCCATTTCAAATTTTCTGAGGCTGCGCAAACATTTGAATTCCGTTGTCATTAGGCTCATGACTTCGGATTTCAACATTTTTCAAGGAAATGGTATAATGGCAAGAGTTTAATATCGATTATTACTATAGCTACATCGTTCAAGCAAAAAAATGATAAAGAAGATGTCGAGACACTGTAAAAGAACAGGATTTCGGAGTTTATACCTAAATTTTAATATGCAAAGCAGAGATCTTGCAATAGATTTTCAAATTGATAATAATACTCTCGATTGGTTGCTCCAGGATTCTCCCACTAATCTTGATGTTAAGTGTTTGTATTAGAGGTAAAGATCCATTTATCCATATGTGGGATGTACTCCTCTCCCCTCCTTATCTTTCATATGAATAAAAAAAGGGAAAAAAGAACCATAAGCCCTAGCCATCAAGGACGAGTAGGGACTTCTTTGCCCCATGGTTTTCCCTCTCCATTAAAGGGTTTCCACATTAGCTCTCTTGCGTCTGTGTGCTCGTTGTGGTTCAACATGGTATGAGAGCCAATTATGGTGCTATGTTGATCGTGATCATCTCCTAGTGGTGCTGATAGCCGAAGCCGATGGAAGCCCCTTCTAGTGTGTTTCACACTGCTCTCTGTTGCGTCACAAGGAGTTGCCCCTAGTTGAGGTTGCAAATTGATGTTGGTGATGTGTGCACCCCCTCTATTTGATTTGGTGCGAGTAGGAGCTGTGGTGTTGCAGGTATGAGCCGAGCTCATGTCCCGAGCTGATTGTTTGTTGTGCAGAACTTCGTACGGGTTGCTATGCAGATCTCCAGTATATGCCTTTGGGTGAAGCGAGTTGGAGTCGAACCATTTCTCTTGTGGTGCAACCGTGCAGATCTCGTTGAGGTTGATATCCTTGAGGTGCTGTAGCTCTGGGCTGTGAGTACTTCTTACCGTTTGTTGCTTTTGTGGATGTTTATTGGTCTGGTTGTGAGGTTTCTGTTGCCATATTTCTCTCTCTTGGCAAGTATTTTTGGTTGAAGTCACTTTGTTGATCTCTCAAATGAGGACAACCAAGCGAAAACTTTGATTGTCAATTCTGTGTCCTATGACATGTAACATCCTATTCTTTGGAAGTGGTCAACTCGGGGTATCTAGATGATTCTCGAGAGTATATATGGTCAAAGGAAGGACTTCGGCTTTATCAATTGACTCTAGAAATCTATAATCTTCATCCATGGGAGCTTTCGGTCTCGGCATAGTATAGTGCTTTGATGTCAAAGGGAAGTCTTAGACTACCAATCTGAGATGTGAAAGTGCAGCTCAGAAGAAGATCTTCTGGGATAGAGAGTGGAAGAACAAAACCTTCATTTTCTTGGGTGGCCTGCGACGATTCCCAGCATTTAAGATGTGTATCATCAAGTTGAGCTTGAGGAACAAAGAAGGTTGGTGATTGAGAGATCCTACACGGGGGTATGGGATACTGAGAGATCAGTCGTGATAACTCGAGGTGGTCACACGGGGAAGCATAGCGGGAAATGTATGTATTGCAAGAAAGAGGGTCAGACTGTTGAATTTTGTTAGGATCTTTATCCATAGCAGAAATAGTCAAAAGGGCAGTATGATCAAAAGACTAGAAAAGTTGTTGCCAGTGCATCTGTACAGGTCGGTGGAGAGAGGAGATAGATGACTTCAGGATCTCTCAGCATGATATACACCAAAGAAGTGGAAACTCTAATGATGCTCATACTACCAATCATGCTATTGTTGCTGTTGCTCAAAGAAAAGTTAAGTATGTCAGTAATAATGAGTATAGAAAATGGATAATTTATAGTGTTGCCACTTATCACACATGACTGGTTATCCAAAACTCTTTAAAACATATAAATTGGTCACTGGCAGGGATTGTGTTTCTCTCGTTGATGGGTCACATGTAAGGGTGGCAAGAAAAGGGAGTGTTTGCTCCTTAATAAGTTCATGATCCACGATACTCTCCACATACCCGATATGCCTCTTAATCTTATCTCTATTAGCAATATAACAAAAGAAATGAAGTGCAAACTAATCTTCTCCTCTGATCGATGTATGTTACAGGACTTGGTGACATGGAGGAGGATTGGGATGGGTTTGATTTCTGAAGGCATGTACCTTATTCAGGAAAACAAAGTGAGAATAATTGTCTGTCAACTGATCATAAAATGGCATGAATGACTAGGTCATCTGTCTTTTGATTTGCTTAAAGCATTATCTCCATTTTTGTTGGAGATTTAAAGCTTGAAACCATTTTTATCATGTATGTATGAGAGCTGAACACACCCATGCTACTTATACAATCTCAGAGGGCAAGATAAATAAATTTTTGCATTAGTTTACTCTGATATTTGGGGCCCATGAAATGCGGTATCTTCTAATAGCACTACATTACTTTTATTGATAACTATTAGAGAAGTACTTTTATTTATCTACTTCATGATGGGGGAGAGGTTGTTAGTATTGTTCAAAAGTTTCTTCATATGATTGAGACACATGGGAAGGTGGTTAAGAGGTTTCAGTCCGATAATTCTCGTGAGTATATGTCTAAACAAATGTAGAATTTCTTTAGCAATAAAGGGATTATTCACGGGACCTCTTGTACATATACTCAACAAAATGGGATTGCAAAGAGAAAAAATAAACATCTTCTAGAAGTTAGCATAGCAATGTTATTCTAGTGGAATCTCCTCAAGAGATTCTGGGGGTGAGGTTGTTCTGACTAACGTTGTTCTTATCAAAAGTATGCCTTCAAGATGGTTAAATATGGCCATTCCTTTTTCTATTATTCCCCCTAAGAGTAAACCACTCCCTCCGAAAACCTTTGGTTGTGTTTGTTAGTTTCACAAATTTGCACCAAATGCTAAGGAACTTGATGCAATAGTTGTCGAAGGCATTTTCTTGGGCTACTCTCCTACTCAAAAAGGCTATAAATTCTTGCATCTAGGATGAAAAATTATATGTGACCAAAGATGTCAACTTTATTGAGCATGAATACTTTTTTCCTGAGCATTCCCTTCAGGGGGAGAGCAGAAGTGATAGGGAAGAAAATGTCCAAGATATTTAATTATTGGATATCCATGATGATTCTATAAGCTCTTCGAGTAACCCCACTCAAATTAACCAAAAAACATAGGTGTGGAAGTCTTCCTCTCCTCATTGGCATGAAAAGGATGATGGCAAGAAAGATTAGCAAAGGACACCCGTGCAAACTCATGAAAAAAAAAAACAATCCCAATCTTGGTCAATCCATGGATGAACCAAGATCCCCCATCACCATTGGTGAATCAACGCCTATTCCAGATTGTGATCTAGAAGAAAATGAAAATGACAGTGGCGAAGATGTGAACATGGATAAGGTAATCATATGTGAAGAAGATTCAGCTACTCAGAGGCATGGAAAAAGGGAGATAAAGGCCCTTCGAGATATACATAAAGTAGCAGTATCCTATTAATAGATATGTTGGTTATTCTAAACTTAGAACAATAATAAAAGCTTTATATCTTCACCTTCTTCTTATGTGATCCCTAAGAACATTATGGAAGCGAGGGATAATCCTAGATGGGGTCAAGCCATGCAGGAGTAGATGGAGGACCTCAAAAAAATTGTACATGGAATATCATTGATGTTTCAGGTGGGACACACCTGATTGGTTCGAAGTGGGTCTATGCTATAAAATACAAGCCAAATGGACTAGTCGAAAGATACAAGGCTAGGCTTGTTTCCTAGGGGGTTTTAGTTAAAAATATAGTATTGACTACTTGAAACTTTCTCCTATGGAAAAATTGAATACAGTGTGAAATGTTCTTTCTCTGGTTGTTGTCGAAGGATGGAAACTTCATCAAATAGATGTAAAGAATGCCTTCTTATATGGATATCTCCTTGAGGATGTTTACCTACATATGCCACATGGACATGAGCAAACCGAAAAATGTTGTAAGGTGAAGAAATCTTTATACAAATTATAGTCACCAAGGGATTGTTTCGAGAGGCTTAGAGTGGTGATGATCATATTGAGATACTATCAAAACAATGGTGACCACACATTAATGGCTCTTATTCTTATTTATGTTGATTACATGATCATTTCAAAGGATGATGATGTGGAAATCAGTCACCTAAAATGTGATCTTGCTACAATTTTTGATATGAAGAAGTTTGGCAATCAAAATTACATTCTGGTCATTGAGGTTTACAAGGTCGAATGATGGCATGGTTATTTGCCAAAGGAAATGTACTCTAGATTTGTTAAAGGAAGCTGGAAAGCTGGGTTGTAAACCTGCTCCTACACCCAATGAGGGAAGTCACAAGTTGAGCTTAAAGGATGGAAAACAGCTTGATAAGAACCTCAAGAGTATGTACGAAAGACTTGCAGGGAGACCAATATATTATACTCTATCTAGACCTGATATCACCTACGTGGTAAATGTAATCCATGCATGTGCTTACTGATATTCACATGAAAGCAGTTAAGCATATCCTATGATATATAAAAAAGGACCATCGAAAAGGGCTCATCTTCGCTAAAAATGGAAAGGTTGAAATTGAATGATGCACCGATACAAGAAGATCTACAAGTAGAAATTGCAAATTTCTAGGTGGGAACCTGGTGATTTTGGAGAAGCAAACCACAATTTGTATGTGTTAGGTTGAGCATTGAAGCTGACAGAGATAATGCTATGGGGCTTACTGAAATGTTGTGTCTTAAGACCATGTTGACTAACATTGAAATAGATCTCGAGATGCCTATGAAGCTATTTTATGACAACAAAGCTGCAATAAATCTTTCCCACAATCCTATCATGCATGATAAAATTAAGCATGTGGAGATTGATCATCGCTTTGTCATAGAGAAGATTGATGCCAAAGAGTTTGTGATACCCACATAAAAATTGAAGATCAAGTAGCTGATATTTTCACTAAGGGGCTTCCCACGCATAGTTTCCAGATGAATATGGACAAGTTGGGCATGTACAATCTCTGCCCAATTTAGGTGGATTGTTGAGTGTTTCTGATAGAGGTAAATGGATCTTGAGTAAATATCCATTTACTCATATGTGGGTTTTACTCTTCTTCCCTCCTTATCTTTAATATAAATAAAAAAGAAAAATATAATGATAAGACATAGCAGTTAAGGACGAGCAGGGACTTCTTTGCCACATAGTTTTTCCTCTTCATTGGAGGGTTTCCACATTAACTCTCTTGTATCTTTGTGCTCATTGTGGTTCAACAATTGATTAGACTATGATGAAATGCTATGATGAAATGTTTAGCTTCGTAGGGTATTTAACGAGCCATGTCATTACATCACCTAGAAAATGGTGTAAAACTATGGCAAATAGATATAAAGAGTTTCTTTCTTGATGACCAATTAGCATATTGATGTGTACTAAGAACGTAAAAGTATATTCTTAAATATTAGGGAATAGGTTTAATGAATTAGTGTTAAGATAATTATATATATTTCTATGTCTACTCTATGTTATTATCTTTTCTCATGACTTAGCTTGTAATTAACCCAAGGGTTTTTCTCCTATATAAGAGAGCCCTCAATCTATTCTAATGTATGAATAATTTTTCTCCCAACATGGTATCGGAGCAACGGTCCTAGACCGGGGTTCCCGTATACCACCCAAAAACCCTAACCCTACAACACCCCCCGGTGTGCCGCCCCTCCTTGTGCACGGTTGCGGCATCTGCCGCCTGCTGTCCAGGACGTCGCTGCGGCTGCCTCGCCTTCCCCGGGCATTGTTGCGGGCTTTGGTTCCGCCGCAAAGGGGCCCTGCTGTCATCCGTGTTGCTGCAATCCATTGGGGCTGCCGCACATAAGCCTAGAGGTCCGTACACAGACCTAGGCGCGAAAACAAAAGACCTCTGTTGCATGTGTTGAAACACATCTGAGGAGGTCAGGATGGCTGTATGAGTCTACACATGCAACCTATCTCTTCTATGGATTTGTAGACAAAGACTTTTCATTATATCCCTCAGTCGTTCCGTGTTTCGTGGCTCTTTCGTATCATGGCGGAAAACAAGGGTGACGTTTTCTCCTCTTCAGGTGCCTTCAAAGGACCGACCGCAATTGTGAAGATGGATGGGACCAATTATGAGCTTTGGTCTATGCAGTTCCTTACCCTCATGCAGTGCCACAATAAGGAGCACATATTGAATGACTCCGAGCTGGCGGACAAGACTGGGGTTAATGCAACATGGAAACAAGATGATGCTTACGCGCGCATATGGCTCTCCGGGACATTGACTACGGAGACAGCCAATGATATTGTGAATCAGTCCACTGTGAATGCCATATGGGATATCCTTGCGGATACATATGGCCAGTCGAAAAATGAAAGCAAAATACTTCAATTGCAGTTCGATATCTTCTCGACCAAACAAAATGGTCGACCGCTCCATGCTCATTTCTCTCACCTGTGAGGCATGTTTGAGAGATTACACAGCTTTATGCCCATCACTACTAGCACAGAGCAACAACAGGCTTATCGAAACACCACCATGACTGGCGTTTTTCTATCCTCTCTTGATCCTGAGTACGATGCAGCGCATACCCAACTTTTGACTGGAGAGACTATTCCACCAATAGAAGAAGTTTATAAATGCATGAGCTGGATTACTACTTCAGCGATCACTGCGCAGCCTACTCCTTCGGTTATGGCTGCTACTAGAGGCAGAGGCGGATCATCTCACTTTTGCGGTCATGGACTGCGCGGTCGAGGAGGAGGTAGACATCGTGGCCCATGTGCTCATTGCCATCGTCCAGGACACTCTGAGGAGACGTGCTTCCATAAGCATGGCTATCTAGCTTCAGCACGAGTTGCTGAGCAGACAGAGATTTCCGCAGCACCTGCATCAGACACTCGCCTTGATTAGGGGTGCACATGGATCGGATTGGATCGGATTTTACCTTAATCCATGTCCAATCCAATCTTAACAGATTTTAACTTTTTCCAATCCAATCCAATCCATCATATATCTAAATCCAAACCAATCCAATCCATCGGATTACGGATTGGATCGGATTGGTTCGGATTTTTTTATACGTTTGTATCCCATCTCAATTGTTTGCCCTCTCGTGTTTGTGTTTTATCGCACATTAGCCCTCAACATCTAAATTATGGCTCAAAAATTGGTAATATAGATCGGATGTAAAGAAAATGATATTTGAAGACCACTCAATCAAATTAAAGTTGAATAACTTCATTGATCTGTAATGAAAAAGTTGAAGACCATATACTCAACGTAAAGGATTATATTGGATTTAGAATTTGAGATTCCTTCTATAAATGTTGCATTATTTTTTTTTGCAAATGATTTCCATCTAATGATGCAAGTAAGAATAATACAAGTTACCAAATAATGATCCAAAGATAAAAAGATTTTTTTTGAACAAGAACAAGGGGGTGCACTCCCAAGATGGGAGTCACCACAACACAATTTTCATTGATATTGTAAAAGATACATCATCATCCGGATACCCAGAAGTTGTACAAAGCGTTACATTGCGCCACCACATTCTCATAGTAAAAGCGCTGCCCCTTGAATATAACATCATTTCTACCAAGCCATATAGCCCAAACTACCGCAAAGACTCTGGAAACATCACCGGTGGAGCCGGCACCCACCGCCCGAATAGAGCCCCAAAAAAGATCCGCACAGGAAGACTGTATCCACGGCAACCCCAAGGACTCCCAGACGTCCACCGACAACCTGCAACCAAAGAAGATGTGATTCGCGTCCTCCACGCCATCAGTGCATCTGTCACAATGAACGTCCGTCGCGCCCAACAACCTTCCCCTTCTGACCTTGTCACACAGACGACCTCGCCGCAGACACCAGAGGAACACCTTAACCCTGGTAGGAATCTTTGCCGCCCAAATAATCTTCAGGTCCACACATAGGTCCTCGTCATGCTCCAACCCACCAGCACACAACCTCCGGTACGCCTTCTTAACCGAGAACTTACCCTCCACCCACTCAAAACAGTCCGGCTCCCCCGACAACTCCCCGGCAGAGGGAATCTCCGAAAGCAACTGCAAAAAGTCCTGCATCCTCTGCTCAGACAGAACCGCGGTGAACCTCGGAGCCCAAGTCCCAGAGTCCATCACCTCCGCCACCCGCGCCTCCTTGTCCACAGCCAACGCCATTAACCTAGGGAAACGGAGCCCCAAGGGCCCCTCTCCCGTCCAGTCATCATGCCAAAATCTGAAGAGAAGCCCATCTCCCAACCGCGGGCGAAGAAGAGGCCTCATAGCTGGCAGAACCGCCCGGACCCCACTCCACAGCGAAGACTCATGACGCCGCCTCGCCGCCACCAACTCGCCCGAGACCCCATAAATCTTCCTCAACAGTCGCACCACCAGTAAGTCCGACGGACCCCAGATGCGCACGACCCACTTCGCAAGCAATGCCCTGTTCATGCAATCCACATCCCTGACCCCCAACCCGCCCTCGGAAACGGGTAGAGTAAGATCCCTCCAAGCCACCAAGTGCAGCCCCTTCTTATCCTGCTTTCCACTAGACCAGAAGAAAGATCTCATCAAACCCTCCACCTTCTTTCTAACCCCAACAGGCATCAAGCGGGTAGAGAAGAAGAAAATCAGAATCGCCGAAAGAACATGTTTGAGGATAAGTTACACAAACAGAAAAATGCGATCTTTACAGTCACATATTGATGAAATCCAAGGGAGATGAAACTAGGAGTGAAATATTGAGGTCAAGAGTGAAATGAAAGAGGATCGAAACTAAGAGGGGAATAGTCAATTGGGATTATAACTTTTACAAGGTATAATTATATTTTTATTATTTAGGAGTTTAAGGGTGATGACAAGAGGACTTGTATCCACTATAGATATGAAAAAAAGAGAAGAATCACATTGGTTATTGTCTTATTGGAATGGGTGCACACGCACGTACGCGTGTATATGCATGTACGTATATGTATTTATGTATGTATGCATGTATATGTTAACGGATTAACGGATTGAATCGGATTGGATTTTTATAATAATCCGATCCAATCCATGCTTTAACGGATTTGAAAATTTTCAATCCAATCCGATCCATTAAAATGATAAAACCAAACCAATCCAATCCCATAACATCGGATTGGATCGGATTACGGATTTTATCCGATTCGTGTGCACCCCTAGCCTTGATGACATTGTATCCAGGCTCCGTGAGATGATCACTACTCCAGCATCTTTGTCTCCAGGTACCACAGAGGCTGCCGCATCCGCCAGAGCATCGTCTATTTCTTCAGGTACTCATTATGCGTTCACCAGTAGTTCATATCGGACCTTACAGATTGGATTATAGACTCCGGGGCATCCCATCATATGTGCGGCGACAGGATGCAGTTTTCTACCTACAGATTTCTTTCACCTGGCAGATCAATTGTTATTGCCAATGGGGTTCGATTGCCCATTATTGGTCAGGGGGATATCTCTATTGCACCTTCTGTTACTCTTCAGAATGTCTTATATGCACCTGATTTTCAGATGAATCTGTTGTCAATTAGTCAACTTACAAGAGACCTCCATTGTCGTGCCATATTTGACCCATCCTCTTTTGTATTTCAGAACATACTGACTGGCAGGGTGATTGGTCATGGCCGTGAGCAGAGAGGCTTGTATAGGCTTGCCTTACCATCATGCGCTGGAGTTGCTACCCTACCTTCTGGACCCGTTTCACCACTACTCTGGCATCTTCGCTTTGGTCACCTTCCGCTGTAGAAGCTGTGTCATGTTTTACCATAGATATCTCCCCGTACTACATTGAATTGTGACGCATGTCAGCTTGGGAAACATCATCGCTCTTCCTTTCTGAGTTGTCCAAGTCGTCATAGTAGTAGGTCATTTGAGTTGTTTCATTTTGATATTTGGGGTCCGAGTCGTGTTCCTGATCATCAGGGACATCGTTTTTATATGGTTGCTGCCGATGATTTTTCTAGATTGTCGTGGGTGTTCTTATTGAAACAGAAATCTGAAGCAGGTGCTATCATTAAAAAATTTCTTCTGGAAGTCAAATATATTTTCTCTGCAGATGTCGAATTCATTCGTACAGATAATGCACTAGAGTTTACAACTCTTCACTTATCAGAATTTCTAAGTTCTATGGGTGTTGTTCATCAAACTTCATACAGTTATACTTCACAACAAAATGGTGTGGCGGAACGAAAACATGGTCATCTCCTTGATGTCACGCGTACGTTGTTGATACAGAGTCGTACCCCACATTCGTTTTGGGGGGATGTTCTCACCGCTGGGTACTTGGTTAATCGTATGCCGTCAACTAGTCTTGGAGAGAAAATTCCCTTCTTCATTGCGTTTCCCGAGAAGGACCTATTTTTGCTTCCTCCCAGAGTCTTTGGGTCTGTAGCATTTGTCCATGATTTCACTCCTGGTCGTGACAAGCTCTTACCTAGAGCGGTCAAATGTGTGTTTGTCGAATATTCTCGCACCCAAAAAGGGTATAGATGCTTTGATCCTGTTGGCAAAAGATACTATGTGAGTGTTGATGTTACCTTCTTTGAATCCATTATGTATTTCTCTCCCACAAGTGACAGGCTATCCAATACCACTACTGGAGAGGCAATTGTTGTTCCTCCTCCACCGTTTCTTCCACCAAATGGTTCTCACGATACTCAACACCAACCACAACAACCACCACCGCCGCCACCACCTCCCGCTATTCCACAGCGCTTCCCACCCGTGGTTTACACTCGCAGGTCAACTACTGGCACCTCTGCTCCTAGGCCGTCCACATCATCCAGCACGCCACAGGTATGTCTTGATAACATTGTTTCAACTGATATTACTGGCGTTCTTCATGGCATACAGGGTGATTTAGACCATCAGGACAGTGGGGATGATGATGAGCTTCCTATTGCACTCAGGAAGCCACGACGCAAGTGTGCTACCTACCACCTTGCAGCGCATGTTTCTCTGAATCACCTATATGATGATTACAAGAAGTTCGTAGTGGGACTATCTGCAGTTACTATCCCACGTACTTACATGGAGGCATTACAGAGCAAGCAGGGGCGCCAGGCAATGGAAAAAGAAATGGCATCGTTACGCTCTCGAGGAACATAGAGCATTGTTCCCGCTCCCAATGGTGCATCGATTGTTAGTTGTAAGTGGATATTCTCCATCAAGCACAACGTCGATGGTAGCGTGGATCGCTACAAAGCACGGCTAGTGGCACGAGGATTCACCCAGACTTATGGGGTGGATTACCATGACATGTTTTCTCCAGTTGCGAGACATTCGACACTGCGAATCCTACTTTCTGTAGCAGTTTCAAAAGATTGGTCGTTATATCAACTTGATGTCAAGAATGTCTTTCTCTACGGTGACCTTCAGGAGGAGGTCTGCATGCAGCAGCCACCTGGGTTTGCTGCTGAGGGGGAGTCCCAGAGTGTATGCAAGCTACATAAGGCGATTTATGGGCTGAAACAGAATCTGAGAGCTTGGTACCAGAAGCTATCGGAGTTGATTGAACACAATGGCTTTGTGAGATCTACTGCGGACCACTCACTGTTTGTTCAGAAGACAGAGAAAGGTATGGTTGCCATTCTTGTGCACGTAGATGACATTATTGTTACAGGTGATGATACTCATGGCATTGGACTAGCCAAGGAATTCCTAGATCAACAATTTGTGACTAAGGACCTTGGTACTCTTCATTACTTTCTAGGGCTAGAATTTGCCAGAAACCAGCATGGTCTAGTGATGACTCAGAGGAAGTTTGTGATGGATCTCCTCTCTGAGACAGGTATGACTGGATGCAAGCATGCCACTACATCTATGGACCCAAGTATGAAACTATATGACAAGGATACTGAGGAAGTAGATAGCAGGAGATACAGAGAACTGGTTGGGAATATGCTATATATTACTATCACCAGACCAGATATCATGTTTGCAGTGAGCAAAGTTAGCCAGTCATGGAGCAGCCCAGAAAAGTGCATATGGATGCCATTTACATGATTTTGAGATATTTGAAAAATTCACCTGGTACTGGTCTATTATTCCGTAGGGATACATCCCTGGAGGTGACAGCATGTGCGGACACAGACTATGCAGGTTGTCCCATAGACAGGAAGTACACATCAGGATTTGCAGTCTTTGTTGGAAGCTCAATTGTCTCGTGGAAGAGCAAGAAGCAAACTGTAGTAGCCAAATCAAGTGCAGAATCTGAGTACATGGCCATGGCATAAGAAAGTACAGAGATGATGTGAGTTAGATCGGTGTTAACTGATCTTACTATTGAAGTACCTCTTCCAATGCGACTCTTATGTGATAATCAAGCTGGATTATTTATTGCTAATAACCATGCTTTCCATGAGCGAACAAAGCATATTGAGGTGGACTGTCACTACACCAGAGACATGATACAGAAAGGGCTCATAGCTACTTCTCATATCTCGACAGGGGATCAGACAGCCAACATCTTCACCAAGGCTCTATCTCGAAGCCCATTTCAGAAGTGATGTTCCAAGCTGAGCATGATAGATATATATGCTCCAACTTGAGGGGGAGTGTTAAGATAATTATATATTTCTATGTCTACTCTATGTTATTATCTTTTCTCAGGACTTAGCTTGTAATTAACCCAAGGGCTTTTCTCCTATATAAGAGATCCCTCAGTCTATTCTAATGTATGAATAATTTTTCTCCCAACAATTAGAATAAATAATACATCATATAAAAGAAGATATCACAGGAAAATTATTGGCTGTAAAGTTCTCAAATAGGCATATTGCATGAAAGCTTTATTTTTAAATAAAGTTTTCATCTTAGAAGGAGAGAGAGTATGTCGGAGTGTGTGTGTTGTCTATGCTATTGTTCTCTCTAGCACATGCGTGGCACTTCTTTTTGTTCTCTTCCTCATCAACCGATGATAAACTACAGAGGATTTCGCATGAGGTGCACAAAGAAATGGGGCATTCTCGGGCTTAGAACCAAAAAACTAAGATCCTTCGTATAGTCTCATTCCAACACTTCTCGGGCCTTCCACGCCTTTTTTTAGCCGGCTCAATATTCCAAAACTCACATCTCCTCACCGGTGCATCAGCTGACCTCCTTAAGCGATTTTTGCGCATCTTATCTTCGATCGGAGCTACACCCACTTTCATTCTTGGCATCATTCCGAATCCGATCTTTACGTACGTGTCCACACATCCACTTTAGCATTTTCATTTCTGTTACTGCCATTCTTTGCACATGTCTATGGTTCACAGGCCAACATTCATATCCATACCAAGTTTCACAGCTGCTTTGTAAAACTTTCCCTTTGATTTTCAAAAGAATTTTCTTATCACAGAGAACAGTAGAGGCTCCGCTCCACTTTAACCAACCTGCATTTATTCTTTTTGTAACATCTCCATCAATTTAATGTTATCATCACCGATCTTAACATTGATTCCTTTACCATTGCTTCCATCAAAAGTACACTCCATATATTCAGCCTTAGTCCTACTTATACGAAATCCTTTAGTCTTCAAAGCATGTCTCCAAACCTCAAGCTTCTCCTTTACTCCATCTCTAGTCTCATCAGTCAACACAGTATCATCAGCGAATAACATACACCAAGGTATCTCATCCTGAATGTGACTTGTCAACTCATCCATGGTTGGTCCCAAGCTCGGGTAAATTGAGAAGGGTTGCACGTTAGGTAGCCGACAGCCAACTGAAGAGAGATAAATTCCTAAATACAAACACTATTTAGGATTTGTCTCGAAACTGTTCAGATAAATTCCTAAATAGTGTTCTTTAAGAACACTATTTAGGAATTTGTCTCGAATCCGTTCGGATCTTTTATTCATGGATTTAAACATGGAATAACCCTAAACATATAAAATCCATATTGTCCTTACTCCATCCTACTGAATCCAAAAGTTCCTCTCCAATCCATTATGGTTCTTTAAGCTTATTAAATAATATAAAACTATTGCTTCTATTGATTCTGTAGCAAGACAATAAAGAACATCCTTCCCCTTAGTCTCTATATTTCACCCCTTTCTCTTGCTCCTTCCTGGTTAAAATTTATACCATATCTATACCATATCTATAGCTTCACCTTCAACTCCTTTATCTCTCTAATGAGGATTCTGTTGAGCACTCCTTCATTTCCCGCACCTTTATTTATAATGTGAATATATTTTTACCTAATACTTTTAAAGCTATAAATCTAGGTTGGTACTTGGAAATTAGGTTTTTTAAGCTCGTGTCCTACTGATCTTTTCCAATGATACCTATGTACGATGTTGCCCATATATTCTTATAAAATTCACTATAGTTCCCATCTACTAACATGGAAGGCCATATCGATGTCGGCATTAATATCGGTACTAAATCGATACGATATATCGTCGATATATCGACTCCATATCACGGATATCGAACCGATTTCATTAAGAAAATGGCCTGTCAAGGCCAAATATAGGCCATATCGGCGATATATAGGTCACCTATCGATACAATATATCGCCAATATATCGTCGATATATCGTGATATGGCCTTCCATAGGTAATAACTGTTAGTAATATATGTGTATGTGTGTGTGTGTTCTCTACGGCTCTTTGTTATTCATTGTAACCCCACTAGGGGTACTTGTGTACTTTCTCCTCCTTTAGACTCTCTAGGGTTTCTAGGGTTCAGTCCTATATAAGGACCCTAGGCCTATAGAACAAATCAAGTCATTTCATTCTTTCTTTCCTTGCACATGGTATCAGAGCAACGGTCTAGAACCGGGACTCTGACCTAATTCCCTTCCCCGATCCAGCAAGCGACGCCGCCCGACGCCTCTAGCTGCCCTACCAAGCGGCGTCACATGGCACTCACAGGCAATTTGTCTCTCTAGCCATCTCCCACCGCCCAACTATTCTGTGCCCCTAGCCCTCTGTGCTACCCAGATTCCCTCCGTGCCACTCCCACATTCCGCTGCCCAACCCTCCGTGCCGCCCAACCTCAGTGCTGCCCAGCCCTCCCGTCGCTCGAAGCCCTCTGTGTCGCCCAGCACTGAACCCCTCCCACATCCGTCGCCCAGACCCGAACCCCTCTTGTCGCCCAGTCCCCTCATCCCCGACCTCAAGCCCTCCCGTTGCCATGAACACCTCCCACCGCCCGGCCCTAAAGCCCTCCCGTCGCTCCTAGTCCAACTACACTTGCCACCCCCCCCCCCTGCTGCCCCCCTAGGACTCCTGCCCCCCTTCACCCTGCCGATCTACAAGCCACGCCCAGCCCTCCAGCCCTATCCAATCCTACCGCCATCTAGCCCTGCCCGGCAGCCGTGCCCTACCACCGTTTCTCCCTCTGTTCAGCCGCCATCCCACCTGAAGCCCTTCTTCGACCACCTCTCCTGAAGCCGCTGCCTCCCCATCAGCAGTTTGACGCCACCCGAAGTCGCCCTCCAGCTATACGATCTATCGTTTGTCAGAGGCCGCCCTACCGACGCTGACCTCCAATCTCTCATGAGCATTCTCTCGTGAGCCTTCTCTCTTACATCAGGTTTCTTCATTGATGAACTACTAAATCTCCATGATACTTGCTTGATCAAGACTATCAGAACTTTCTATGTCAATTTCCTTCTTGACTTGTGCGATCACCATGACTTCTACTGAGCACAAGCCTCTGTATCCGACTTCCTCTGTAATGGTACAAGGAACGTCTATCAAACTGAAGGGCTCTGACAACTATGTTTTATGGTCCCGCTCTTTCAAGGTGTTTATTGGTGGTCAGCGAAAGAACTATGTTCTCACTAAAGATCCGCCCAAGGAGACTGACAAGGACTATGATACTTAGTATGTAGATAGCTGCCAAGTAATCACATGAATGACCAATAGTGTTGAACCAAATATCACTTCGAATCTTCTCTACAAGGAAACGACAAAGGCAATGTGGGAGAGTCTTGAGAATACTTACTCTCAAAAGACAACCAAGTCCAAGCTATCAGATATCTATACACAGATTTGGTCTACAAATCAAGGAGATACAACCTTAATCGACTAATATCGTCTTCTCACAAACCTTTTGAGGAGCTCCTAATCTTTCAACCTGCTTGTTGTGACAAACAGATAGGAGAATGTGCTGAGTGGCAAGTGTATCGTTTCATATCAGGTTTACATCCACGATACAAGCCTGTGAAGGATCAATTTCTGACAATTACTACTCTACCCAATCTTGAGACCATCTTTGGTCTCCAATAGGAACTGGAGTCTCCTTCACCTCTCCTGTATGTTGAGACTACGGCTCATTTTGCTAGAGGGAGATCCAACAACCAATAGGGATGCGGTCGTGAGTTTGGTCGGGATCGGGTCGTGGACGTGACTCAGGACGTGGATGAGATAATACTAATACTTGTTTCTCGCCTTTCACACATTATGGACGCCTGAATCATCCATCCGAACGTTGTTGGGCAAAGTTTGGCATGCCTCTTAATGCCATCAGTGCCTATGAGACAACCTCGTATGATAGTTCCCATGATACTGTAGATACCTCTCATGATCAGCCTTCCAGTGACAGTCAGCCTTCTTTTATTGCATCTGAGTATGCTCGTCTGTGACAACTGCTACAAAATTCTGCTAGTGACACTACCGCTTTTGCCTCTAATGCTAGTCTAGCCACTACATCAGGTATAATTGCCAGCTCATTCTCTATGTATACTCTTGCGTGGATCATTGACTCGGGTACATCAATTCATCTGACAAGAGAAGGTAGTCTTCTAACCTCTTCACAACCATCTTTCGCTGTGAAGATTGCTCGTGTTTCCAATGGAGCCCATTCACCTATTACTGTTGTGGGCACTATGGAGTTTTCCACCAAACTCCACCTTACTGGAGTTCATTGCTCCTAACTTTCCTCTTAGTCTTCTATTTGTTCACAAGTTGTCCATTGAGCTTAACTGTCGAGTTATATTTGATGAGTTTTGCTGTTATTTTCAGGGCATCCGAATGAGACAGATTTTTTGTGGGGGACATGAGAAGAATAGTCTTTATTATCTTGACATCCCCTCTGACTATGGTTTTTGCTGGTGCTTCGTCCATCTCCGTCGATCCTCTTCTATGGCATCTTCGCCTCGGGCATCCGTCTATCAAAGCTCTCTCCTTAATGTTTCCTGAACTCTCTATGCTCAAGCCCTTTGAATGTGATTCATGTCAGTTCGGGAAATATCATCGAGCATCACTCCCTGCTCGTACTGAGCCTCATCGTGAAGTTCCTTTCTCTTTAGTCCATTGTAATATTTGGAGACCTTGTCCAGTCCGTACTCTAAGTGTCCATAGGTATTTTGTTATTTTTGTTGATGATTTTAGTAGGTCGTCTTGGGTCTATCTTCTAAAAAAACGTTTGGAGATTAATAATATTATCAAAAACTTCTTTTACTATGTCAAGAATTTTTTATCCTCCAGTATAAAAAATTTCCGTTCTGATAATGCCTTGGAATTTACCCAACATAACCTAACAAGCTTCTTTGCATCTCAAGGCACTATACATCAAACCTCATGCTCATACATGTCCCAACAAAATGGGATTGCTGAAAGAAAACTCCGACATCTACTAAATATTGCCCGCTCACTCCTAATTCAGATGAAAGTTCCCAAAACATATTGGGGTGATGTAAACTTGACTGTTGTCCATCTAATAAATAGAATTCCATCTCTAAACCTCAATGGATGCACTCTCTTCTCTCTACTTTACCCAACCAAGTCACACTTTCTCTATCCTTGCGAAGTTTTTGTTGTGTGTGCTTTCTTCACAATTTTTACACTACAGACAAACTCTCTCTCGTGCAATCAAATGTATATTCCTTGGTTACTCACGTACTCAAAAAGATTACAGATGTTACGTTCTAACTGGACATTGTAGCGACATTTATATGATTTATGTACCCTCTTTCTGCTATTTTTACTTTCGTGTATCCATCTTATATAATTTACCCATAGGCCTTCTCTATGTAAGAGAGCCTAGGGTTCGCTGGACTAAACAATTCATTCTCTTCTTCCAACATGGTATCAGAGCCAACCTAAACCCTACCCAAAACCCTAGCCACCCTCCACCTCTCTCCTCCCTTCTCACTGCCTCCGCCCCTCCCCTTCCCCTCCTCTCTCCATTGTCGCTGCCCCCTCCCCCCCTCTCTCACCGCCGCCATCCCCCCCTCCTCTCTCTCTCTCGACGCCGCCCCTCTCCCCCCTTCTCTCTTGCCCCCCCCCCCCCCCGCTGACCCCATATGGGTTTGAGTGCATAAGTCTACATATGTACTCAAATCCTCCCATGTTTGTGTAGATATTCATTTCTTGGTCTACAAAACCCTAGTTCTATATCCCCGGCACGATGTCAGAAAACAAGGTCGACATGCCCTCCACATGCGCTTTCAAAGGTCCAACGCCCATTGTCAAGATGGATAGGACGAACTATGAGCGATGCAGTTCATGAGTCTCATGAAGTTAAATGATAAGAACCACGTTCTTACAGAAGACGAGCCCACAAGAAAACTGGGGTTTATGCCTCATGGGAGGTTGATGATTCGTATGCCAAGGTTTGGCTTTCAGGTACACTGACGATGGAGATTGTTAATGATGTACTCCATCAGCCCACTGCTAAGGCGATGTAGGACATCCTTGCCACTACATACTTGCAGGTGCGGAATGAGACCAAGATCCTTCAACTACAGCATGACATATTTACTGTCAAGCAGAACGGACGGCCTCTTCATTTGTTGTATACATCTTTGCGGGGGATGTTTGAGAAGCTCTACAGCATCATTCCTCGTATGGCGACTCCCGAGCAGCAGAAGACTTTTCAGAATGCTACTATGGTGGGGGTCTTACTAGCAACAGTTGACCCAGAATATGATGATGCTCGCTCGCAGATTCTTGCGGATGCTACTATCCCTCCAATAGAGGAAGTCTACCGCAGGCTGAGCCGGATTACAGTCTCGTCTTCTGCTACTACTCAGTCTCCTTCGGCGATGGTGACCTCCCGAGACAGGGGCGCCTCTTCTTCGTTTCGTGGTTGTGGACCTCGTGGTAGAGGCGACCGCATCCGTCAACCCTGCACATTCTATCATCGTCCAGGTCACACGGAGGATACATGCTACTCTAAGCAAGCTTTTCTGACATCAGTACGTGTAGTCGAGCACGTTGCGTCTCCACCGGCACCTGCTTCAGATCAGAGATTTGAGGAACCTGTTGCCAGATTGTGAGATATCATGCCCCCCGTCTCTACAGCATCTTCAGGAGGCAACTCTGATATTGTTGCTTCAGCCTCTACCAATACGTCAGCCACTACTAGCACCTCAAGTAGGGTTTATGCTTTTACTTCCTGTCACGGCTCTGACTTTTCAGAATAGGTAATGTACTCCAGCGCGACACATCATCTTTGTGGGGACAAAGATAAACTTACATCCTATAGAGCGGTTCCACCAGGGAGAACTGTAGTGATAGTAGATGGGACTTACTCCCCCATCATCGGACAGGTTGAGATCAGTTTGACGCCTTCTATGCGCCTATAGAATGTGTTGCATGCTCCATATTTTTCGATGGATTTATTATCTATAAGTCAGATTACGAAAGATTTGCATTGTCGCGCTATTTTTTATCCATCATCTCTTGTTTTTCAGGACATTCTTATGGGCAGGGTGATTGGTTGTGGCCGTGAGTAGGATGGTCTTTATCATCTGGTCCGAACTCCCTATGTTGGCGTCTCCTCTCAGTCAAGAGGACCAGTCTCTCCCTTTACCCGACATCTATGCTTTAGCCACATCCCTCTTCAGAAGTTGTGTCGTATCATGCCGCAGATCTCATCGGGTTCTTCTTTTCAGTGCGAAGCATGTCAGTTGGGAAAACATCACAGACAAGGTTCAGGAAAGCAATATGCGTATGCATTCAGACAGGTCACTGAATAGCGCTTAAGCGGTATGCGGGGGCATATGCGGGGTATATGCGGTTCTACGCGGTTTCCTAATTTTAAAAAAAATAAATAAATATATACAAAAGTGACTACAACAGAACTAAATTTATGTATAATTGTGGTCCAATAGATCTAAGAAAAATAACTTTCATATAGAGTTCAAAACAATCTCTACCAATCAAATATCAATACTTCAATCAAACGGCTAACACACAAAATAAATGACAACAATCAACAAAATAGAAAAGTTAGCACACAAAATGCCTCTATTGTTGAATATAATGTCATTTATCTCTGTCGTTATATTTATAATTGATCCTCCATCAAAAGTACCAAACTTTACATATAATATATTGCATTCATAATAACTATTAGTTGACTAAATTAGCTTGCTAAATTATTAGTACATTATTCTTTTTCTTCCTTGCGTGTTACTCCAATCTCGCAGTACAACTACTTTGACGATGGATTTAAATGGTCATGGAATGCTTGGCTGGCATACATGCAAAAGCAAGGAAAATGTGGCACAAATAACACAATAAAAGCGTGGCACAAATTAAAAAAACAAAAAAAGTGTATGCAGCCACATAGACCGCATATGCAGCCCGCATAAGCGCACAGGGCACATAATGGGGGCTTCATGAAAGCGGTGCGCTGAGGGTACCGTGCATGCATATGCGGCCGCACAGGCCGCTTTCGTGAACACTGATTTCACAGATCTATTTCTCCAAGTTGTTAATATCAGAGCAGTAGCTCCCCTTTTGAATTGTTTCATGTTGAAATTTGGGGTCCGAGTCGTGTCCCTGATCACCAGGGACACAAGTTTTACCTAGTTGTGGTGGATGATTTTTCTCGGTTGTCATGGGTGTTTTTATTGAAGAATAAATCTGAAGCAGGGGATGTGATCAAAAATCATATAAATGAAGTGCAGAACGTTTTTTCTTCTACTGTGAAATTTGTAAGAACTGATAATGCTTTGGAATTTTGTACTTGTGCTCTTTCACATTTCTTTTCGTCTCAAGGCATTATCCATCAAACAAATTGTGCTTACACGTCTCAGCAAAATGGCGTTGCAGAAAGAAAACATCGTCATCTTCTTGATATCACTCGCACTCTACTTATTTAGAGTTGTGCTACACATTCGTTTTGGTGTGATGCAGTCCTTACGGCATGTTATTTGGTGAATCGTATGCGACCCTCTGTCTTAGGTGAGAAAGTTCCTCTTTCCATTGGTTTTCCTAAAAGGGAGTCATTTTCTCTTACTCCTCGTGTCTTTGGCTCTATTGCTTTCATCCATCAGTTGACTCCGGGTCTTGACAAGGGTTTTCAAATGTGTGTTTGTTGGGTACTCTCGGACACAGAAGGGTTACCGATGCTATGATCCTTTAAGCAGAAAGTATTATGTCAAGGTTGATGTCATCTTTTTTGAGTCTATGATGTACTTCTCTCCTACAGGTGACAGGTTGGCTTCATCTAGATTAAATGATGAGGTTTTTGTGCCACCTCCTCCGTTGAGTCCATCTTCTACCATACATGTTCATGCTGCTCCACCATCAACACACCACTACCACCTCCACAACAATTGATTCCACCTTTACCAAAATTCTATACTCGTCGGTCTGTTCTTGCTCATGGTACTCGTCAATCATCCAGCACGCCTCAGGTTTGTCTTGATAACATTAATAATGATGGGTATGATGATGTGCAAGTGCAGGGATCTTTGCAGGAGAATAATATACCGACGATTACTGCTTCTGATGATCTGGATGTCCTTGTTGCCTTACGGAAGCAGAAACGTACATGTGCTTCATATCCGCTTGCTTCTCACCGTCTCACAGGGGATTTTCAGAGGTTTGTTGTTGCTCTCTCTACCATGGACATACCACGAAATTATCAGGACGCCTTGAAGAATAGTTGTTGGCGTTTAGTCATGGAGGAGGAAATGGTTGCTCTGCAGTCGCAGGGTACCTGGAGCTTGGTCTCTCCTCTACCAGGAGCATCTGTTGTCAGTTGTAAATGGGTATTTACTGTCAAATATCATGCAGATGGCAGCCTTGACCGTAACAAGGCTCGTTTGGTGGCGCGAGGATTCACTCAAGCATACAGCGTGGATTATATGGATACATTCACTCCAGTCGCGTGTCATTCGACTCTACGTATCCTCCTCAAGCTTGCAAAAATCGGCCGACTAGGCCGACTAGTCGGTCCGACTAGTCGAGTCGGGGGGGTAGCCGACTCGACTAGGCCTAGTCGGCCCTTAGTCGGTCCACCCGACTAGTCGGGCCGACTAGTTGGCCTAGTCGGCCGACTAATCGGCCGACTTTTACAACAACCTTTTTTATTTTTTTTTGTTTTTCACTTTTTTTAAAGCAGATATATTCTAATATACTTAATGTTATATTTAAAGTCAATTACTTCTTTTGTTTCATCATGATGTCATATAAAATGTACAAATATATGTATATACATACGAATATATGTATAAAAAATTGATTTATATATTTAAAATAATTAAAAATTCAAAACCGACTAATGACCGACTAATTCCGACTAGTCATCCGACTGCCGACTAATCCTTAGTAGGTGACCCCGCCGACCGAGTACCGACTACCGCTTTCTGCAACCTTGATCCTCCTTTCAGTTGTTGAGGTACGTGATTGGCTCTTGTTTCAGCTTGATGTTAAGAATGTCTTTTTGTATGGGGATTTGCAGGAAGAAGTCTACATGCAGCAGCCTCCAAGGTTTGCTGCTGAGGGGGAGAGTCAGTCGGTGTGTAGACTTCACAAGGCAATATATGGCCTTAAACAAAGTCCGCGAGCATGGTTTCAGAAGCTTTCTGACCTAATTGAAAGGCAAGGGTTCAAAGATCAAATGCAGATCATTCCTTGTTTGTGCAGAAGATTCCCAGAGGTATTGTCATTATCATTGTCTATATTGATGATATACTTGTTACGGGAGATGATATGCAGGGGATAAAGATGGCAAAAGCATTTCTGGGCCATCAGTTTGTTACTAAGGATCTTGGCACCCTACGATATTTTCTAGGGTTGGAGTTTGCTAGGAATGAGCAGGGTCTTGTGATGACTCAAAGGAAGTATATTATAGACATGCTTGTTGAGATGGGCATGATTGGGTGTCGACCCTCGACTACATCTATGGATCCCGACATGAAGTTATATGATGATACAGAGAAGGTTGACAAGAGAAGATATAGAGAGATTGTTGACGCATACACATTAGTAGTCGTACCTTTCTGTTATTTCTAATTTCGGTTGTATGCTTTATGTAATTTACCCATAGGCTACTCTCCTATATAAGAGAGCCTAGGGCTTATGGAATAAACAACTTGCTCACTTCTCCCAACATGGTATCAGAGCGACGGTCCTAGACCGGAGTTCTTGAAACCCTAACCCTAACCCTAACCCACCCGCCGCCCCCCCCCTCTCTCTCTCTCTCTCTCGTCTCTGCAGATCGGCGCCGCCCTTCTCCTCGGGTGCTTCTCCTCCGATCGGTGCCTCTCCAGCGCATCTGCGGCGCATCCCAGCCGCATCTCGACGCACCTCAGGCGCATCTACGGCACGCGCCACCGCGTGATCTGCGCATCACCTACGCGCGCACATCCAGTGCGCGATATCGCGCATGATCTGTGCATTCCCAGCGCCTGACCGAGCATCCACAGCGCATCCACAGCGCATCCACAGCACCTTACAACGTGCGTGAGCCATACGCGCATTCACAGCGCGTGCCCAGCGCATCCAGTGCGCGAGTCCAGCGCACTAAGTGCACAGCACACGCGATCTACTGCGCATCCAGTGCGCATCAAGTGCTCCGAGTCCTGTAGCTCCTGTGCGGGTGCACGGTTTCCAGCCCTAAGACCCAGAACATCATCATGGGTTTAGTTGCATGAGGTCTACACGTGCAACTAAACCCATTTATGTCGTTGTAGACAAATCACAGTGTTTGTCAATCGTTCCAGTCTTCATTTTCAATATGTCAGAGAGCAAGGCAGATATCCCATCTAATGGCGCATTCCGTGGTCCAGCGCCTATTGTCAAGATGGACGGTACCAACTATGAACTGTGGGCAATGCAGTTCATGAGCATGATGAAGTCTACTGGTAAGAAGCATATTCTTACCGAACCAGAGCCTGCTGAGAAGACTGGAACCTATGCCTCCTGGGAGGCTGATGACGCATACGCCAAAGTTTGGCTATCTGGTACGTTGGCAATTGAGATTGCCAATGACATTCTCCATCAACCTACAGCGAAGGATATGTGGGACATTCTGGCGGCTACATATTCCCAGGCAAAGAACGAGACAAAGATTCTGCAACTCCAGCATGATATCTTCACCATCAAGCAGAATGGTCGCCCTCTACATTCTCTATATACATCACTGAGAGGGATGTTCGAGAAGCTATATAGCTTCATGCCCTTGACAGCCACGCCAGAACAGCAGAAGACATATAGAAACGCCACTATGGTGGGCGTGTTCCTAGCTGCACTTGATCCTGAGTACGAGGCAGCACGATCACAGATTTTGGCTGACTCTACTATTCCTCCAATGGAGGAAGCCTTTCATAGACTGAGTCGGATCATAGTTCCCTCAACTGCTGCAAGTCAGAACTCTTCAGCCATGGCAGCAACCAGAGGTCGTGGTTCGTATCACCAGGGTCGTGGACGTGGACCCCGTGGGAGGAGTGGCCGCACTAGGCCAACATGCACCTACTGTCATCGAGTCGGACACAATGAAGACACATGCTACTCGAAGCATGGATTTCCTGCATCAGCTCGAGCTGCTGAGCAAATAGAGCCTCCGTCTGCTGCTACCCTGGATCAGCGGTTTGATGATCTAGTTGCCCGTCTGAGGGGCATTATACCACCATCCAGTCCGGCACCGACTACAGAGAGTCATTCGGATGCTGCTGCTTCTACCTCCGCATCTACCAGTTCTTCAGGTAGTACACTTGCACTTCACAGTAGCAGATCTGATACATTGCCATGGATTATGGACTCAGGCGCTACACATCATCTATGTGGCGACCAGAGTCTTCTTACGGGATACACTCAGATCCCTCCAGGACGGACAGTAGTCATTGCCAATGGCACCCATTCCCCGATCACTGGTCAGGGGGAGATTAGACTGACATCTTCCATGCAGCTCAAGAATGTGCTACATGCACCCGATTTTTCAATGAATCTGTTGTCAATTAGTCAGATTACGAAGGATCTTCATTGTCGAGCAATTTTTTATCCATCTTCATTGATTTTTCAGGACATCCATACGAGCAACGTGATTGGTCGTGGCTATGAGCAGGGAGGCCTCTACCGCTTGAATCAGACCCCATTCGCTGGAACCACTTCCTCTCCTGCTGGACAAGTATCCCCTTTACTGTGGCATCTGCGTTTTGGCCCTTTACCGCTTCAGAAGTTGCGTCATGTATTACCTTATAGTCTGCCTCACACATCTGTTCAGTGTGAGGCGTGTCAGTTGGGAAAGCATCACAGGTCGTCCTTTCCCAGTCGTCCTGGTCGGAGTAGTACCTCCAAGTTTGAGTTATTTCATGTTGATGTCTGGGGTCCTAGTCGTGTACCTGATCATCAGGGACACAGATTTTATATGGTACTTGTGGATGATTTTTCTAGGGTGTCATGGGTGTTTCTGATGAAAAATAAATCTGAAGCCGGAAATATAATTATTCATTTCATCAATGAAATACAAAATGTTTTTTCCACTTCGGTAAAATTTGTGAGAAGTGACAATGCGTTAGAATTGTGCACAAATGCTCTTGCTAGTTACTACTCCTCAAAAGGGATTGTCCATCAAACGTCGTGTGCTCATACGTCTCAACAAAATGGAATTGCAGAAAGAAAACACCGTCATCTTCTTGACGTCACGAGATCTCTTCTTATACAGAGTCATGTCCCCTATTCCTACTGGGGTGATGCTGTTCTCACGGCATGTTACCTCATTAATCGTATGCCCTCTTCTGTTCTAAATGAACAGATCCCGTTTACCATCATTCATCCCGACAAGGAGTTATTTTCACTTACGCCTCGTGTGTTTGGGTCGGTTGCATTCGTCCACCAGTTGTCCCCTGGTACTGACAAGCTCTCTCCTAGGGCTGTCAAGTGTGTTTTTGTCGGGTACTCCAGAACTCAAAAGGGGTACAAGTGTTTTGATCCTCAGCGTCGACGGTATATGATTAGTGCAGATGTTACATTTTTTGAAAATATTATGTATTTTTCAGCCTCTGGAGACAAGCAGCAATCACCACTATTCACTGACTCCATATATATGACACCACCTCCACCACCTCAGCTGCCGTCAACACCACCATCACCACCGCCATCACCACCACCACCGCCGCCGCCACAAATTATATCACCGCTACCATATCATTATACCCGCAGGCTTCCTCCCACTCATGGTCATGACTCGTCTACTAGCTCGCCTATGGTATGTAATGATAATATTAATGTTGATGGATCTGACGACATTTCTGAGCAGGATACGTTGCAGGGGCCAGAGGAGAACATAGTTGATTTGGATGTACCTATTGCTCTGCGAAAGTCGAAGAGAAGCTGTGCTACATATCCCTTATCAGCATCCGTATCTTTTGAGAGGTTATCTGGAGATTTCAGGTCCTTTGTGGTGGCACTTTCAGCTGTCGAGATTCCGAGGAATCATCATGAAGCTATGCAGGATAGCAGATGGAGGCTAGCAATGGAGGAAGAAATGGCGGCACTCCAGTCCAGAGGAACCTGGAGTTTGGTTCCTACACCTCCAGAGGTGAACCCAGTGAGCTGCAAGTGGGTGTTTACAGTGAAGCACAATGCAGATGGTTCGATTGATAGATTCAAGGCACGACTGGTTGCCCATGGCTTCACACAGACATATGGGGTGGACTACCTTGACACTTTCTCGCCTGTGGCACGTCATTCCACCCTACGGATCTTATTGCCAGTTGCAGTTGCTAGGGACTGGCCACTTCATCAGTTGGACGTGAAGAATGCATTCTTATATGGCGATTTACAGGAGGAAGTGTATATGCAACAGCCACCTGGGTTTGCTGTTGAGGGGGAGTGTTCCAAGGTATGCAGGTTACATAAGGCTATCTATGGCCTTAAGCAGAGTCCCAGAGCTTGGTTCCAGAAGCTATCAGATCTCTTTGAGAAACAAGGATACAAGCGCTCCAATGCTGATCACTCCTTGTTTGTGCAGAAGACCACTAGAGGTATTATTGTAATCATGGTTTATGTTGATGACATCTTGATTACAGGAAATGATGAGCAGGGCATAAAGCAGGCGAAAGAAAGACTGGGAACCGAATTTGTCACCAAGGACTTGGGAGTCCTGAGATATTTTCTGGGACTGGAGTTTGCTAGAAATCAATATGGATTAGTGATGTCGCAGAGAAAATATGTTACAGATCTATTGAGTGAGACAGGTATGTTAGGGTGTCGGCCTGCTACGACACCAATGGATCCCAGCATGAAGCTCTATGATGATGACACGGAAGAGGTGGACAGGAGGAGGTACAGAAAACTGGTAGGCAAACTACTGTATGTCACGATCACTAGACCTGATATATCATTCGCAGTGAGTCGTGTGAGCCAGTTCATGGAGCAACCACGTCAGGTCCATATGGATGCTATACACATGATTATGAGATATCTGAAATCATCTCCAGGTGCAGGCTTGCTATTTAAGAAGGGAAAGGAGATCTCTGTCACAGCATGTGCTGATGCAGATTATGCAGGATGCCCCAAAGACAGGAAGTCCACCTCAGGATTTGCAGTTTATGTTGGAGAGGCATTAGTCTCGTGGAGGAGCAAGAAACAGACAGTGGTAGCCAGATCCAGTGCTGAATCAGAATACAGAGCTATGGCCCAGGCTAGCACAGAAATGATGTGGGTAAAAGCTCTTCTTACAGATCTATATATTGATATACCGCTCCCTATGAAGCTGGAAAGTGATAACCAGGCAGCCTTGTTCATTGCAAACAATCCAGCCTTCCATGAGAGGACCAAGCACATTGAGGTTGACTGTCACTACATACGTGACATGATTCAGAAGGGTTTCATTGCTACATCTCATGTCACCTCAGAGAATCAGACGGCTGATATCTTCACCAAGGCTTTACTTCGAGGCCCATTCCAGAAGTGTGCATCCAAGCTGAGCATGATAGACATCTATGCTCCATCTTGAGGGGGAGTGTTGACGCATACACATTAGTAGTCGTACCTTTCTGTTATTTCTAATTTCAGTTGTATGCTTTATGTAATTTATCCATAGGCTACTCTCCTATATAAGAGAGCCTAGGGCTTATGGAATAAACAACTTGCTCACTTCTCCCAACAGAGATGGTGGGAAAGCTTCTCTACATTACTATCACTAGACCTGATATCTCTTTTGCAGTGAGCCAGGTGAGTCAGTTCACGGAGCAGCCCAAACAAGTACATATGTATACCATATACATGATATTGCGATATCTTAAGTCTTCTCCAGGTACAGGACTACTATTCAGGAAAGAAACAAATCTTTACGTTTCTGCATGTGCTGATGCAGACTATGCAGGATGCCCTAAGGATCGGAAGTCAACTTCAGGTTATGCAGTGTTTGTTGGTAGCTCTTTAGTTTCTTGGAAAAGCAAGAAATAAACAGTGGTGGCTAGATCTAGTGCAGAATCTGAGTATAGGGCCATGGCACAAACAAGTACAGAGATGATGTGGCTTCAAGCTGTGTTAAAAGACTTGCATATAAATGTACATCTACCCATGCAATTACAATGTAATAATCAAGCAGCACTATTTATTGCTAATAATCATGCATTCCATGAAAGAACAAAGCATATTGAGGTAGATTGCCACTATACTAGAGATATGATTCAAGAGGGCTTGATTTCTACTTCCCATGTCAGTTCAAGAGAGCAGACTGCTGACATTTTACCAAGCCATTGCTCAGAGGGTCATTCCAGAAGTGTTCTTCCAACCTGAGCATGATTGACATTTATGCTCCATATTGAGGGGGAGTGTAGAGATATTTATATGATTTATGTACCCTTTTCTGCTATTTTTACTTTCTTGTATCCGTCTTACGTAATTTACCCATATGCCCTCTCTATATAAGAGAGCCTAGGGTTCACTGGAATAAACAATTTATTCTCTTCTTCCAACAGACATCGCTATTATATCTCTGCAGATGTAACCTTCTTTGAGCAGACTAGTTTCTTCAATCATTCAATAACAGATATTCCTCTGGATCTCCCACCTCCACCCCCACTGTCTATAAAAGCCGACAAGTATCTTTACCACAAGATATTCCTTTGTATGTTTCTTTGTTGCAAGATAATTTGCCTTCTACAAGTGCCCCCACCAAGGTTGTATCGGATAATCCTCAAGATCTTCCCATTGCACTATGAAGATCTAAGAGGCTATGTACTTCTCATCCCATGTCTCGCTTCACCTCTGCTACTAGTTTATCATGCACTGACAAGCAATATGCCAATGCTCTCACGACTATCTCTGTTCCGAAAGACCATCACAGTGCTTTGCAGGACCCAGGATGGCGACAGGTCATAAATGAAGGGATGAATGCTCTTATTTTCAAGGGGGACATGGGATCTAGTACAGTGTCCCAAAGGGACTAAACCTGTGGCGTACAGGTGGGTCTTCACCACCAAACAATCACCTGATTGGTCCATTGACATATTAAAAGCTCGTCTTGTGGCCAAAGGCTTTACATAAATATATGGAGTGGATTACTTTGAGGCATTCTCACCGGTAGCACAAATGGGATCAATAAGGACTATCCTTCAGTAGCAGCTAATAAAGCATGGCCTATTTTCAGCTGGATGTGAAAAATATCTTCCTATATGGTGATCTTGATGAGGAAGTGTATATGATGCAGCCTCCAGGTTATGAAGTCGAGGGGGAGTGTATGTGTCGACCTCGCAAAGCCATATATGGTTTGAAGCAGAGCCCAAGAGCATGGTTCAACAGACTTATTGCAAAAATAAGCACTCTTGGTTTTCAAAGAACAACATCTGACTACTCTGTGTTTATCAGAAAACGAACAACTAGTATTGTTATACTTGCAGCCTATGTGGATGATATGCCTGTCACAGGTGATGATGATAATGGAATAGTAGAGACCAAGACCTTCCTTCAGAAGGTGTTTGTTACTAAGGACCTTGGTCCTATACACTACTTCTTAGGTATAGAAGTAATACGCACTACAGAGGGTCTTCATCTCTCACAGAGGAAATATTGTTTGGATATCCTTACTAAAGAAGGATTACTTGGATGCAGGCCTTCTAGTATACCTGCAGATCCAAAGAAACACTTCACTTCCTCTGATCCTGTATTTGAGGACGTTACTCGATACAGAAGTATGGCTGGCAAACTTCTTTACCTTACTGTCACCAGATCGGATATTTCTTATGCAGTGAGCAGAGCTAACCAATACATGGAGAAACCTTGTTACAGTCATTGGCATAATGTTCTTCAAATTCTACAATATTTGAAGGAATCACTAGGGTGTGGCCTCTTTTATGGGGCAAATGGGAACACTGATGTTGTCGCATACATGGTTATTGACTTTTCTACAAGAGCTCGGTATTATTGTCACTACTTTTTTTTTGACGCTCATTATTGTCACTACTCCTATTCCACCATACTGTGACACGAAATCTGCTACCTATATTGCCACGAATCATGTGTTTCATGAGCGAACCAAGCATATAGAGATTGACTGCCATTTTGTTCGTAATGCTGTCAGGATTGGAAGAATTGCTACTCATATCAGCACAAACCTTCAGCTTGCATATGCCTTCACGGAGGCCTTACCCAAGAAGTGTCTTTCTTGGATTATTTCCAAGTTGGGCATGACTGATAGATATGCTCCAACTTGAGGGGGAATGTTAATAATATATATATATAGAGAGAGAGAGAGAGGAAAGGGATCCTACTCCATAGAGTAGGTAACTTACCTACTCCATTCTCTTTTTTTCACTTCTTTTGTTTTTTTTAAATGCTTCCATGGATTTTCATAACTATATCCCTCTAATATGTCATTCAAATTTCATCAGAGCCGATGACTCTTATGCCCTTTGTTGAGAAATTTATATCTCTTTATAAGTCATTCTGTAGTTATTTTATTTTTGTCGGGTATCTATGTAATTTTCCCTAGAGCTTTTCTCCTATATAAGAGAGCTCTAGGGCTACGATGATAGCACTTTTCATTCCTTTACATTTCCGCATGGTATCAAAGCGATGGTCCTGGACCGGATCATATGCCCAAATTCCTCATCCCCACCAAAAACCTCACGCACCGTTGCCGCACGTTCCGCCCCCGCGCTCCCTGGGCCCAGCGCTCGCGCGCCTGCGCCCCCATGCATCTGCGCCTCGCACGCGCCTGTGCGCCTGCGACTGCGCGCATGCGCACCCCTGTTCGCAAGCGTACCTGTGTGCGCATGCGCAACCCCGCACGCGTCTGTGCCTCCGGGCGCCTCCACGCACCCCCGAGCACTTATGCACCCATGAGCATCATAGCTTAGCCTTTCAAAGGAGCCTTCAAGGCAAGGAAGTGGTTGTGGTATGAGTCTACACCCACAACCATCTTCCTAGATGTTTATGTAGACGTTCCTTGTCCGGGTTTGCAACCCCAGTCTTGTGAGATTGTTGTCAACATGTCAGATAACAAAGCAGATATTCCATCCCCGGATGCCTTCAAAGGTCCAGCACCCATTGTGAAGATGGATGGAACTAATTATGAACTATCTACTATACATTCCATGAGTCTAATGCAATGTAATGCCAATAAGCATATCCTCACATAGGAGGAGCCTGTCGACAAGACCGGGGTTAATGCCTCATGGGTGGCAGACGACACGTATGCACGAGTGTGACTTTCTGGAACAGTATCCATGGAGATAGCAAATGACATCTTGAGTCAGCCCACGACAAAGGCTATGTGGGACATTCTTGCCACTACATATTCTTCGGCGAAGAATGAGTCAAAGATTCTGCAACTTCAACATGATATCTTCACTTCGAAGCAGAATGGTCATCCTCTCCATACCCTTTACACTTCTCTGAGGGGTATGTTTGAGAAGTCACATGGTTACATTCCTTTGACTGCTACACCAGAGCAACTCAAGGCATACAGGGATTCCGTGATGACAGGAGTCTTTCTAGCGGCATTGGATCCTGAGTATGATGCAGATAGAGCACAGATTCTTACCGATGCCACTATACCTTTGATGGAGGAGGCATATCGCCGATTGAGAAGACTCTCCATATCTTCCGGTGGTTCTTCCGTGTCTCAGACTTCCTCAGCCATGGCAGCATCTCGTGGTAGGGGGAGCACTATGCAGTTCCGTGACCAAGGAGGCTGTGGAAGAGGAGGGAGCAAACCCCCTCGTCAACCTTGCACTTACTGTCATAGGCCAGGCCATTCAGAGGAATCGTGTTATTCTAAGCATGGGTTTCCTGCCTCAGCACACGTGGCAGACCAGATCCAGCAGGGCAGCAGTTCTTCAGTCGCATCTGACCAAAGGTTTGATGAGTTAGTTGCTCAGCTTAGGGAGATCATGTCGTCTCCCGGGTCAACTAGCTCACAGTCAGGATATTCTGAGGTAGTAGCCTTAACCTCAGCCACTACATCCACATCAGGTACAGCATACGCTTTTACTAGCTGTTACAAGGCAGACTTGTCAGAGTGGATCATGGATTCAGGAGCATCCCATCACCTTTGTGGTGACAAAGGCCAATTCAGTACCTATGGCCCGACTCAGTCAAGAAGAATTGTGGTGATAGCTGATGGGACATATTCCCCCATTACTGGTCAGGGGGAGGTGCAGTTAACCCCTGAAATGCGGCTTCAAAATGTTTTTTACGCTCCTGAATTCTCTACGAATTTATTATCTATTAGTCAAATCACCAAGGATTTGCATTGTCGTGCCATATTTGACCCTTCTGCTCTTGTGTTTCAGGACATTCTAACAAGCAGGGTGATTAATTCTGGTCGTGAGCAAGGGGATCTATACATACTAGTGCAGTCTCCATATGTTGTCGTTTCTTCTCTTCGCACTAGATCTGCTCTCCGTATACATGGCATCTCCGATTTGGCCATCTTCATCTACAAAAGTTGTGTCATGTTCTTCCTCAGATTTCCCCTCGCTCTACTTTCCAGTGCGAGGCACGCCAGCTTGGGAAGCATCATAGGTCCACATTTCATAATCGTCAGGGTCAAAGTAGTCATGGTCTGTTTGAGTTGATTCATTTGGATATTTGGGGTCCCAGTCGTGTTCCTGATCTTCAGAGACATCGATTTTATCTCGTTGCTGTGTATGAGTTTTCTAGATTGTCATGAGTCTTTCTGCTCAAGAACAAGTGTGATGCTAGTCCTATCATTCAATCCTTTATTAATGAAATAAGGAATGTCTTTTCAGCAAATGTCAAGTATATTCGTTCCGATAATACACTTGAATTCTGTAGTACACAACTTTCTCATTTTTTTAGATCTTATGGTATTGTGCATCAGATATCTTGTGCCTATACGTCTCAACAGAATGGGGTGGCTGAAAGGAAACATCGTCATCTCTTGGATGTCACCAGGACTCTTCTAATTCAAAGTTGTGCTCCCCACTCTTACTGGGGAGACGTTCTCACTGTATGTTATTTGGTAAATCGTATGCCTTCGTCCATTCTAGGAGAAAAGATTCCATTCTCGATTGTGTTTTCCGAGAAGTATCTTTTTTCTCCTACACCTCGTGTTTTTGGATGTTGTCTTTGTTCATCAGATGTCTCCAAGGCTTGACAAGCTCTCTCTCAGAGCAGTCAAAAGTGTGTTTGTTGGGTATTCCAAGACCCAAAAGGGGTATTGTTGCTTTGACCTTGCTCGACGAAGTTACTATGTTAGTGCAGATGTCACCTTCTTTGAATCCATCATGTATTTATCTCCTACATGTGACAAGCTCGTTTCTTCATAGAGTGGAGAAGAGGTGTACATGCCACCATCTCCTATCTCTCTTACTCTGCCACCACCACCACAACATTCTCCAAATCCACCACCACCAACACCAATGCCGCCGCCGCCTCCACCTCCTGCCACACCTACTTTCTTTCCTCAGGTTTATCAGTGACGGCCTCATGCTCATGTGCCTCCATCAACATCCAGCACGCCCAAGGTATGTTCTGAGCACCTGAGATCTACTAATGGCACTGGTGATTTGATCGTGCCGGATGTTCTGGACGATACTATTTCTGTGGATACAGTGGACCCGGATGTCCCTATTGCTCTACGACGGAAGCGGTATGCATGTACTATGCATCCTCTATCCTCTCATGTCTCTCTGGCGCGGCTATCTGGGGACTTTCAGAGATTTGTTGTTGCCTTATCAGTGGTGCGGATACCAAGATCCTATCAGGAGGCATTATAGAGTGGCCTTTGGTTTCTTGCTATGGAAGAGGAGATGGCCTCTTTACAATCTCATGGTACGTGGAGTGTTGTTCCTGCTCCCCCAAGTGCTTCTATCGTTGGCAATAAGTGGGTGTTTACTATTAAACACCGTGCAGACGGTTCCGTGGACAGATATAAGGCACGGTTGGTTGCTCATGGATTCACCCAAACCTATGGAGTGGACTATCAAGACACCTTTTCTCCTATTGCGTGTCACTCTACATTACGCATTTTTGTTATCGTTGTTGTGGTAAAGGACCAGCCCCTTTTCCAATTAGATGTCAAGAATGCTTTCTTATTTGGCGATTAGCATGAAGAAGTGTATATGCAGCAACCACCAGGGTTTACTGCTGAGGGGGAGTCTAGCATGGTGTGTAAACTTCATAAGGCCATATATGGTCTTAAGCAGAGTATGAGGGCTTGGTTTCAGAAGCTCTTAGAGTTGATTGAACTATAGGGTTTTGTCAGATCTATTGCGGATCATTCTCTTTTTGTAAAGAGGACCCAGAAAGGTATGGTTGCTATTTTGGTTTATGTGGATGATATTGTTGTCACGGGCAGTCATAGCGAAGGAATTCATGAAGCCAAGGATTTTCTTGGACAACAGTTCGTGACCAAGGATCTTGGTAATTTGAGGTATTTTCTTTGACTAGAATTTGCAAAAAAAACCATCAGGGAATGGTAATGACGCAGAGGAAATATGTCATTGATCTATTATCCGAGACGGGTATGATAGGATGTAGACCTGCTACTACTCCAATGGATCCTAATGCACGGCTTTATAATAATGACTCTGCAGAGGTAGATAAGAGACAGTACAAAGAGCTGGCAGGGAAGCTACTGTATGTCACCATTACCAGGCATGATATATCGTTTGCGGTCAGCAGGGTTAGCCAATTTATGGAGCAACCTCGGCAGTCTCATATGGATACAGTCAACATGATCTTGAGGTATCTCAAGTCTTCTCCAGGTGCAGAACTTCTATTCAGGAGAGACACCACCCTTACAGTGTCAGGATGTGCGGATGCAGACTATGCTGGGTGTCCCAAAGATAGAAAGTCAACTTCAAGTTTCACTGTGTTTGTAGGCAGCTCATTGGTTTCATGGAAGAGCAAGAAACAGACACTTGTGACCAGATATAGCGCGGAGTCAGAGTATAGGGTAATGGCCCAAGGGAGCACAAAAATGTGGGTCAAGTCTGTTCTGACTGACCTAACTATGGAGGTGCCTCTTCCTATGCATCTACAATGTAATAATCAAGTTGTGTTGTTTATAGCGAATAATCATGTCTTTGATGAAAGAACAAAGCACATTGAGATTGACTGCCACTACACCCATGATCTGATTCAAAAGGGATTTATACTCACTTCTCACGTTGCTTCGCGCGATCAGATTGCTGACATGTTCACCAAAGCACTTACAAAGGGATTGTTTCACCGTTGTTGTTCCAAACTGAGCATGATAGATATTTTATGCTCCAGCTTGAGAGGAAGTATTGAGATATTTATATCTCTTTATATGTCATTCTGTAGTTACTTTATTTTTGTCGGTTATCTACATAATTTTCCCTAAAGCTTTTCTCCTATATAAGAGAGCTCTTGGGCTACGATGGTAGCACTTTTCATTCATTTATATTTCCACACCCTTCATCCAGAACAGGTAATTTTAACGGCCTTAAATTTGTTGCAATTGACATGTTCTGGATGGAGGGCATAGGAGTCTCTGTTTCTGATAAAATTTGAATGCATATTAGAGGGATATATTTATGAAAATCCATGGAAGCATTTTTCAAAAAAAAATAAAAAGAAGTGGAAAAAAAAGAATGGAGTAGGTAAGTTACCTACTCCATGGAGTAGGATCCCTTTCCTCCTATATATATAGGGAAAAGTGATGCAGCGTAGACCCAACGGATATGGCCGAATTTTTAGTTAATTTTAATGATCAATTTTATTTACGTTTATTTAAATTATCGTATCTCTAGTTAAATAATTGAGATCGCCTGTGATCTCCAACAATTATTCGTAGATTTGATTTTAAATTTGGTCGGTTAACTAGTTAGAGTCCAATTAAGATAATTAGTGGTCAAATTAAATTAGTTTTCTATTTTGTAAGGACATCCCTCCTATATAAAGGGATGAGGGTCCAGTGTTTTTATTCAGTCAAGTATTAATGAAAATTTGAGTTTATCTCATTATCTCTCTCTCTATCTCTCCTCTCTCCTCCTGCGATCTCCGCGTTCTTCTCCCTCAACCTCTAATGTTCCCTACGAGTTCTCTCCTCAACCCCTCTCTTTTCTCCACCGAAATTCCACCACCCAATTTATTTTAATTATCGACGCCGCGCCAAAAATCGGATCCGCATCAATTGGTATCAGAGCATGGCCTACAGTTCGTCCTCACGATCTAACGATCCGTCCAAGCGTTCACGCTGACCTGCGACGAAAGACTATCAGGCGTTGGAGTGGAAACGACAAGCTGAAGAATTTTACAAACGGGACATGGACGCACGATGTGAGATCCAGATTGCCCAATCCAAATGTCAAGAGATAATGGCTAATCTCAAGGCGATGTGCGCCCTATCGAAGCCTCCGACCACCGAACCCGAAGTTGAAGATGAAGGGCTAGCCGTCGAAGCCGAACGTCTCGCGGGGAATGAAAACCCGGCCGCTGTCCAGGCCATTTTAGAAGGAAAAAACGAAGAAACAATGGTTGCACAGGTATTTTCAGATTCGCCAACTTCCCCGAACTCGACCATCGCCGCCCGCCACTTCCCCTCTCACGCGCCCAGTGCCCTGCCGCCATCGCCCTCACCCATTCCTTCCACCGGCGCCCTGCCAGCACCACCCACAACCCCCTCCTCCCACTACTTCCCCGCATCCAACCAGCCCCGCCATCATCCCGCGCCCTCCCTTCCCATCCCGCAATCGCCAGCCCCGCCTCTGCGCCGCCCCGCGCCACCGCCTCCCCCGACCTCGCGACCTCACCCCATCTCGCCACCCTCCCTCTTCCCAACCCCACGCCTCGCCTCCCCCATCCCGCGTCCAGCGCCTGCACGCCAGCAGCCCACCCATCCCGCCTGTGCCTCCGCCTTCTACTCCCTCGCGAACCGCCCTCACCCCCGCCCCTCCCTCATCGGCCTGCGATCACTCCCGCACACACCTCGTCATTCCAGGCCCGCTACCCCCCCTTGCGCGCCAGTCACAGCGCCGCAGCCTCCCCACAGTGACGTGCCACCTACGCGAAGCCCCGGTCGACCCCCGACATCCCACAGTGTCGCGCCTCCTGCGCGAAGCCCCGGTCGACCCCCGCCACCCTACAGTGTCGTGCCTCACACGCGAAGCTCCGGTCGACCCCCGCCGCCCCACAGCGCCGCGCCTCCTGCGCGAAGCCCCGATCGACCCCCGCCTCCCCACAGAGCCGCGCAGGCCCCGGCCGCAGTCGAGAAGACGCCGCCCCCTGCCGCGCCCTATACGCGAGGAGCATGGGCGTACCCTAACGGGAATTCCGCCAGTTACGCAACGTGAGTCCCGCAGAATGTGGGATTGGAAACTAAGTGGGAAAATTTGCAAAATAAAATCCTATGAACCACTTATTTGCAGAAGGGCCGAAAGGAATAGGAAAGTAAAGAAGAGTGAAGGGGTGCGAAATTTGTGCTCAACCCCCTGGCGGGAGAAATATTTGAAAAAAAGGGCTGCAAGCCAGAAATATGGGGATCCTCCTTATCCAAGTAGGACTAGGGCCTTGGGCATCCCCTATATAAGGACCCCATGGCTTCATTCCTTAGACACATCTCCTCCCCTCCTCTCCCTGTGTTATTGCTTCGCTATGGATGCTCCGAAGGCCATGTTGTTCATGCCTCATCAATTCTTCGGTCACCACAAGGAAGAGACAACGACCCAGAAGACGCCGCCATTCGCGACACACATGTTCTTCAACCATGAAGGCCGCGTCACCCACGCCTGCGTATGGACTCCGTCGTTCGCTCCACATCAGTTCTTCCTGAAGATGACAGAACACGTCGAGTCGTCCTCCAAGCATGCAGATCCAGCAATTCGTCGGGAGACGAATTTTTAAAGCGGAGGAGAGTTGATGCAGCGTAGACCCAACGGATAGGGTCGAATTTTTAGCTTATTTTAATGATCAATTTTATTTACGTTTATTTAAATTATCGTATCTCTAATTAAATAATTGAGATCGTCTGTGATTTCCAACAAATATTCGTAGATTTGATTTTAAATTTGGTCGGTTAATTAGTTAGAGTCCAATTAGGATAATTAGTGGTCAAATTAAATTAGTTTTCTATTTTTGTAAGGCCATCACTCCTATATAAAGGGATGAGGGTCCAGTGTTTTTATTCAGTCAAGTATTAATGAAAATTTGAGTTTATCTCATTATCTCTCTCTATCTCTCCTCTCTCCTCCCGTGATCTCCGCGTTCTTCTCCCTCAATCTCTCGTGTTCCCGACGAGTTCTCTCCTCAACCTCTCTCTTTTCTCCACCGAAATTCCACTGCCCAATTTATTTTAATTATCGACGCCGCGCCAAAAATCAGATCCGCATCAGAAAAGGGAGCCTAAACCCAGGTGTAGGTAACTTTCCTACACCCACCCCGTTTTCTCTAAGTTTTTTTATTTTTTTGAAATAGATCTTTAGTATATTTAAATCACAATATATCACCATCGTGTCATTCAAATTTCAACTTATTTTGAGACATCTAACTTATCCATCAAGACATGCAAATTTTAACGGTCTCAGATTTGCTGAAATCGACCCCTTCTGATGGACATGTTAGGAATGTCTGTTTTACACGAAATTTGAAACATATATTCAACTTAATATTTTAGGTAAATCCCCTAAGGATCCATTTCAAAAAAACAATAAAAATGAGAGAAAATGGGGTGGGTGTAGGTAAGTTACATACACCTGGGTTTAGGATCCCCAATCCCATATATATATATATATATATGTATGTATGTATGTATGTATGTTCACTACGGCTCTTTGTTATTCACTGTAACCCCACTAGGGCACTTACGTATTTTCTCCTCTTTTGGACTCTCTAGACTTTCTAGGGTTTAGTCCTATATAAGGGCTCCTAGGCCTATGGAACAAATCAAGTCATTTCATTCTTTCTTTCCTTTCACAACAACAAAAGAGCACTACTGTAAATTTTGTAAAAATATAGAGATAAACAACAACAAAACCTTTTCCCACTTTAAGTAGAGTCATCTACATGGATTTTTTGCCTCCATTCAGATCTATCTTGGGTATTCTCAAGCTTAGATCCAAAAACTAAGATCCCTTTGTATAGTCTCATTCCAACACTTCTTAGGCTTTCCATGTCCTCTTTCAGCCAGCTCGACATTCCAAAACTCACATCTCCTCACCAGTGCATCAGTTGACCTCCTTTGCAAAGGGTCAAATACCTTAAGCGATTTTCTCGCGTCTTATCTTCCATCGGAGATACACCCATTTTCATTCTGATGGCATCGTTCCGAATCTGATCTTTACGTGTGTGTATCCACACATCCACCTTAGCATTTTCATTTCTGCTACTGTCATTCTCTGCACATATTTATGGTTCATAGCCCAACATTCATATCCATAGAGCATAGCAGGTCTCACAGCTGATTTGTAAAATTGTCCTTTGATTTTCAAACGAATTTTCTTATCACAGAGAACGGTAGAGACTGCTCTCCACTTTAGTCAACCTGCATTTATTCTATTTGTAACATCTACAACAATTTCTCTATCATGTTGCAAAATAGATCCCAAGTATCTAAAAAAATCTTTCTTCTGAATATTATCATCACCAATCTTAACATCGATTCCTTCACCATTGCTTCCATCAATAGTACACTCCATATATTCAGTCTTAGCCATGTTTATACGAAATCCTTTAGTCTCCAAAGCATGTCTCCAGACCTCAAGCTTCTCATTTACTCCATCTCTAGTCTCATCAATCGACACAATATCATCAGCAAATAACATACACCAAGGTATCTCATCCTGAATGTGACTTGTCAACTCGTCCACAATATAGAGATACGAATGTAATTTAAAACATAGGAGTATTAGTGTTATTGAAAAATTTTGGAAGGGCACACATGTAAAAATACCTAAAGATTAATATTATCAATACATTATCCTCTTCCTTACCCCTTAGTCCTAGAAATTAATTGTTCGCCGTAGGCTTTGTCTCCTTTTGGAAGGTAAGAAGGGAAAGAGTGGATGTTCCACTTTTGTAACATGAGATGAGATGAGGAAGTCAACCCCAATCTATTCCATCTTAATATCAATATCTACTCCTAATATGACTCCTTACTACAGCAAATTATCAAGGTAAAGTTTCATTGTGAACAAATAGTGTTTGATTACCTCCACCTCAAGGTGTCCCCCCCCCCTCCATTTTGTCTACATCGTCATCTCTCCTAGCTTTGTTCTTTTAGTCCATAAATCCTCTCACTTCAACCATGTCAAGTTCTTTGTACAACGACGATGGATCATCGTGTCTTCACCAAAAGAAAAGCTAGAAAGAACCTCAAGATGATTTCCTTAGTTGAATTCAGGAATATCAAGCCCGCCTTCAACCAATATTTTCAGTATTGAACCTGGCTTCTTCAGGCTCCACCAAATCTCCATCTTATTACCTGTTGCATCGAACGATAAGAGAATAACAAAGATACCCCCCCCTGAAAGCAAAAGTAGGGGTAAAATAATAGCATAAATACCATATACTATGATGACTTTGCGAAGATACAGAGGAAAAAAGAAAAGAAAGAGGAAACACCTCCAATTGATCAAGCTCTGCTCAACAACAAGGTCCCAACTGGAATGCATCAAATTTCAAAACCATACGAGAGCACCATATTGAGCACCACGGAAAATGATTCCAGAATTAATTCATGCATTCTGACTTGGTTACACCATACATCCTCGATTTCCCCAAACCATATGGAGAGTTTTCAATGGAAAATGAAAGACTTGGACATGATGATTACGTGCAACATATTCAATAACAAACAAGTGATCAGGAAGACAACATATTCAATAACAAAGTTAGATGTGCTGGATTCAAGTGATCAGGAAGACTAAACTCAGAAAAGAGAAAGCACACTACTACTAAATATCCTTCCATACTAGGGAATAATTCAAATGTCTTGAATTCAAAAAAAAATACAACTCCGAATTTAACCATTTGAAAAAGAATTTACGAACAATAATGAAAGTCATTTTGGTGGATGAAGTCGATATTTATGAAAAAGATCATCTTGGGCTCTTGGCTTAGCAAAATTTTGTTACATTCTAAAAAATGATCGTCCAACCAACGATTCGATGCTTGATTCCTTAACAAGATAAGGAATGAACTTTGGCATGGAACTTATTCATCAAAAGTCACATGGAGGGTGGTATAAGTGATACCAAATCTCCAATGTCACAAGAGATATGGCAACTAAATTTGAAAACATCGAAATTTTTTGGGCCAAATGACCAAAGTGTTAACCTCTCCCATCCCTAAGCCAATCCAAGCCCAAGGAAGATCGAATTGTTGTGGAAGCACTGATAAGAATTGGGCCATTGTTAACACTATTTAAATGGAGGTAGCTCGCAAACCAACCCAACTTTGGATAGAAGCTTGCCATACAAGAAAGAGATCACTAAGAAGGTCCAAAACTCATGGGTAATGGTTGGGTGGATGTGTTCTGACGAACCCGTGAATGCCCTAACTAATAGTGTCGAATTGTTGTAGTTGGGCAATTATCAGATCAATCAAAAACTGTTAATTAATTAATTTTATCGATTAATGCGAGCGGTCAATTTATATTTTACTTGGGCAAGCCCAAGGTCGAACTCAAGGAGGCAATTGTCTCCTTAAGTCAATTATTAGGTGATCCAGAAATTAGGTTTTCAAGGAAGCATTTTTTATTTTTTATGCAATTAATAAATGCAATACAATTTTGACAAAGTTCAAGGGCTAAACTGCAAATTTTGATCTAATGAACTCCAAACCCAATGAAACTTGACCAGAATGTGCATGGTTTTAAAAAACGCGCCTCGAGGCGCTGAGGCGTACGCCTCGAGGCGGTTTCCACAAAAAAGCGCCTTGAGGCGCATGAGGCGTTCCTGGAAATATCAACTTACGCCTCGATTGATCGAGGCGCTCCTTGAGGCGTTGAGGCGTCGAGGTGTAGTTGAGGCGTACGCCTCATCTGGAAACGAGTTAAAGGCCAATACCTGATTATTTCGAAGCCCCATTCGCACGAACCAATCGCTGGAGCTTTCCTGGAACCCTAGACCTGCGCGGGCGGAAGAACAGGGTATGCAAAGTCGCCTATCCCCCTTTTTTCCCACAACGTTGCACTTTGGATCTCTTCTCCCATAGATTTCGGCTGATCCTCTTCAGCCTTTTCGTCAGATTTTGTTGTTGGCACCTTGCCAGCTCGCCGTCGCCTCTATCCCTGAGGAGTGGTGCCGCAGTCCGCAACCGTTGAAGGTACTTTTTCCCAAGCATCGTTGAAATTCTTTATATTGTGTTGAGTTGATAGAACTACATAGTACATACATTGAAATTCTTTATATTGTGCAAACGGATGAGGTAAATTTTGTTTGTATATTTAATAGTTAAATTCAATCTTGTCCTATTTCAGAAATGGCTCCAAGATTGAAAAAGAGACATGATGGTGGACGTGATAGATCGGATATTGCATGGAAATATTGTAAAGAGGTTGAGTTAGAGGGAGAACAAAAGAAGAAAGGATACAAATACGTGAGTTGTAACTTTTGTAGCAAGATCATCACAGGTGGTATTGCAAGATTAAAAGAACATTAGGGGAGAAGTCACAAGAATGTTAGTGGATGCCCAAATGTACCGCCAGAAGTGGAAAATGAAATCAAGTTGTTTCTGATGAAGAAAGAGTTGGATAAAAAAAGATCACTTGAAGAGATGCAGGAGGTTCGTCGAGTGGGAGCATATGCCATGCAAGGAGGATCTGATTTTGGTGAGCATGTACCTACCGGATCAAGTGGAGCTCAACAAGTAAGAGGTCCTATGGATCTTTTTGTGGGAGGACGGGGTGCTGGAACGACAAGTGGAAGTGGTGGATGTGCAACTACTCCAGATAATGCAGCACAGATTACATTGAATGCGTCTTGGAGAAAGGAAGAAAGGAAGAGGTGTTGCCAAAGCATAGGGAGATTCTTCATAGAAAATGGGCTCCCTTTCAACGTTGCCACTAGTCCTTCATATGCGACAATGGTGCAAGACATTGGCAACTTTGGAAGGGGTTTGAAACCTCCCACTATGCATGAATTGAGAACTTGGATCTTAAGGGAAGAAGTTAGCACTATAAAGTCACTGATGGATGATGCTAAGGCATCCTGGAGAGAGGTAGGTTGCAGCATTATGTCGGATGGTTGGACGGATGTTAAAGGGCGCACTTTGATTAACTTCTTAGTGAATAACCCTAAGGGCACATGGTTATTGAAATCCATTGATGCATCTGAAGAAATCAAGAATGCCACGTTCATGTTCAATTTGCTTGATGAGGTTGTTGAGGAGGTTGGAGAAAGCAATGTCATACAAGTCATCACTGATAATGCTGCCGCTTACAAAGCAGCTGGAGAGATGTTGATGCAAAAAAGAAAGCACTTATACTGGACTCCATGTGCAGCTCATTGCATTGATCTCATGCTGGAGGATATCTTGAAATTGCCCTTGCATGAGTCCGTCTTTAGAAGGGCAAAAAAGATTATCAACTACATTTACACTCATGGTTGGGTTTTGGCAATGGTGAGGAAACATGTTGATGGAGATCTGGTTCGACCTGCTGTCACCCGCTTTGCTATAGCTTTCCTTACATTGCAGAGGCTGTTTGATGCCAAAGATCCTCTTGAGTCATTTTTCACTTCAAAAACATGGAAAAGCAGCTCCTATGCCACGAAAGCTCCAGGTAAAAGTGTAAAAAACATTATCATGAAAAGTAGATCATTTTGGCCTGGTGTGGCATACGTGATCCGGACGACAAAGCCATTGGTAATGGTGCTTAGAATGGTGGATTCTGAAAGGTATCCACCGATGGGGTTCATTTATGAGGCCATGGATAGGGCCAAAGAAGAAATTTCTCGAAACTTGGGTAATAATGAAGGGAAATATAAGCCAATATGGGAAATTATTGACAGGAGGTGGGACAAGCAATTACATACCCATTTACATGCAGACGCATACTTAGTCAACCCTCAATGCCAATATGATCCATCATTTAGATATGATTATGAAGTGAAAGTTGGATGGTTGTCTTGCGTAGAAAGATTGGTTGCTGACAGGGAGGAAAGGCTGAAAATTGATTTGCAAGTAAGTTCTTTCATCAATGCAAGAGGCTTGTTTGGCTGGTCAGGTGCCATCAAGACACGAAAGAAAAGAAGCCCCGGTATTTAACTTTTGTCATATCTATATGATAAGTTCATTTCAAATTTCTCTTAACAGTAACTTTGCAATCAATTACAGCGGATTGGTGGCAACTCTATGGCGATGAAACTCCTGAACTGAAGAAATTTGCAATGCGCATTTTAAGCTTGACATGTAGTGCATCTGGATGTGAGCGTAATTGGAGCTCCTTCAATCAGGTGATTACTTACTTAAGCTTGGTATAACTTACATTCGCATGCTAAATTTACAATAGATGTATCATGAAACATTTGATTGCTCAATGATAGGTCCACACCAAAAGAAGAAATAATTTGAGACAAGAAAAACTCAATGACCTGGTCTTCTGCATGTTCAACTTAAAGCTGAAGCAAAAGGAAGTGAGAAAAAAGATTTTGGAAGATCCCCTTTGCTTGAATGATGTCGATTCGGATGATGAATGGATTTCTGAACTCCAACTAACTGAAACTGAAGTTGAAGCTTTTCATGAACTTGATGGAAACATTCCTCTTGAAGATGATGCGTTAAATGAAGACATTGTAGAGGAACAAGGCGAAAGGCGACGACAAAAGAAGAAGCAAAAGAACCATCATGGAAAAGGTACCGTAACACATCTTATTTTGTTGTTGCTTCTTTGATGACAATTTAAGGACTAATCTTATTTTTTATTTTACTACTTTCAAATAGGAAAAAGTGTTGTGGATGTTGATGAAGACGAATTCCAAGAAAGTGAGGGACATACTGATGAAGAAGATAATGAGGATGTGATCGTGCAGTATAATGACGACTCACTGGAGGACCCAATAAGCAGCACTGATGACGAAGATGATGGGCAAGATGATATTGAGGCAGAAATTGCTCCTGACGAGTGATGATATTTAGCTAGATAGCCTACATTAATACTTTCAGACTTCCAGTCATTTTTGGATTTGAAACTTGTCTCCTTTTTATTTTCATATGCTGGACTCTAGAAACTTTGTTATTTCGTTAATCAATATTGTATCTTTCATGCCAGTGACTTTAATGCAAGCTTATTTCTAGCATTTGAATACAAAGTTCTATATTTGTATAGTTTTTAACCTACAAACTGAGGCTTACGCCTCGACCGCCTCGAGGCTTACGCCTCGCCTCAATTACAGGAAACCGCCTCGATCCGCCTCACGTTTTTTAAAACCTTGAGAATGTGTATGAATGCAAAATTAAGCTATTGTTGTAGAGATAGTTTCTAGTATTATCATATGTTTATGTACCCTGTTTCTATTTCTTTCTTTTATTTAGGCATCCATGTAATTTACCCGTAAGGCCTCTCCCTATATAAGAGAGCCTAGGGTTTTCCTACGAATCATAAAAAAGACTCCCTTTCGTCTAACATGGTATCAGAGCCACCCTAGGGCTCTTCTCCCTACCCCCCACCCACCGCCCCCACCTTCTCTCCTCCATCCCGGCGGCTTCCAGCCGCTATCGGCCCCACCAACCGCTGCCTGCGGCCCCACCAGCAGCCCTAGTCGCTGCCTGCGGCCCCACCAGCCGCCCGAGCGGCCCCACCAGCCCCTGCCTGCCGCCCTTGCGGCACCGCCGGCTGCCCTAGCAGCCCAGCCAGCCGCTGTCTGTCGCCCCAGCGGCAGCCAGCACACCTCGCGGCACCCGCACGCCGCCCCTACAGCCCCAGCGGCGCCCCCTGCCGCTTCCACAGCCCCAGCGGCGCCCCCTGCCGCTCCCACAGCCCCAGCGGCAACCCCATCAGCCGCAGTAGGGGTTCTGTGGCCTCCACCAGCACTTAGGCGTCGCTCTCCAGGCCTTTCAAGGGCTGTTTTGCTTCCTTGGAAGCGTGCCCTAGAACCTTCTTCCTCGGCTTTATGGATTTGAGTGCGTAAAGGTCTACACACGTACTCAAATCCGATGCAGTTGGTGTAGACATTCATCACATTGTCTATTCTCCCTTCGTCTTCTTCCAGCAGCAGTATGTCAGAATCGAAAGTCGATTTGCCCTCCACCGGCGCATTCAAATGTCCGGCGCCGATAGTGAAGATGGACGGGTCTAACTATGAGTTATGGGCCATGCAGTTCATGAGCCTCATGAAATCAAACGGTAAGAAACACATTCTTACCGAGGATGAGCCTGCGGAGAAGACAGGGATCTATGCCTCATGGGAGGCCGATGATGCTTATGCAAAGGTATGGTTATCGGGTACGTTGACGATGGAGATAGCAAATGATGTCCTCCATCAGCCCACTGCTAAGGCGATGTGGGACATTCTTGCTGCTACATATTCGCAGGTGCGAAATGAGACAAAGATGTTGCAGCTTCAGCATGACATCTTTACGATGAAGCAGGCCGGCAGACCTCTACACTCTCTATACACATCCCTAAGAGGGATGTTTGAGAAGCTCTACAGTACCATCCCTCTGACTGCTACTCCAGAGCAACAGAAGACGTTCCGGAACGCCACCATGGTGGGTGTTCTACTTGCTGCCCTCGATCCTGAGTATGATGCTGCACGGTCACAGATCTTAGCAGATGCAGTCATTCCTCCAGTGGAGGATGTATACAGGAGGCTCAGCCGTATCCCAGTTTCCTCCAGCTCTTCTACTCCACCCCCATCTGCGATGGCAGCTTCGCGTGGGAGAGGTGGACCATCCTCTTGGCGTGGCCGTGGACGTGGTCGTGGCTCTCAGGGAAGAGGCGGTCGAGTCAGTCAGACGTGCTCATATTGTCACAGAACTGGACACTCAGAGGAGACATGCTACTCAAAGCATGGGTTCCCAGCATCGGCACGGGTTGCAGAGCATTCACAGTCTCCATTACCGTCTACTGCAGATCATAGATTTGACGAACTAGTGGCCCGTCTCCGTGATATTATGCCACAGTCTTCTGGTGATTCATCTGGTGGCTCTTCTGATATTGCTGCCACAGCCTCAGCCAGTTCTTCCGCCGCTGCCAGTTCCTCAGGTAGATCTTCAGCAATCATTCCTTCACATGATATATCTGACTGGGTTATAGATTCCGGAGCTACACATCATCTGTGTCGAGATAGAGGTAGATTACAGGCCTACAGGGCTATTCCTCCAGGTCGCTCAGTGCAGATAGCAGATGGTTCCCATTCACCCCTCGTTGGTCAGGGGGAGGTCTTCTTATCCTCCGCTATGCAGCTACAGAATGTTTTACATGCTCCGGAATTCTCACTGAATTTGTTGTCTATTAGTCAGATTACAAAGGATTTGAATTGTCGAGCTATATTTGACCCGTCTTCTCTCATTTTTCAGGACATACTCACGGGCAAGGTGATTGGTTGTGGCTCTGAGCAGAACGGTCTATATCGGCTGGTCCGGGAATCCTATGCTGGCATCTCCGCTCACTCTGCTGGTCCAGTCTCACCTTACATTTGGCATCTTCGTTTTGGTCACCTTCCACTACAGAAAATGCGCCATCTTCTGCCCCAGATTTCCCCAAGTTCGTCGTTTCGTTGTGAAGCATGTCAGTTAGGAAAGCATCACAGGTCGAGCTTTCCAGGTCGTCAGAGTCGGAGCAGTAGCTCCCCTTTCGAGTTGTTACATATAGATATATGGGGTCCGAGCCGTGTTCCCGATCACCAGGGACACAGGTTCTATCTTGTGGTAGTAGATGACTTTTCTCGTGTCTCTTGGGTTTTTCTTCTAAGGAATAAGTCTGAAGCAGGAGATGTTATTAAAAATTTGATTATTGAAGTGCAAAATGTTTTTTCTTCATCAGTCAAATATGTTCGGACAGATAATGCCCTGGAATTTTGTACACGTTCTCTTTCTCAATTTCTGTCTTTGAAGGGAATTATTCATCAAACCACCTGCGCATATACATCCCAACAAAATGGTGTGGCAGAAAGAAAACATCGCCATCTCTTGGATATCACTCGTACCTTATTGATTCAAAGCTGTGCTCCCATTTCCTTCTGGGGGGATGCTGTTCTTACTGCATGCTACCTGGTCAATAGAATGCCGTCCTCTGTCCTTGGAGAAAAGATACCAATTTCTCTTATTTTTCCAGACAAAGAACTATTCTCACTGCCACCTCGTGTCTTTGGTGCTGTGGCGTTTGTTCATCGTCTATCTCCTGGACTTGACAAACTCTCTCCAAGAGCAGTCAAGTGCGTCTTCGTTGGGTATTCCAGAACCCAGAAGGGATACCGATGTTATGATCCTACTACCAACAGGTACTTTGTTAGTGCGGATGTCACTTTCTTCGAGTCGGTCATGTTTTTCTCGCCAGCCGAGGACAGAATGGTACCATCCACCACCGCTGATGATATTTTGGTTCCACCACCACCACCTACCTGTCTTACACCTCCACCTCCTGTGTCAGTCCCTATGCCAGCACCGCCACCACCACCTCCACCACCACCGCCACCTCCACCCATTCCACGGCGAATCATATCACCATTTCCTAACCACTATACGCGTCGGTCAGGTCCTGCTCAGCCAGCAGATCAGCCAATCACTGAGCCTCAGGTATGTTCAGATGATGTTACTACTGACGGGTCAGGTTCGGAACATATGCAGGATGACTCCTTACAGGTGGACCCCGATGATGATCTGGATGTTCCGATTGCTATTCGGAAGCAGAGACGACAGTGTGCTTCCTACCCATTTGCTTCACAGGTTTCCTTCCACCGACTCACAGGTGATTTCCAGAAGTTTGCCACTGCTTTGTCTTCCGTGGACATACCACGGACATACCAGGAAGCCTTAAAGAGTGAATGCTGGAGACAAGCTATGGAAGAAGAAATGGGGGCCTTGCAGTCCCGTGGCACATGGTCTTTGGTTCCTGCACCTCCTGATGCATCAGTTGTAAGCTGCAAATGGGTCTTCACAGTCAAATATCATGCAGATGGCACATTGGATAGATACAAAGCACGCTTAGTCGCCAGGGGATTTACACAGACATATGGTGTTGATTATATGGATACATTCTCTCCAGTGGCGAGGCACTCGACTCTGCGTATCCTCCTGTCTGTTGCAGTAGTTCGTGATTGGAGCATTTATCAGCTGGATATCAAGAATGCATTTCTGTACGGGGACTTACAGGAGGAAGTCTACATGCAGCAGCCACCCGTGTTTACTGCTGAGGGGGAGAAGCATATGGTATGTAGACTTCACAAGGCCATATATGGACTGAAACAGAGTCCACGAGCATGGTTCCAGAAACTGTCCAACCTAATTGAGCACCAGGGATTCAAGAGGTCCAATGCTGACCATTCGTTGTTTGTCCAGAAGTCCGCGGCAGGTACGGTTGTCATAATGGTCTATGTGGATGATATTCTTGTTACAGGAGATGATATTCAGGGCATAGCAAGGGCGAAGGCATTCCTAGGTCGTCAGTTTGTTACAAAGGATCTTGGAACCCTAAGATATTTCCTGGGGTTGGAATTTGCAAGGAATGCACATGGTCTGGTGATGACACAACGGAAGTACATTACAGACTTCCTGGTTGAGACTGGTATGGATGGGTGCAAACCATCAAGCATCCCCATGGACCCCAGCATGAAGCTATATGATGATGATACTGATGAAGTGGATAAGAGGAGATATAGAGAGATGGTGGGAAAACTCCTCTACATTACTATAACCCGTCCAGACATTGCATTTGCAGTTAGCCGGGTGAGTCAGTTTATGGAGCAGCCCAGACAGGTACACATGGATGCTATACACATGATACTGAGGTATCTGAAGTCTACTCCAGGATTAGGGCTACTATTCAGAAAGAGTGCAGATTTATCCATCTCAGCGTGTGCAGACGCAGATTATGCAGGATGCCCTAAGGACAGAAAATCAACCTCAGGGTTTGCAGTGTTCGTTGGAGGCTCTCTGGTGTCTTGGAAGAGCAAGAAACAAACGGTGGTGGCAAGATCCAGTGCGGAATCCGAATACAGGGCAATGGCCCAAGCCAGCACAGAAATGATGTGGGTTCGCTCCGTATTAGAAGATCTACATGTAGCTGTATCTCTACCTATGAAGCTTCAGTGTGACAACCAGGCAGCATTGTTTATCGCCAATAATCCAGCCTTCCATGAGAGGACCAAGCATATTGAAGTTGACTGCCATTACACCAGGGACCTGATCCAGAGAGGATTGATATCCACGGCCCATGTCAGCTCAGGAGATCATACTGCCGATGTATTCACCAAGCCTTTGCTCAGAGGATCTTTCCAGAGATGTTCATCCAAGCTGAGCATGATCAACATCTATGCTCCACCTAGAGGGGGAGTGTAGAGATAGTTTCTAGTATTATCATATGTTTATGTACCCTGTTTCTATTTCTTTCTTTTATTTAGGCATCCATGTAATTTACCCGTAAGGCCTCTCCCTATATAAGAGAGCCTAGGGTTTTCCTACGAATCATAAAAAAGACTCCCTTTCGTCTAACAATTGTATTTTTTTTAAATTTTCTAACATAATATGAATTAATTACGAATTAAATATGAATGCACAGAGATTTCGAGCAAAATAATTTTAATAAATATCAAACACCAATATTTTCTACATATTGAATTACCCTAGATAGGTCTATAGGAGAGGTATCCAGAACTTATTTCCTTAAAATACTAAGTGTGGAATTAATTAAAAATCAATTACTCAGATCACCAATGGTCTAGTGGTAGTACAATGTGTCTACCACACAAAAGACCATGGTTCAAATCCCACTCTTGCAGGGGTTGCGTTATGTAATCGACGGCCAGCGTAAAAAATAGTCGAATCTTTCAACGTGGATTTGAGCAAGAATCCATGTAGCCGACCCTACTTTTAGTGGGAGAAGGCTTAGTACATTTTTACATTTTTACTCAAATCACCAACTATTTTATTGCAACATCGATATGCAGAAAACAATATGATTTATTGCAACATTTTTTGGGCATAATGTAGAACACACCATGTACCCACTTAATGGTCTAGTGGTAGTACAGTGTGTCTACCACACAAAAGACCAGGGTTTAAATCCCACTCTCGCAGGGGTAGCGTTAGGTAGTCGACGGCCAGCATAAAAAATAGTTGAGTCTTTCAACATGGATTTGAGCAAGAATCCATTTAGCCGACCCTACATAAAGTGGGAGAAGGCTTAGTACAAAATGTAGAACACACTAAAATCTACTAACTGAGATTTTTTTAGAATTATTGGAGCAACAGATGATTTATCACAAATTAAAGTTCTCATAGTGGGCAAAATATGCAAATTTCCACTAGATGAATTATGTTAAATCAACCACATAACACAAAAATTCAATTCAATATCCAATTCAATATCCACAAGATAGAGCATAAGGTTTCTACACAAATTTTAGAATAAAAATTTGAAGCGAAAATGATGCTCAAATTAATGCCCAAAGACAGGGGCCAAAATGCAAAACAGAATAAAAAATAAATAAATAAACAATGCGGGTGATTATGCAATTACCAAAACGTCGGGGGGCGTTTATTGCAATTTTCCAGGATCGAGGCGTGCGTGTAACGTGAGCTCCAATAGGCAGGACTTACATGAAATTTGCAGAGAACAAGGGAGGTCGCCTTGTAAATTCCCCAGTGAATCGCGTGCCGAGCACGTGATTTGGTTGACGGGGGTGCAGATGGAATATGCGGGAGCACTGGGGGTCAGCCTGCAATTTTTCGCCCCGCTCACATGCGTTGCACGTGACCTCAACACGCCAGCTGAGGCAGTGTATGGGGCGAGGCCGCGGGGGTGCGCTCAGGTGGAGCAAGCTGCTAGAAGCAGCGTGGGTCGCGCATCGGTCGGAGGGGGACCTCAAAGGGCTCTGTTGCTGATGTGTTGGGGAGGGCGAACGGCGGCCTTGACCGACACATGGTCGAGGAGGAGGACGGATGCTCTGCGGTTGAAGCGGAGGTCGATGGTGATGCGAAGACCGAGCGGCTGAGGAGTGAGCTCGAGGGTGGACCGGCTGGTGGAAGCGGCGCAGGCCGACTGCGGTCGTGCCTGCGAGAGCAGAACGAAGCGAGGGGGTCGATGGTTCGCGAACTGGGGCGAGTGCTGCTTGGCGATCGTGGTAGTCGCCGAGGAAGCTGCGCAAGGGATCGGCTTCAGGGAGCAGTGGTGATGCGATGAGTGGCTCGCCTGCGAAGGGCTCGGCCTAGTTGCTGAGAAGGCGATGGCACTCAGTGCGAGGGTGGTGCGATGACAAGAGAAGGTGGTCGAAGTAGCAGAGAAACAAGGGGAAGACGAAGGTGATGGATGCCCGATTTGGAGAACATGAAGAAAGGCAGAGGAAAGAAGAGAAAGCAGGAGAAGAAGAAGAAGAGGAGGAAGAGGAAGAAGAAAGAAGAGAAGGGATTACCTATAGGAGTGGATGGGCACACTTGGGAGAGGTGGCTGGAACTCTAGCTCCTGTTGGTCTTCGCTCAAGGATCTGGCGTGAGCCGAGATGGGTGAGGCTAGTGTAGTGTCGCGGCAAAGTGGTTGTTCCCACCTTGGATCTTGCCTAGAACGGGAGGTGGCGGCGTCGCTCTAGACTGAAGACTCGTTGCCGTCACCGACGAGATTGTCGAGCTGGTGAAGGCTCCCTCTCTATCTCCGTTGCCAGATAGGGTGCGAAGTCGACGGTGCTCGAGGTTTTATGGACATATGTAGTTTGCAGGTCGTGCAGCTCAATGCGGGACTCGCAGAGGGAGGTTGAAGAGGGAGGAGGTAGTGAGTGGTTACACAACCGCCGCGCGGGGGTGACGTGGGTCGTGCGCAAGAGAGGGTCACACGAAGGAGGTGGAAGAGATGGGAGAGAAGGTAGTGTGACGGCGACGCGGGAGGAAAGGGTCACAGGCGGACCGGGTCGGGCGGAGCAGTGCAGTGGGAGAGGAGAGAGAAGGGGGGAGGCGCCATGTGGCGCGCGTAGGGGCAGCCACGTGGCGAGGGGAAAATAATAAAAAAGAAATTAAAAATTAAATTATATTAAATTAATAGATATAATTAAAATTAAAATAAAGTTAATCAATAAATAAATAAAAATAATATAAATAATATAAATAAGTAAATAAACAAATAATAAATAAGTAAAATAAATAAAATTACAAAAATAACAGAAAATGGGGTAACACGTGCCACATGTCGCTCTCAGAAAAATCAAAAATTAAATATGTTAGAGACTACTGTAGATTGATGTTTCTTTATTTATCATTGTTTCCTTATGTATTGTTTCCTTGTGTATCACGGTTTCCTTATGTATTGTTTCCTTATGTAACCCCAGACTGGTATTTATGTAAGTTCTCCTCTGAGCACCCTAGGGTTTAGTCCTATATAAGGACCCCTAGACCTCACAGAATAAACACACAATATTCTTCTCTTCTTTCCTCCACATGGTATCAGAGCGGCGGTCCTAGATCGGTGTTCTGATCTAATATTCCTCTGCCACCGCCCGCCCCTTCTCCCTCCCTCCACGACGCCCAGCAAGAGCCCCGTGCTAGGCATGCACCCCTGCGTCTTAGGCCCCTCGCCCTAGGCCCCCTGCGCCCCCCCCCCCCCCCCACGCTCCTCCGTGCCCCTCGCGCCCCTCCGCGCCCATGTGCGCCCTGCGCGTCCTTGCGCTCCCTGCGCAACCTGCGATCTGTCGTAACCTCCATGTGGCCCTAGGCTTCTGCCGCTGCCGCCCTAGGCCCCTTGTTCGACTTCGGTTTAAGGCGTTGAGCCTCCACAACTCTCCAAAAATGTGCAACTAAGGAGGTTCTACGGATCAACTACAACTTCATCTAGGTTACTTTTTCTTGACCTAGAGACGCTATCATGACGTCCATCGAGACCAAGCCTATGTATCCTCCTCCTTTGATGATACAAGGCACATTTATCAAGTTGAAAGGCTTCGAAAACTATGTTCTATGGTCTCGATCCTTCAAGATTTTTATTGGTGGCCAACGAAAGAGTGTCATCCTCACGAAGACTCCTCCTGCTACCACTTATGCAGAAGCTTGGTTTGTCGACAATTGCCAGGTAATTACTTGGATGACAAATAGTGTAGATCAAATATTGTTGCAAATCTCTTATATAAAGATACTGCTAAAGCCATGTGGGAAAATCTTGAGCACACATATTCCCAGAAAACAACCAAGTCTCGTCTTTCTGATATATACACAAGAATCTGGTCTACTAATCAAGAAGAGACCAGTCTAACTGAATACTACCGAACACTTACAAGCCTGTTTGAAGAACTTCTTATCTTTCAACCTGCATGCTGTGATAAACAAACAGGCGAACGTGCTGAGTGGCAGGTCTACAGGTTCCTCTCAGGGCTTCACCCGAAGTACAAAATTGCAAAAGATCAATTTCTTATGGCAGATAAATTGCCTGCGATCGAAACCATATTCGGTCAACTACAGGAACTGGAGGCTCCAGTTCAAAATTCTCTGGTTCATTCTTCTACAGAGACAACAGCCCACTATTCATCTGGGTACAGAGGACGACAGCCTTATCCTGGAGGCCGAGGTCATGGCCGCGGACATGACTCAGGTCGTGGACGTGACCTTGGACAAGGTCATGGTCGTGATTTCTCTATAGGTCGTTATCCTGCATGCGTACACTGTGGTCGCATGAATCATCCTTCTGAGCGGTAAGCAACCAAGTGCTCATAACACTTACGACGACGAATCACATGATACGAACAATGATACAACTACTCAGAGTACGTATGGACAACAGACTCCATTCACTGCTTCTGAATATACTCGTCTGCGGCAACTTCTAAATGATTCGGCTCCCTCAACCAAAGATATGACCGCATCTGTTGCTACTGCTAGCCTTGCCACTACCTCAGGTACAGTGGCCAACTCAGTCTCTGTTACCAAACATGCATGGATTATTGATTCTGGTGCTTCCACTCATCTAACGGGAGATGCAAGTCTACTCACCTCATCTCAACACTCTACCACTGTAAAGAGTGTCCGTGTTGCCAATGGGGATCATTATCCCATTACTGTTGTTGGAACTATTGACTTCTCCAAACTTCGACTGACAGATGTGTATTGTGCCCCTGTTTTCCCACTCAGTCTTTTATATGTTCAGAAGCTATGTCGTGAGCTACATTGTCGTGTTATTTTTGATGAATTCTGCTGCTATTTTCAGGACATCCGGACGAGGCAAATTTTGGTGGGGGACATGAGAGGAATGGCCTATATTACCTCAACAGCCCGTCTACTTCCAACTTTGTTGGCGCTACCACCATCTCTGAAGATCCCCTTCTATGGCATCTTCGTCTGGGACATCCTTCTGCCAAAGCTCTCTCTATGATGTTCCCTGAACTATCTAAGCTAAAACCCTTTGAGTGTGAAGCATGTCAGTTCGGAAAACATCATAGAGTTTCCTTTCCTGCTAGAACTGAGCCTCGTCGCACTACTCCTTTCTTCCTAATTCATTGTAATATCCGGGGACCCTGTCCGGTCCGAACTATTAGTGGTCATAAGTACTTTATTGTTTTTGTGGATGACTACAGTCGCTTATCTTGGGTTTTCTTGTTAAAAGAACATTCAAAAATTAATATTGTTGTCAAGAACTTCTTTCATTGTGTCAAAAAAAATCTTCATTACTATTAAAATCTTTCGGTTGCTTCTGGAAGGAGGAGAAGGAGCTTCTTGCATGAGGTGGAGGTGGGGGGCCGAAGGGTTTCAGGGGAAAGGAACATTGGTGTTGCCTTGTGGGAGCATTTTGTAAGGGCCTCGAGGAGGGTGAGGGGGGGATGGTTGGGGGTGGACCGGACGAGGGTCGGGGTCGTTGACCGGTCAGCAGGCGGATTTGTTGGTAGCAGATTTTTCGGAGGCGGAGGTTCGCAGGGCGGTCTGGGATTTAAATGCGGATGGGGCTCCTGGCTCGGATGGTTTCTCTATTTGTTTTTACAGGGAGTTCTGGGATATGTTGAAGGGAGAAATTCTGGGGGTTCTGAATGAGTTCAAGAATGGCAACTGCGGCTTTGAGAAGGTCAACAGGGCCTTGATTTTTCTATTGCCTAAGAAAGAGACCCCAGTGGGTGTTGGAGACTACCGGCCTATATCGATCTCTAACGGCATCTATCTCATTGTGGCCAAGGTCTTGGCGAGCAGGCTTAGAATTGTTCTCTCGAGCGTGGTTCTTCCTTCACAGTCCGCATTCATTCCTGGACGTTGTATGGCAGATGGTATTGTGACTGCGTCGGAGGTCTGTCGTGAATGGAAGAGATCTAGGAAGAAAGGTGCAATTTGGAAGATCGACTATGCGAAGGCCTATGATTGTATCAGCTGTAAGTTCTTGTGGATGTCGCTTGAGAAGAAGGGATTCCCACCTCTTTGGGTGGACTGGGTTAAGAGGTGTGTCACTACGTGCTCTTGCTCGATGCTGGTCAATGGAAGTCAGGAGGGAGGTTGGTTCCAACCGAAGAGGGGGGTGCGCCAGGGATGCCCCCTTGCTCCCCTTCTGTTTGTTTTGGTTGCGGATTGTCTTGCGATTTTATTTCAGCGGGCAGTTGAGGAAAGCAGGTGTGAGGGGTTCACGTTGAGGGACATCTCCGTCCCGATTTTGCAATATGCGGACGACACGCTGATTTTTTGGGGGGGACGGAGGCATAGAACCACAATGCTGTTGTCCTGGTGGACGTGTTTGGATGTCTTTCTGGCTTGCAGATCAACAGACAGAAGTCTGTACTGGTAACTCTTGGGATGCAGGAGGACGAGAAGAACCGGTTAGCTGAGTGGGCGGGCTGCCCCCTAAGAACATTACCCATCTCCTACTTGGGGTTGCCTTTGGTAGACGGCAGACTGAGGCAGTCCGATTGGGACTGTGTTCTTCGGAGGTTGGAGGAGCGGATGGAGGGGTGGAAGGCTGTCACTTTGTCCAAGGGCGGGAAGCTTACCCTGCTCAAACATGTTCTTTCTGCAATTCCGATTTTCTTCTTCTATACCCGCTTGATGCATGTTGGGGTTAGAAAGAAGGTGGAGGCTTTGATGAGATCTTTCTTCTGGTCTAGTGGAAAGCAGGATAAGAAGGGGTTGCACCTGGTGGCTTGGAGGGATCTTACTCTACCCGTTTCCGAGGGTGGTTTGGGGGTCAGGGAGAACAGGGCCTTGCTTGTGAAGTTGGTGGTGCGCATCTGGGGCCCATCGAACTTGCTGGTGGTGCGGCTGCTGAGGAAGATCTATGGGGTCTCGGGCGAGTTGGTGGCGGCGAGGCGGCGTCATGAATCTTTGTTGTGGAGTGGGGTCCGTGCGGTCTTGTCGGGCATGAAGCCTTTTCTTCGGCCGCAGCTGGGAGACGGTCTTCTCTTCAGATTTTGGCATAATGACTAGACGGGAGAGGGGCCTTTGGCCCTCCGTTTCCCTAGATTGGTGGCGTTGGCTGTGGACAAGGGGGCACGGGTGGCGGAGGTTGTGGACTCAGGTACTTGGGCTCCGAGGTTCACTGCGGTTATGTCTGAGCAGAGGATGCAGGATTTTTTGCAGCTGCTTATGGAGATTCCCTCAGTCGGGGAGTTGTCGGGGGAGCCGGACTGTTTTAAGTGGGTGGAGGGTAAGTTCTCGGTTAAGAAGGCGTACCGGCGGTTGTGGTGGAGTGATGGAGCATACCGAGGATCTATGCGTGGATCTGAAGATTATTTGGACGGCAAAGATTCCTACCATGGTTAAAGTGTTCCTCTGGTGTTTGCGGCGGGGTCGTCTGTGTGACAAGGTCAGAAGGGGCAGATTGTTGGGCGCAACGGACGTTTATTGTGACAGATGCATTGATGGCGTGGAAGACGCGAATCACATCTTCTTCGGTTGCAGGCTGTCGGTTGACGTGTGGGAGTCCTTGGGTTTGCCATGGGTTCAGTCTTCCTGTGCGGATCTTTTTTGGGGATCTATTCGTGCGGTGGGGGCCGGCTCCACCAGTGATGTTTCCAGAGTTTTTGCGGTACTTTGGGCTATATGGCTTGGTAGAAATGATGCCATTTTCAAAGGGCAGCGTTTTTACTGTGAAAATGTGGTGGCACAGTGTAACGCTTTGTACAATTTCTGGGTATCCGGATGATGTAACTTTTTGCATATCAATGAAATTTGTGGTGTGGTGACTCCCATCTTGGGAGTGCTCCCCCTTGTTTTTATTCAAAAAAAACTTTTTTGCCTCCCACTGTACCATACATCAAACTTCTTGCCCATATACATCCCAACAAAATGGGGTTGTTGAAAGAAAACTAAGACACCTTCTTGATATTGCTCGATCCTTACTCACCCATATGAATGTTCCCAAGATTTATTGGGGCAATGCTATTCTTACTGATGTTCATCTTATAAACAGGGTCCCCTCTGCTTCTCTACATGGCTCCACTCATTTCAACTTGCTATATCCCAAGGAGAAACCTTTCCCTCTGCCCCTACGAATTTTTGGATGCACAGCCTTTGTCCATAATTTCCATACCACTGACAAATTATCTGCTCGCGCTATCAAATGTATTTTTATAGGGTATTCTCAAACTCAAAAAGGATACATATGTTATGATCCTACAGGACATCATTATTATGTTTCTCTTGATGTCACCTTCTTTGAACAAAACAGCTTCTTTACTCAGACAGTGTCTGATATTCCTCTTCAGTTTCCTCCTCCACCAATTGTGTATAAAAGAAGAACTGTGTCTAATCCTGTTCATGTTCCTTTACCTATTCCATTGTTGCAGGAAACTGTGCCATCCTCGAGTGCTCCCACCAATACTATCCTGGATAGTCCTCAGGAGCTTCCGATCGCTCTACGCAGAACAAAGAGGCAATGTACACTTCATCCAATATCTCATTTCACCTCTACTAATGGGTTATCTTGCTCTGACAAAAGATATGCAGATGCTATAATGGCTATTTCTGTTCCCAAAGATCATCATAGTGCACTACAAGATGAGGGATGGAGAATGGCAATGAATGAAGAAATGGAAGCATTACAGTCTAGAAAAACTTGGGGCCTTGTCAAATGCCCTCCTAGATGTAAACCAGTTGCATGTCATTGGATCTTCATTACAAAGCAGTCCCCTGGCAGTTCTATTGATCGTTTAAAGGCAAGACTTGTAGCAAAAGGCTTTACTCAAACATACGGGGTAGACTACTTCGAAACATTCTCCCCGTGGCTAGAATGGGATCCATACGAATTATCATCTCTGTGGCTGTGAACAAAGGGTGGCCTATGTTTCAGTTAGATGTCAAGAATGCATTTCTATATGGAGAGCTTGACGAAGAAGTCTACATGATACAACCCCCAGGTTACGAAGTCGAGGGTGAGTATGTATGCCGACTTCACAAAGCCATCTACGGATAAAGCAAAGTCCAAGAGCTTGGTTTGATAGACTGAGTGTAGGGATTGGCACCATGGGCTTTCAGAGGACTACGTCTGACTATTCGGTTTTTGTCATGAGACGGCAGACTGGTACTGTAATTCTTGCTGTATATGTAGATGATATGATTATTACTGGAGATGATGACCAAGGGATATTAGAAACCAAGGCTTTCTAGCAAAAAGTATTCATCACCAAGGATCTTGGACAACTTCGCTATCTTCTAGGCATAGAAGCTCTACGTACTAAGAAAGGCTTACATATGTCGCAGAGGAAATACTGCCTTGACATACTAACTGAGGCAGGACTACTTGGGTGCAAACCCTCAGGAATTCCAGCAGAGCCTAGAAAACATTCTGCATCCAATGATCCTCTCTTTGAAGACACTACACGATATAGGAGCCTGGTTGGCAAACTTCTATATCTTACAATTACTAGACCTGATACATCCTATGTTGTAAGCAGAGCCAGCCAATATATGGAGAAACCATGCTACAGCCATTGGCAAGATGTTCTTCAAATCCTTCGCTACCTAAAAGACTCGTCAGGACGAGGAATCTTCTATGGGGCAAATGGTCACACAAATCTCACTGCATATGCTGACGCCGATTATGCAAGCTCTCCTGAAGACCGTCGATCTACAACCGGATATGCCATGATGGTAGGAGGAAATCTGGTTAGTCGGAGGAGCAAGAAACAAGCAGTCGTTTCAATATCTAGTGCTGAAACTGAATATAGAGCAATGGCTCAGGCTACATGTGAGATCACGTGGCTGCTCACTTTTCTACAAGAACTAAATGTTGTTACATCCACTCCTATTCCCTTGTACTGTGATAACAAATCAGCTACCTACATTGGTATCAATCATGTGTTCCATGAGAGAACAAAACATGTTGAGATTGATTGTCACTTTATCAGAGATGTTGTACGAGGAGGGAAGATAACCACGCCGTACATTCCAACAGATCTTCAACTTGCTGATATTTTTACCAAGGCAGTGACTAAGAAATGACTTTCCTGGATAACTTCCAAGTTGGGCATGATTGATGAATATGCTCCAACTTGAGGGGGAGTGTTAGAGATTACCGTAGATTGATGTTTCTTTATTTATCACAGTTTCCTTATGTATTGTTTCCTTGTGTATCACTATTTCCTTATGTATTATTTCCTTATGTAACCCCAGAGGGGTATTTATGTAAGTTCTCCTCTGAGCACCCTAGGGTTTAGTCCTATATAAGGACCCCTAGACCTCACAAAATAAACACACAATATTCTTCTATTCTTTCCTCCACAAAATATAAACAAAAAAATCAAAAAGATATAACAAAAGGGATCAAATCAAAAAGTGGTCAACACGAAAGTTGCTTGTCTCGACGAGATCTATAACTTTCGTGAAGGACCCGAAACCAAAATAAATCATATGTACAAAAACGTATTTTCGGGTGGTATCTTATTAGTATAAAATACCGCATTTTTATGATTTGCATTTTTTGTCATTTTTTAAAAAAATATAAAAATAAAAAAATCAGGGAAAATATGAAATAAATATTTACAACTCAAACTTTCTTTTTAGATTTTAATAATTAAGAAAATAAAAGGATAAAATAAAAATAAAATACAGGGACATATGTATAATATACAATGGGGCCCAAAACCCAAGTTTCACATACGAACTCCGATTCTTTTAAATTTGATCTTGTTTTGAAGGTAATTGAACGTACATTATTTCAAAATGAGTAGGGATCCATAGGAGACTGTAAGAGAGAGATATTCACGTTTTAAGACTCTAAGTCTCAAACTATGGTTTGGGTTTTATTGGTCAATTTTACTTATTAGTGTTAGAAATATATACACTATAGAGTTGATTTTATTCAATTCTAAGTTAGATAAAAATAATGAAAATATGGCGAATATACATGTGATATTTACAAGGGAATTTGGCTTCTTATTTAATGCAAATATGCATGCTAAAATGCAGAACGTAACTCTAAGTGCATGAATGAGGATAATGCAAAATAAATAGAGAAATGCAGCTAATTACTCAAGAACGAAGCTCTATTTTTGACGTTTAGAGTGATCAATCATAGATTCATCATGTTCTTGCATCGAAGCAGAATGACAACTTTTCAAGCTATACCAATATAAAAACATCACATTCCAATAAGCAAAAGGAAGTTCCATGAAGATAAAGAAAATTTTTGATTTCTTCTTTCGTGTCCTGAGATCAAAATGTTTTGTGATTACATCCGAAACCGCCAACACATACAAGGCATCCTCGAGCAAATCAATTGTCGGATTTTCTTTGCGAAGTGGGAAATTTCAAAATATTTATGACCAGTGATTTGATAATCTTTCTCTAAAAACGGTGGGGGCGCATTACTTCCATTATTTTATGAGAGGGTCATATTAAACATTTTTGTTAAAGGATAGTTACATGCTGCCAGTGTAAACATGAATGAAATATCGCTTCTTGTAGCACAGTAAAAAACCTTTATCGAAACCCCCTACATCCCATAATGGCCCCTCAGCATAGTCAGAAGGGTTGTTGTTACTTGTTCCTTTTGCTGAGAAAGGAGCACCATGCTTCCAGTACATGTTAATGTTGGAATAAAAATCATCATCCCCTATTTAAAATCTAAACTTTGCGAAGAAGCAGTCTCTGAGAAACGAATATCAGAAATGTCTCATTGTGGATTTCTCCAAACCTATCATCTCCCTCAAATGGACGAAGAAAATCCTAGAGATCGAGATCTCAAAGGCCACCTTCAATCGACATGCTTGGAAAATATCGAAACATCAACTGGTGATCAACACAGGCTCCGTTGAGAGTCTTGAGACCTTCCAAACTCTTGCGTACTAATCAGTAGATGGTGTTGATGAATCTTGTATTTTATAATATAAGCGATCTCCCTCGTGGAGACGAGTGAGTGGAGGAGGTTCGCACATTGGGTAGTGTCTCTTGGTCTATCTCTTCATCACACTACTCCAACGTCTTGAACTATATCATGAAGAACATCAATAAGTTATTAGACTATAAATGTCCAAACTTGGATATGGATTGTTATGAGTGCATATAGTTCAACTACTTGACTATATTCCGGATGTCACAAATATCTAGTGAGAAACTAAATCCAAACTGTCGGTGAAATTTTTGAGGTAACATTCCACCCTCTATCTTACAATCAGGGGAACAAATTTCAATATTGTGATAATCTGCTAATAGAAAGCTCCCGCATAGACAATGCGGTCGCCTCCTTCAAAACTGAGGAAGAACTATGCAGAAACTCCTCCAAGAGAACAAGTTAAAACTGAGTGAAGATGCTTGTATTGAATTAACTGTTGAGAAATATTTGACTTATATCCAGCAACGGCTTAGAACACATGAATCTAGATGTATCTTCTTTTCCATCTCATGGAGGACCATCAAAAACTAAACCATTATAAATTAGGATTGAATTATATAGGGAGGTCATCGAGTATGCTCTTCTTTGGATGCAAAGAAAGGTGAAACCAATTGAGGTCTCCACTTGGGTACATCTAAAAGCTCTCTCCGGGTAGATTGCTACTAAAGAAAGACTCCAAATGGCGGAAACATTAGCCAAAGACCTCTCCCAAGATGAAACTACAACATTTTTTTTGAAAAATAAGAGATGGGTGAACTCCCAAGGTGGGAGTTCCTGCTATATATTAAAAAAGGCGTTACAAGTTAGCTCAACGCCCAGGAATTGTAAAGGACGTTACAGTGAATCAAGACATTCTCGGGATAGAATCTAACACTCTTAAAGATGCACTCGTTTCTCCCTTGCCAAATCGCCCATAACGCAGCAAATACTAGAGATATATCGTCAGTGGAGCCGGACCCGATCCGCCTGATGGACTGCCAAAATAGCGATGTGCTCTCGTGCCGCAACCAAGACAGGTTCAAGGACTGCCAGACCTCCGCAGAAAAACGGCAAGAAAAGAAGATATGCTCGGCATCCTCATGAAGTTCATGGCATCTATCACAGATAATATCCTGAGAGCCAAACATGCGGGCCCTTCTCATCTTGTCGCAGATCCTGTTCCTCCGAAGACACCACAAGAATATTTTGACCCTAAGAGGAATCTTAGCGGCCCAAATAAGGCGCAAGTCCTGGGCCAGATCCGCACTCGGCACCGCCGCCGTGTTACGAAGATGATTATAGATGTGCTTGGTAGAAAACTTAGTGCCAACCCACTTAAAGTGGTCACAGTTGTCCGGAGCACCACCAACAAGGGTGTCCGAAGCAGAAGGAAGCTCGGAAAGGAGACGCAAATATTCATCCAACCGCTGCGGGGGGAGGTGATTGACGAAGAGAGGGGCCCAGGTGACAGTGCCCCCCGCTTGGGAGACCGAGCACTCACAGTCCGTGGACAGCGCGAACAGCCTCGGAAACCTATCACAAAGATTTCCCTCCCCGGACGAATCATCTCTCCAGAAGCGAAATCGCCGACCATCCCGCACCGCCGGCGACAAGAACTGCGACACTTTCGGCAAAACTTTACTAATACCTGACCAAAGAGGAGATTCCCACCGAAGATGTTTGGACACCAAGTCATCCCTCACGTCATAAATCTTGCGAAGGAGCCGGTGAACCATGGCCTGCAAGGGGCCCCAAATGTGGGCAGCCCACTTGCCAAGCAGCGCCATATTCATGCAATCAAGGTCCCGGACGCCCAGGCCACCCGCCTCCTTGTTGTTTGTAATTTCCTTCCAGCCCACCAGGTGGACGCCCGCCCTCTGTTACTTCCCGTCCGACCAAAAGAAGGATTTCATCATTGATTCCAATTGTTTTCGCACACCAACGGGAAGGGTGCGCGTGCAAAAGAAAAAATGGGGATTGCTGACAGAACATGCTTAAGCAAGATAAACTTCCCCCCCCTGGATAAGCAGGATGTCTTCCAACCAGCCAGCTTTCGTTCCATCTTCTGAATAACCAAATCCCAGACCGCCCTCTTAAGCTTACCATCCGTCAGTGGAAGGCCAAGAAAATTAATAGGAAGAGATCCCAAAGCGCACCCCGTGATGTTGCCAAGCAAGGCCTTAAATGTCGGTTTCGGTCACCATTTCGGTATCGACCAAAACAGAATTTCGATGGAATTTCGGTGGAATTTCGACCGAAATTTCGGTCATTTCGGTCATTTTTTGTACTAGGACCCCTATATTTCGGTCATTTCGGTCAATTTTGATTTCGACTGGATATCGATATTCGATAGAAATTCGACCGAATTTCGCTGAAATTTGAGGCCATGTTGCCAAGATCCTCGCGCTCCCCAGGTAGCATGCCAAATGTGACCACCTGGGATTTGTCACGGTTGGCGACGAGACCAGAGAGCTCACCGAAGATACCCAACAACAAAGTCGCGTTGGTCGATTGCGACGTAGAACCCCCAAGCAGCACCAGCGTGTCGTCAGCGTATTGCAGCACGGGGATGGAAATGCCGTCAAGAGTGAAACCTGTGCACAGCCCAGCTTCAACCGATTGCACAAGCAAGACGGCCAGCGAATCAGCAATAATGTCGAATAAAAGAGGGGCCATAGGACAGCCCTGCCGAATCCCTCGCTGCGGCTAGAAGGGGGGGCCCTCCGGCCTGCCGTTGACCATAACTGAGAGGGAGGTAGTCGTGATGCAGCGCTTCATCCAATCAATCCAAATGTCCGGAAAACCTCGCAATCGCAAGGATGTCCAGATGAAATTCCAAGCGACACAATCATAGGCTTTGGAGAAGTCGATCTTCCATAGAGCACCTTTCGTCTTTGTTCTTCTCCAATGCATACAGATTTCAGAAGACATGACCAAAATGTCAGCCATCTGCCGTCCCGGGACGAAGGCCCCTTGAGTAGGCAAGATCACCGAATCAACCACTTGATGCAAGCGGTTAACGAGGGTCTTAGCAATGATAAGATGAAACTACAACATGGGTGACTCCTCTAGTAGCAACTCCAATTTAGTCCGATACTAAAGAAAAATGTACATTAGCCTCTACAACAAATAAAAGTATTTAGAAGTGCAAATCCTCTTCACCTTTTATAATTCACTCAAACGAACTTTTGGACTTATTTTATTTTGGGTTTGATGATTGCGAGGGAAAATTTAAATGCATTGATAAGATGTTGTAGGATTAGAAAGTAATTGTTACAGTAGGCTGCTGACGGATTTTAAACTGTTTTTTTATAAGAAAATATCACTCATCTCTCGGAACATAAGGGGACTGGAGGGTAAATATAAACTTGGTTGAATCAAAGCCTGCAGCTAAAGTCTACCCCCAGGTTGGAGACAGAGCGAGTTTAGTCATGTCCTTCATCAGATGTGCATCCAGAAAGAATTTGATCTGGGCAAGCTTTCACCCATTGATCTGGTAGTCTACACCTGAATCATTACCAAACCAAATCATCATGTTCCTACTCCCCTAGAGCTAAAATCGTAGTCTCAAAGCATGAAGTATTGATTCCTTGTTGGAGAGACGAATATGTTTTAGGTCATCATCTCTTTCAATCTTGCCAAAGAACAAGAATCTCGACTCATGGAGGTTCTTGAAAGAAATCGCAAGGCAATCGGATGGTTGGTTTCAGATCTTTGTGGGATTAGTTCGGCTATTCGCTCCCATCACATCTTTTTTTAGGATGACAAAGCGAGTTTAGTCATGTCCTTCATCAGATGTGCATTCTTCAATCCAGAAAGAATTTGATCTGGGCAAGCTTTCACCCACCGATCTGGTAGCCTTCACCAGAATCATTACTAAACCAAATCATCATGTTCCTACTCCCCTAGAGCTAAAGTCGTTGTCTCAAAGAATGAAGTATTGATTCCTTGTTGGAGAGACGAATATGTTTTAGGTCATCATCTCTTTCAATCTTATCAAAGAACAAGAATCTCGGCTCATGGAGGTTCTTGAAAGAAACCGCAAGGCAATCGGATGGTTGGTTTCAGATCTTTGTGGGATTAGTTCGGCTATTTGCTACCATCACATCTTTTTTTAGGACGACGCCAAACCAAGGCCTTAAATGTCGGTTTCGGTCACCATTTCGGTGACGACCAAAACAGAGTTTTGATGGAATTTAGGTCAAATTTCGATCGAAATTTCTATCATTTCGGTCATTTTTTGTACTAGGGCCCCAATATTTCGGCCATTTCGGTCGAATTTCGATATCGAGTGGATATCGATATTCGACAGAAATTCAATCAAATTTCGCTGAAATTTGAGGCCATGCGCTAAACCATCTCGTGAGTTTTAACACAGGTCAAACTCGAATCTTCGAGATGTGGTTATGAAGGAAATATCCAAGTGATGGAGCGTTGGTTTTGTCTATCCCATATCTGGCTCGAAATGGGCTAGTCCATTTAATGAGAGAAGATCATGCCCCAAGTCCCAACTCTAAGCGAGTATGTGTAGACTACATATGCTTGAATCAGGCGACCAAAAAGAAGCAGTTCCCACTTCCATTCATTGATTAGATTATTGAGCCTCTAGATAGCGAGAGTCGTTTTTGCTTTTTGGACAGTGTTAGAGTTACAATCAGGTGTCCATTACTCTTGAAGACTAGGACAAGACTACGTTCAGCTACACATTTGGAATGTATGCTTTCAAACACATGTCCATTCTTTTGTGTAATGCTCATGCTACATTCTCAAGGTACATGTTGTCCATCTTTTCGAACATGGTAGGTGATTTTTTAGAGGTTTTGATGGCGACTTCTCGATATATGGCAATGATTTTGAATCATGTCTTTATTGCCTAGAGCACATTTTACAACGAAGCGTTGAGGTAAATGTAGTCTTATCTTGGAGAAGAGTCATTTTATGATGACTCGAGATATGGTCCTTAGTCACATCATCTCAAACAGGGCCATGGAGTTGGACCCAGCAAGGTAGATATCATAAAGAAGCTCAGACCACCATTTAATTTGAAGTGGTTGGGGTCTTTTTTAGGGCATGTTGGTTTCTACTAATGTTTCATTAGAGACTTCAACAAGATTGCCGGGCCGTTAACTGATCTTCTCACAAAAGATACTGAGTTTGTTGTAGATGATAAGTGTCTTTCATCATTTAAGACTCTCAATAACATGGTTGTACAAGTTCTTATCCTTCAGCCACTTGATTGGTCTCTCCCATTCGAGATCATGGCGGATGCCTCAGATATTAACATTGGGGTTGTTTTAGGATATAGAAGGGATGGCATTCCATTTGTCATTCAGTACGCTAGCAGGAGTTTTGATTCTACCCAACGAAATTACATTGTTAGTGAGATAGAAATGCTAGTTGAAGTCTTTGCCTTAAATTTTGATTGCTTAGTATTGCTTTATCAACAACTTTCGAGAATTGTCGACTATTGTCACTTGAGAGCATGCATAAGATATAATTTTTAATTGAGTTTGGTCCCATTTTTTATTTGGACATTTCATTAATATACTATTCGATTCCTTAGTCATGTCACCTCCATGTAATTTCACATTCTTTCAGAAAGACAACAACTTCATAGATAATATTGTATTTCTATCCAATCCCAAAATTTATTTAGTCCTTTCCTCAATACGAAAGTTTTAGCCCGATTGTAATCCATTGTAATTTTGAATGTTATATGTGTGTGTTTGTGTGTGTGCATATATGTATATATGTGTGTATCTACGCATATATTTTGGTTTTTTTTTGAAAGGAATATTTTTTGGTTTATTAATATTTAGCCCCACCTATACATAATCCATGACTCTGCCCCTGACCATTTCCATTTCATCCAAGAACGAATCATGTAGAGATCCACCACCACTTCCATTAATTAAATGAAAATGCAAAAAGAAATCTAAATGAAGCCAACAACACGACTAAGTAGTAGGCATGCTCATAAAGGACTATGTCTATCTATTTTAAAAGTTTTCCTACATAAACTAACAAAGATCAAGTCATGTCGAGTTTAGAGTCTCAGAGATGTCGTTGTCTCCCGGAATTGGCCCAACCTCCCCTCTCAAACTCTTTTCTTTTTCTTGGCTCATATTCGTTGCAATTCGTGGAAGCAAAACACGCACAAACGATCAAGCAAGCAGGAAGACATACGAATTTACAAGGTTCACCTTCAACTAAATTACGTCCTTGTGTGGTGGCGATCGGTTTTCACTACCTTTGAGAAAGAAGAATTTAGAGTAAAGAGAGCCCCAACCCTAAAAAGTTTATTTACTACTCACATACAGATGGATCTCCGACTCAAATGGATCGAATACCCTAATAGAAAAGGAACAACTTCCAACTGGGTACATTACGGCCAAAATAGATTCAACAAAACAGACGGTTAGGATTCAAAGCATATCAACAATACTAAACATTGAATTCTAATTCTTGACAATCCTAACTGCAAAGGATCACAGCTTTCTAATAAATGTGCCCTTTGCCTCACTGCTGCATTTCTTGCACATTCACTTGCAGGCTCACCCACAGGCTTTCGCCCGATGATATATATTGTCACTGCTGTGAAGTCATGTTGGTATTTCAATATAATTTAATTAGTGTCTTTCACATTCCCTCATTAAATTAGATAGAGGAAGTTAAACCCAGTCTGTTCCATCATAATCTCAATGTCAACTCCTGATATATATACATTAGCCCGTTCCACTTCCCACTGCTCAAACAACATCAAGTAATAACGACTCATTTGTTATCAGATATTATAATTAAGAAATTCTTCTTTCGAAAAAAAAGGAAGCCTTACATAGAATGAGGGAAGATCTTCGGACAATGATCGAGGTAGAATTTTGTGATATCTTTGGCAGCGTAGAGAGGACGCCGGTTGGTGTCTGGTGCGGACAGCATGGTTGCTATGAGTCCACCGGTGCTCGTCCCCGCGATCACATCGAAGTAGTCCGCCAGCCTCACCTCCTTCCCGTCATCTTCCTCGGCATCATGAAGCCTCTGCATTTCGTGCAACACTCTGGCTCTTATTAACAAAGAACAACAAAGAACTAACATGATCATATGTGAAACATTCACCAACCTGCAGCTCAGATTCGAGGAACTCGAGGCTGGCTGCAGGTATCAAACCACGAACTCCGCCGCCGTCGATGCTGAGAACAGAGATGCGCTGATGGGTCAGCTCGGTGTCCATGACCTGATCTTAGCTTAATCTGGATTATGGAGAACGAACACCCTGAAATGCTTTCGGTGTCCTCAACCACATCTTGGAGGCTTTATATACTTGAAAGATGGTGGTGATGAGAGAGTGGATTATCTTAACTCAATGTGTTTAGCTATAATGCTATATAATATAATGGCATTGAAGTTAATTGCCGACACGTTCACTGGACAAACGTTGTAGCAATGAAAATTTTTCTTTTTAAAATACTTCGAGAGAACTAAAAACACGGTGTAAGAGTAGTTCTAAAATAATACTATTAACCACTAAATAAATAAAGATATTAAATACGAAATTATACAAATATTTCAAAAAAATGTCATGATAATTTGTCTCATCAGATTTTATAAGGATATTTACACCTATAAATTTGAGTAGTTTCGTATTTTCGTATGTAGCTCTTGGATAATCACAAATTACACCCAAAATACTGGATAATATTAATACGTAACCATTATATGACAACTATATGTTAATTTCCATCTATTTCCTCCATTAACTTTGATAGAATCCATAAATTTCTTTTAAAATTGTGTACCTTGGCACAAAATTACATTTCCAGATTAGTAATCATGAGTGCCAGATGAGTAATTCCGGTCTGGAGCTCTGTTGGTGGCGTGTAAGGAGAACACGACGACGGAGGTTACGGCACGGTGAGGGCGGAGGTGCAACGGAGATCGAGACCTCAATGATTGATGGGGAGGGGCGATGGGTTCTCTGGCTTCCACCCCAAGTTTGGGTTCTCCTCCACTTGGAACGACCACCTTCCCCTTTATAGTCGGCATTGAGGTGAGGAGAGGAGGTAGCGGTTGCCGAGTTGCGAGAAGGCCAAGGAGGGCTCCCGTTGCTGCTGCGTGAGCGGGAGTACGGGATGCGGCGAAGGGCACCTGTTGCTGCTTGGGCAGGAGGAGGGGAGGTGGCGGAGGGCTCCTGTTGCTGCCGCGTGCGACTCTACGAGGGGCGAAAAGGCTGAGTTTTGGCGGCGGCTTGTTGCTGGGGAGGAAGAGCAGGCATAGGAAGATGAGGCGGAGGAAAATGAAGTGAAGAGGAGGGGGCGTCTTCGAGGAAGAGGGACGGAGGGCAGAGGGCTGCCGGCAGAGGAAGGGGTGTGGGTTGCGGGCGGAGGGGAGGGAGTTGCAGGTGGAAGGGGGGAAAAGGCGGGGGCTGGAGGCTGAGGGCTCGGAGGAGGAGGAAGGGGGAGGACGTCAAAAAAGAAAGGGAGTGGGGTTAGAGTTTTTTACTTTATTTTTATTTTGCATTAATTAATAACAGCTAGATGAATATTAAGTTAGATTAAGTCAATGATCTGGTATACTCACTGGAATAAATAAACGGAAGGTTATGACTATAACAGAGTGACTATTCTAGATTTTTCGTATAATTCATGATTATCAATAGTTACGTACGTAAATATGAAGTTACTCAAGATTGTAGGTGTAAATATTCCATTTAATAATTGTGTCAGCATATATTGATCTGACTTCTGATTGTTAACAGTCAAACAAACTCATTTGCTAAAGGTAAAGTAGCCAAAGAATCTTATCAGAAATGCGTTCATTGATACTATTCTCGTAACGGAAAAACGGTTGCATGTAATGTTTTTAGGGAAAATAAAAAGTTCATCACAAAAGAAACAATCCGTAGCTGAATTTTTATGTTGACATGATTTATTACTAAAATCCGAAGTGAATTCTTATGTTGTCATGATTCATTACTAGTATGACAATTTGTTATAGTGTCACCGAAACAATGGCAACTAACCCATTTCTGTTGCATTTCTATAGCTAAAAAATTTACACAATATTAAATACTTGTAGCTGAAATTTCTAATGTTACAAATTACTAGTATGTTGTACATGTTTTCTCTATAATGACTGCGACAACAAAATTTTTCACTACAAAAACTGAAATGGAATCCTCCTATCTTGTGAAATTGATAGGAAAAGTGTAGTAAAAGTATATTTAAGTTAATTAGGATCCTTTTAATTACATGTAGTTGTATATATCGTCAATGTGGTTTCTATGAATTTGTGAAGGATAAGGCTTGGATCAATAGATTGCTTATTCTTCCTTTTTTGGAAATTAATAAAAAATTTGCAATTGAACCTGACTTATATCTAATAAAATGTAAAACAATTTCTTCCATTCTCTCGTAGAAGTCTGTTGGAACCGAATAAACTTTCTAACTATAATAACAAGCAGGAACCGTGCTTTGCATGGGATATCCTGGCATATGCTGCTAATTAATAAAATGATCAAAATTTCCTACCATTAAGCTTAATCCGTGCTTAGTAATAAAGAACTTTTATAAATATGGTCAATCAATTGAATACATGCATATATTCGAAATTGTGAGAATATCATCTCCATCTATATAACATAGCTATTATAAATCATAATAATGCAAAGGCATGTGAGTAATGGTATTACTCAATGACTTTGTTCCATTTCATATAGCAAACAATAGGATATCGTGTAACCAACTTACCAGTTGTACTACCTGCTTGAATATTTTGTCAAGTATGTTTTCACGATCCACTAAGGGGTCTATTCCCCACCCATCCCCTCTCCATTGTGGTACGGCTATTCCCTTCCTCTCTCCATTACTCCTCCTTATTCCATCCTTTCTCTTATTTTTATTCTACCTTACATACTTTTATTCCGCCTTATTCTCTTTATTCATATCTTTCTAGGCGAATAGGAATGACGCCTTATTCCAGCTTATTCATCACCCTTATTCATGCTTATTCCTAAACAAAATACCTCCAAAGAGAACATTGTCTTATATATCATATCCATAACACTAAGATTTTACATGATGGAACTAATTATACAAACATTGCCAAAGTTTTAAGAAAAGCACTATTTTTCAAATAGCAAGGAACATCACGATTGTAATCATTTTTTGGTAAACAATGCAATGAGGCATCATGTATAGCTTGTTCTTTAGCCTATTCATATACTGCAATTCAAAGGAGATATATAAATGATTGACGCAAGTAAAAAAATTAAGAGGTTGGTGCATTTACTTATTTCCTGACCAATATGATCCCTCCCAGGAAACTGCATCATATACATCAGTAAAAGTTTCACTCCATAATTTATCTTGATTTTGTTGAAATTATTTTAATCTACATTATTTTATAGATGCAAATACACCAGAAATAAATTGTTGTAATAATCCACCAACTCTTGTAGTGCAATTCTAGATTCGAAAGGCCAAAACTGAAGTTGATTGGAACAGGAGGCCATGATAGCAATCAACATGTTTGTTCCTCTGTCATGAGTTTGCATACTCAATAGTCATATCCTCCATCTATCTTTGCAGTAAAGGAAAAGAAGTAGATATTGTAAAAGCATATAAATAGGATGTAGTTCGTTAATTCTTTGATTTCAGATGAGTTCATGTGATATTTTTAATTGGAAAACATCTATTAATGATTTGTTTCATCCATGAAATCAATCGATTTTATGGATATCAATATTCTTGAGAATAATATCTCAATGATTGCGTCCGATTAAAACTATCAGCTCCCCCTCCTCATGTCCCCTTCACCCTATTACTCTTGGTACCACTCTACCATGGTCGTTTATTTATCGATGCTTGATCCTTATAAGTGTGTCTAGTGATCAGAGTTTCGTTCCATGTCCTATCTTTTCTTAGGGAGATGATTCCTCCACGTGCAGTTGATATGTAACACCTGATCTCTTTCCGCCATCATGAAATTCATCAGAAGGAACTCCTATGTTGTTAGATGGATTGCACTCTTTTTTTTGCCGGTGACCAATTTGTCCTTTGGAATTGACCTTTTTTTTCAATCGATGTTCTCTTTTGGCCAAGATGGTTTATTCCCGTGATGGAAATCTTTTTTGTGATTATAAATTGTCTTTGAATCTAATGTTCTCTAACTCTAAATTGGATTTTAATATAATATATGGAGATTTCTAATGAAGGCATATTTCTATAAAAAAATGCAATAATCACAGCGGTGGAGTAGAATATAGGATGAGAATAATTTTGTTCAGTTTAAACAAACAATTGGGAAAGAAGATGGTGGACTCAGTGGTCTAGAATATAGGATGTTATGTACTGATAATAGCGAGGTCGTCTCGCAATGGAAGGACAATCACAACGGTGGAGTAGCTACGAATAGTGGCACGCAGAGGAGGTTGGAACATTGAGAGTTGGTGATCGACCACAATCATATTTCTTATTTATTCTTCGCCGCATGCTTCTAAAGTGGTGGTCAATTCCGCGTTTGTATCCAGAGTTCGATCCCCCAACAACTGGTACCAAGATCGGAGGTAATATTGGTCGTGTCTCGGCAACTTGTATCAGAGTAAACGTGATTCCTCATTCCGCTCCCAATACTCTCTCCCTCAGTCGCATGACTGGCTCCGATGCAACAACTATGTTATGGAAGTTAAGCCCAAGAGATTAGGATCATTTGATGTCAGCTCGGTACCTAGATGTTGCTATGAGGATGAAAGTGGAATGTGACATTTTTGTTAATGGCCTAGAACACCAGTGCCGAGAAACAATTGCCCTGAATAGCATTAAAATAGACAATAAACTAACCTTAGGCTTTTCTCTCATTAGAGAAGCACATATCTAAATATCATTTACGTTGTGATCATTTATCTTGAGATAATTTATATCAAGATAAAGTATACTTGTCACGTAAATATTCACTTAACTCCATAAAACGTCCACTTATCGTGGGACAAAATCCAATTATCACGAAACAAAGTCTACTTATCTAGGATAAGCATTTGTAATTATGTGTATATACGTGTGTATCAAACTCAATTTTAATGAATCAAACTGAAGAGAATCTATATTTTTTAGCCAGTTTGTCTATTTAATTGAGCTTAAACTTGTGTTCGACTCCTGGTGGACTGATGCATCTTTGTTTTTGATCAAAATAGTTGTGTGCTATAACTGTACTAAAAGATATGGTATTTTTTATTTATGTTGCTAAATCTTTTTGTTGATTTCTATTCTGCAATTGTTTGGATTGTTATGGGGACTCAAGATCCTACGAACTATAATGATCTTGTATTTTCGGCTTAGATGAATGAAATACACTTCATCTTTTCTTAGAAAAAATCACTTGTGATATTACTTTATATGAAAGTTCATTTATATCAATTTTCTTCTATCGGTATGTTGTGAATCGCGGAAGCAAATACACACACAACGTGATCAAATAAGCAAGATGCAAAAATACGGATTAACAAGATTCACTTATAACCGGGAGGTCCGGGCTATGTCCTTTGACAGTGGTGATCTGTTTTCACTATATGGAGAAAGAAGATAGTACATAGGATACAGAGATCCCCGACCCTAGGGAAGTTTATATACTACTCCTATACATATGGATCCCAATGACAAATAGATCCATATACTCGAATACAAACAGAAAAGCTCATAAGAAAATTATGTCAGGACGTTACCTCTACGCCCCCGCAGCGAGGCCATCATCTTGTTGGGGTATGGTACGACATGATAGAATGCATATGAAGGTTCTTCAACTATGGTCAGATGGTTAGAATTTAAGAAATATCAATTGCCTATGCATTGAATTAAATCTTTTGAGAAGATTCACCAAGCTTTGTCATGCAGCTACCATCCCCTCCTTAGAGCTACTGCGAACTGTCGACATTGAGCAAGTCAAAAAATGATTGAATTTACTCTCGAGAACTACGTTTGTGAACATATCTATTGGATTATTTGTTGTCTTGACCTTCTTCACAGTGATCCTTTTTCTCAAAATGAATGAAGTGATATTTAACATATATGTGCTTGGACCTCTCATGATGCACCTGATTCTTGGCTGAGCATATTGTAATTAGATCACAATATACTATAGTTTGATCCTCTTATAGACCGAGATCTCCAACTAAGCCCTTCAGCTAGTTGCATTTCTTTGCAGCTCTGTCAAAGCCATGTACTTTGTCTTTGTGGTAGATAGGGTAACTGATGGTTGTAAAGTAGCTTCCCAATTGATGACAAGACTCTCCAAAGTGAAAACACAACCTATCGTTGATTTCCTCCCATTAACATATGTAGCATAATATGCATCTGAATATCCATCAATTAAACACTCTGAATCTCTTCTATAAATGAGGCTAATGTCTGTTGCTCCTCTCAGAAAGTGGAAAATCCACTTGATTGCATGTCAATGCTCCTTTCCTGTGTTGCCCATGAATTTTCTAACAATGCTCACAACATGAACGATATCAGGTCTTGTGCATACCATGGCATACGCACATATCTGTATATGTATCCATTTTGAATGGTGTAGATCGATGGCCTAAACAAATTATAACTCGGATTATTTACAGAGTTACAATATCACCCCAATATCGATTTTGTTGATGTAGTGAAATGACACTGAAATGAAGAATTTTGCCTATGCCTTTTTCGATGCTCATTGTTAATTTGATGACGGATTCAACAAAATATTGATGATATTTTTATAGACAATGTTCATATATTGCAAACTAGGGATGAAAATAGATCAAATCGTATCAAATATGGATATTTTCATATCCATATTCGTATCATCTATGTCGGAAACAAATATGGATATTATTCGAATATGGATTAAAGAACCAAATTCTAAAAAAGTTAGATATGAATTTGAATCAGATATTCATCGGATATGAATATGGATCTCAAAACGAGCGAATTCTAATAACAATCGAATATAGAGCGATTCCAGATATGAATTGAATAAAAAACGAATTCGAATACGGATCCAATAAACATTGGATCTGAATATGGATCGGATAAGGAACGGACATGAATACGAATTGAATTGTTTTAAGTTCAATAATTTGATCATATTCGAATCCGGATCTGGATATTTAACTCATGATCATATCTGTATGCATGATTTTTTTATAAACCATATGCATATTTGATCTATATTCGATGAATATTAAAGTACATATATCCGTATTCGACAAGCTTTGTTGGTTATTAATCAACCGATATACGATGATCATCAAGTTTTCAAAAATATTGCACTTTTCCATTTAAGGTCTTAATTTATTACGCACTTCTATCCCATGATGATTTGCCTTTTAGGGGATAAATCAAACATAGTTGAAATAATCATCAACAAAAATAACAAAGAAATGATGACCATAGTCGTATCAATAGGAGGAGACCACCGAGTATCATTGAAAACTAAGTCTAAAGGATAACTACTTGTCTGAGTTATGGAAGATGAAAATGAGAGGATTACTCTTAAGGTAAAAGATTTAAACTAATGGGGCTTGATTTATAATGTCGCGAATCACTGAAGCATGCAAAAACGCGATTAATCAAGCAAGCACAAAGACATACGGATTTACAAGGTTCACCCGTAACTAGGCTACGTCCTTGGATGGTGACGACCGGTTTTCTCTTTATAGAGAAGAGGAAAATACACAGGATATGGAAAAGCTCTAACCCTAAAAAGTTTATAAACCACTTTCGTACAAAATGGATCCCAAAGCGAGACCCCCATACTGGTAGGGTATGGTAGCACAGGATGAACATCAAGCGATTCTTCAACTTAAAGCAGATGGTTAGGATTCAAGGCATATCACCATCTTCAAATCACCAACCTCATAAAAAGTTTTGATCAAACCCCTCTAATCCATGCATGGAGGCGCGCTATTCTCTGAGTGAAGGTTTGTTATGTTCGAAGGGTCGGTTATTTTTCACATGAAGAATTTCTTTGTGCTTTGAACTTTATCTAAGTTTTATTTCTGTTAACCGTTCATGTGCAATTCTTTCTTAAGACTTCTGACATGTAATAACAGTTGCTATATGCTTATCGCTACCGTTTGGCTTCTGGATGAATGAATCAACCTTCTTTTCTAGAAAAAAATTGAGAGGATATGAGCCCTAAGGCATTCAGAGAGATTCCATAACCACATTTTGGCAAGGGAAGCAGTAGAGGTCATTATCATTGCGACATGTGATTAGAACATCTTAGTTATATTGACCATTTATATAAAAAGAAGAATTGGTAAATTCAAATGAGTAATTATTATAATGACAAAAGAGCCAACTAATAATAAAGATTTTTAAGGCATGAGATGAGAATAATTTTCTTCAGTTTAAATGAACAATTGAGAAAAAAGATGGTGGATTCAGTGGTCTATAATATAGGATGTTATGTACTGAACATTCTCAACATGTATTTGATCGTCATCTTAGTAGTTATCTACTGGAGTCAATCTTAGTGTTTCATCGCAAGAATTTTTTTTAAATTGTGTTGCATCGAGCAACTAGTGCGACTAGTCGCTCTCGATCATATACGATACGATCCTCACACTTCCATGATGTACTTAAGGATTATTTCATATCCTTCAAGTGGTATCAGAGCCTTAGGTCGGAGGTTTTGGATACGATCCATAAAACTAGGAAGACTTGGGTTCATTTGGGTTTGCGAAATTTTTATGGCATTTCATTTTCGCATCTCTATTTAGTGAATATTTTCGGCCATGTTTAAAATTTTAAACATTAAATTATCTGTTGATTATGTTACCCATTAAACAAGGAAACAGTGGGATTTGAGTTTGCGTGATTTTGAATCCGATTGCTAAAGTTATGACCATGTTAATGAACATGTATCCACTGTTTCGGGGATGGCTAATCTTGACATAATTAAAGGGTCAGTTACTTTTTTGAAAAGCCTAAAAATACTTGCTAATCACTTGATTCTATTGTACATCAAATTAGCAAACTTTGGAAACTTATTTTGCATGATTTAGATTTAAATTGACTGAGATATGCTAATTTTAGTAAGTGGGGTCACTGCTGGAAATTATAAACCTAATCAGGAACTTTGTGATTATCATTTAATCAATTAGTGAAATTAACGATTAATTTCCTGGATTAATTATGGATAAATATTTGAGAAATATTTGATTGATAATTATTTCCTTAAATGACAATTATCTTAACCAATAATTGATTAGATATGATCTAGATCTCAAATTGGTTACATGATCTAATATTCAACAAACAAACTTACTTGAATAGGATTGGGAATTCGTTTAGCAAATTTCCTTATAATCAAAATGGTTTTGATTATTACTATATGATATAACTTCGGTTGAAAACCCGATTATCATTTTAAGTACATAATGATCGATTTGGCATTATCCTTTCCTGAGGTATTATGGTGTCTAGTTGGAGAGCGTTGGGTAGCAGGTTGCACCGTCTGCGGTCTGTCACACTCTCGTCGGTACTGGCTATGACAACGGGTAGGGATGAGATAATGCTGGAGAAATCATGATGTATTTTCTAATTATTAAAATTGAAAATAATACGTACTTTGAGATAATATCATATTTTCAAGTAACAATCAAGTTTGTTGATTAAATTGGTTTGATATTGACTTAATATGATTGAACTAATTATATCCAATTAAAACATTCTATTATGAATAGATATTTATTTTCCTTGGAAGAATTAATTATGCAAATGTGATTTATGATAATTAATTATAATTTGAATACGAGGTGGAGGATCACATAAGTGACATCGATGGTCTCCCGCCAAAGGCATAGAATTCCATCACCATGGATTGTATGTATGAGATGCATGTCCGAAGTGACAGCTCCTGCATACAAGGGCATCTGGATCAAGCTCTATGCTTCTCATAAGAGTAAGGCTGTATACGTAGTGACCTCAATATAGAGTCCTCATATTATTGAGGTGATATTGGATTGCATATAGCGAGTTTTAAGCCGGTTGATGGTTGGTTCAATTAACAACGACTCAACGTCATCTTAGAGGTGGTGGGCCTGGGTATTAAAGACCGAATTGGGAAATGCAAGTTTTACTTGCAAGGTGGAATGTGTTCATGCTTCTTTTTATCCAAGTTATAAGTTCTCATATTATTGGGATGTTGACAAAGGTAAAAAGGAGATCTCAGTTCTTGCTAGAGATACAGAGGCAAGTATATCTCTTGCTTTGAAAGTGATTAAGGGAATGGACTTTCAAAGTTGAAAAGGAAAGACTAATTTGATTAAAATTTTCTTAATCAACGAATTTAAATTGAATATATATATATATATATATAATTATTTATATGTTCTAATATAGTGCATTTTTAATTTCAGAAAATGAAGTCCTTGAACCCACTTAGCAGGCTTCTGGAGGTAAATCAATTGACCGGACCAAATTATTCGGATTGGATCCGAAATTTGGATCTTGTCCTTTCCGCTGAACGCATCTCCTATATGCTATCAAAGGACAAGTACACATACCCTAAAACTTTGGAAGAAATTTCTTTTAATTAAAAATATGATGAAGATCAAATTTTGGCAAGATGTTACATTCTGCGTTCATTATCTAATGTGCTTCAGAAATAACATGTGGAGATGAACACTCGCCAAGAGATCATGCTGAATCTGAGAGAAATATTCGATGATGTAAACTGGACACATCGTTATAATATAATGAAAGAACTTCTTTGTTGCAAGATGCAAGAGGGGACCTCTGTTAGAGAACATGTACTCAAAATGTTTGGATACCTCTCTGAGCTGGAAACCCTGAGAGCTGACATGGACTCAGATATGCAAGCTGACTTCATTATGTTACCGCTTCCTAAGTCTTTCAAAAATTTTGTGGTCACGTTCCACATGAGCAAAGTTGACTATAGTAGCACTGGGCTATTGGATGCATTGAAGTCTGGTGAAGACGTGATGAGGAAGGATGGCCCCTCTGGCAATGCAATGATTGCACAAGTAAAAGGAAAGCATGATCGGAAGCAAGGTTCTTGTAAGGGTCCGATCCAGAAGAGAAAGAAGAAGAGTCAAGACTGGCTCATCTTCCAATGCATCCACATTGATAGCATCGAAGAAAACTGACGTGTGTCACCACTGCAAGAAGCCAGGATTCTGGAGGCATAATTGCCCCCAATACCTGAAGTCCGCTGACAGAGGTAACGCCCCTGCATGTATGAAATATACTTTCATCATTGAAACTAATTTTCTCGTTGGACGAGCAGGAAGTTGGGTTGTTGATTCTGGTGCTTCTGTTCATGTATGCAATTTGTTGCATCTATTTTAGAAAACTAAGAATCTCGATGAAGGGGAGATAGTCATCCAGATGGGATCTAATGCAAGTGTTGCAGCAGTCACCGTCTGGACCTACCGACTATCATTATCTAGTGGAAGAGTCCTAGTACTTAAAGATTGTCTTTATGTACCTGAAGTCAGAAGGAATCTTATATATGTATCTAAGCTTGTTAGAGGCGAATATTCTTTCCTTTTCTGTAATAAACTAGTCATAAGTTATTATGATAAACATATTATGAATGGTATTTTGACTTCTGGCGGACTCTATGAATTGTGCATTAATAAACATATAATGAATGTTACTACCACAAATAAAACCTTAAAAGATCAAGGGATGATGGAAATCATTCGAATATGATTTAGCATCAAAGGCTTGGTCATTTATCTATTGATAGGATCAATAGATTGATAAAGGATGGAGCCTTAGATTTTCTAAAAGTTCAATCTTTACCTACCTGATAACATTGTATTCGAGGTAAAATGACTAGGATGCCTTTTCGTAACAAGGTTACACGATGCGAATGTATTCTTGACCTAATACATACCGATGTATGTGGTCCCTTCAGTATTGCAACCTGAAATGGAAATCGATATTATTTGACATTTATTGATGACCATTCACGACATGGGTGTATCTTACTGTTATGTCATAAATCTGAAACCTTTGAAAAGTTCAAAGAGTTCAAGGCCAAACCGATAGGAAGATTAAACAGATTCGGTCTGACCGAGATGGAGAGTACCTCTCAGATGAATGGAATTGTCTCCAATCTCACTCCTCCTGGAACCCCCCAACTTAATGGTGTTGTTGAAAGATGCAACATGACCATTATGGATATGGTACATTCAATGATGAGCAAAGCACATTTATCTCTTAGTTTCTGGGGATATGCAGTAGAAACTGCAATATATATCCTGAATAAGATTACTAACAAATATGTACCTAGGACTCTTCATGAGCCAGTCCATCCCCAAGATGAGATCAAAATAATTTATTTCGATAAGTAGCAGATAAGCAGGTGACTGATGTCCTGCAATCTATCCCACACAGTCGTCTAAGATCTTCTTGAATTATAATTGATCTCCTAGTTCCTTACTCAGATAATGGCTTTGTGCTTTTATCGGAATCTTATCCTTACAACAGAAATCAAATATTCTTCTTCTTCTTTTTTTATGTGCCTATGAAGCGCCTCCTCCACTGCTCCTTCAAATTAAGTATATGCAATCAAATTCTATGTATTGATGATATCTAGACTCTTTCTTATGAGGGTGAATAGAACCCTCAACTCTAACATCCACAGGTCTGGATGACTTTGATCTCTCATCGAGGCATTGAGACTTCACCTTAATACCTATTACATTTGACCCATCTCATGGGTCATCACTATCATATCCACTAATTGACTAGATACGTCTTGGTCTGTCATGATTCTGAGATAAGTAAAGGTTAAAGGTTAGGTTTTATACGTTTTAGCATGACGTACATAAGGGACAATGATTTATGAATGGTACTGCAATCACTTAATAAGATCAAAGGATCTTAAGACCACTTTATTTTCTGAATACCTCTCATAGTTATTAATTACTGAATAAATTACTGGAGTGATTATGCTATGATACCAAACTGTCACGACCCCAATTCCGGGCCGTCAGATCTTCCCATATCCGGATCTAGTTACTCAGCAATAATTTATTCATCAATCACAACTAACATTCAGAAATAAACCGCAAATAAAAATACTCAAAAAGAAGTATTTAATACTTTTCCATTCACAAAATAAAGTTTACATGATCCATTGTCCCATTACAACCATTTACATGTACATCAGTTGGAAGGAAATAATAGAAAGATTACCAACTATCTTATAGAGTAAAGCTAATGTGGATGACTGGATGGCTAAAGTCCTTGCGATGGTTCACCGACACCTGTTGGATTTTCATAAATCATAGGATAACAATTAGAGAATGCTAAGTAACAAAGAAGAGAAAAGCAAATAAATGGTATAATTTTGCAAAACCGGTTGTCATGAAAAGTTACATTCCTTCTCATTAATTTAAGTCCTATTCCTTCTATTCCACATCAGGGATTAGTCCAGAGGAAACTCACCATTCTTGGACTCTAAAGCTGTGGACACTTCGGGATTAGAGATTGCATTGATCTGGTGAGCTTATGTTGCCGCATGTCGCCTCAACCAATCCTCCAATACTACCCTGACAATTTACCTTTTCTTTTATTAACCAGGATTTCTAACCCTTAGCCTATCAAACAAAGAAGCACACCGTCCTCAAGGACCCGATTGCTTAAAACCTCGGGCTACCTTTAATCACATAACCTGGCTGCTTTAAATACATATTATCGTGCTCCAGCCGCTATTGAACCACCCGTACCTCTACATCTTCTGTCATTCAACCCGAATATATTGGCACCCGGTACCACACGTTGCAAATCATTCATTTCATGTACACTCATCATAACAAGGCAACTATATACCACCTAGGTAGGGAAACATCAAAACATGTTCCTTCTGACAAACCTACAGGTTGCATGCCCGACCTGTAGTTCTACTCCCAGTCATTCTTAACGTAAGACACAATCCTTTTTCAAGATCCAACTCAAAACACATCAATTCCCATGGTGTAATTCCTCCATTAAGCCTTAGATTTGCATAAACATAAATATTGAGTATAAACTTACACATATATTAATTCATATATTTATATACTCGTTTTTATGCTCAGTTTAACTTACAAACCCTAACTTTTCAAGCCACTGCATCCATTCGATACTTAGACCTTATTTTAGTTGAAATTACAAAACAACTTTTCATACTTTCTCAAAAATAGCCAAATTAGGGTTCTTTGTAGAGAAGAACATAAAATAAAGAATCTCAACGATCTTATATGAAAATCCAACAACAAAAGGAAGTATTTCATTACCTAATCGAGCTCTCTCTCGCATATGCAGTGCTTTATCGTGATTCTTTTTCAAAAAGGATGATTTATAGCTCCTGAAATGATCGGGTTTTATTTTCGTATGAAAGACGCTATGAACATGCCAAGACATGAAGAACAAATGAAGAACATAAAGAATGCGAAGAGCACATGAAGAACATGAAGTATATGAAGAAAATATTTTCTCTTGAAATTTCAGCAAAGTTTCCCCTTAAACGGGGTAATATTTCTAAGAAAATTTTGACAAAGTTTCCCCTTATATCGGGACATATTTCTATAAAAATTCCGGTAGAGTTTTCCCTTATATCTGGACATATTTTAAAAGGAAAACGAAAAGAGTTTACTCTATAAAATCATCGAGAGGAAATAATAACGAAACTGAAAGAATATACTCAAACAACAAGAGATGAAGAATCGGTAGACACCAAGCGTCTTAGGTGTGAATGTGTGACAAATCACAGAGTACACTGACGTGCATAGCCGCCAACACCTAAGTAGGATATTACACATATGTCTCCATCAACACAACTATAAAAGTAGAATTGAAAGAATAGAACCATAAGCGATGGAAAATCGGTAGACACCACGCGTCTTAGGTGAGTGAAAGTGTGACGAATCACAGGGTTCACTGACGTGCATAGCCGACCGCACCTAAGTAGGGTGATACACAGATTTCTCCTTGAACCACAACAGAAAATGAATCAGAAAGAAGGATGAATCGAAAATAAAGCTAGAAGAAGATGAATCGAAAACTTAGCTTACGAAGCAAACTAAGAGAGGATCGTACCTTCCTCCCCCTCGTTCTCCCGACAGCGCTTCGCTAGCGTTCCTTCCTTGCCTCCCACTCCTCCTCCCGATCTCTCGACCCTAGCCCTTGGGGTAGTGGTGGTAGTGGAAATCGTAGAGAATGAGTGGGTAGGGGGTATTTATATGCTTCAGAAAACCGCTAACGATGGTTAGAAAACAATGGTTTAGATCTTAACTGCGGTTAGCAGCCCATGGTTTTGGCCAAAACTTATCTGAAACTTAGGGCTTAAGTTAAAACTTTTTGGAAGACTCTAGATTCGCTAATGACGCTTAATTAGCTCTAATCTTGATTAATTTTTTACTAATCGTGATTTACCTTTTGTGGTTTATGCTTAACTTTTGCTAACCATTGATTAGTATTCGCTAATGGTCATTAACGATCCTCAATTCATTGTTAGTTTCTTTAATTATATTTAATTAGTCTTAATGACAGTCATTAAGAGTTAATGACATCTTAAATCTCCTTAGTTCTCTTTCTTCCAAAAATCATAACAAATCGAAACGAAGTCCGATTCACAAGAAAAAAATTCAGTTGGTTTCCTCTTGACGAGTCGGATCATATGATATAGGATCCGAGAGATGCCAAGTTCAAGGCTTTACAATTAAATGTCATAACATTTTCTAGTATGCATTCATATATTATTTTCTACATATATTTACTTACAAGTGAATTCGAATAAATGCATATCAACCTTTTGATCTAATTATATTATAAATCCTTGTACGACAATAATCGGAAAAGATCCTAATCGACCCAGGGTGGGGTTATTACATGTGTGTATGTAAATATGTATATATTATATGCATGTATATATGTATGTATGATGTACATGAATATAAATACATGAATACATGCATGCATGCATACATACATACATGTAAATATCAAATCGAATTATTGTCGAACGAATTCAGGTTAATTCAAATTCGATTCATTTAGAAATCGAATCCACATTTAAATTCAAATTCAGTTCATTTATTTCGAATAAAACTTTTTTCCGAATTTTTATCGAACAGATCCTAATCGAATTAGAATGATTTGATTCGATTAGCAACCCTATTCATGGTAAGACTAACAAATGGTTCAAAAATACTTATGCATTCCTATCACTGATTTGGAAGACAAAAAGTTTGATCTTTATCCCGAGGCAGCTCGGAAAAAAATAATCTTAATGTTATACCATTTCCTACAGATAGGAGACCTTCACTATAAAAAGAGTTAAATGCAAGAGTTGTCCTATGGGACGGTTCCAATGCCCTCTTCTCTTTGCTTCTGAACATCTTCAGAACTAAGATCTAAGAGCTATCCTTGAGATCATATCTCAAGGTGTAGAATAACCAGTCTATAAAACACTTATTATTATCGTTATATCATTCTAAATTATTAGGATATTATCTACATTCAACGTGATGAACACAATGGCACTCCCACTAAGCTTCACGTGGTTCATCAAGATTTTATCTGAAATCATAACATTTATAATTTCATTAGATCTTATGTTTCAACTACAAGAAGCCTATTTGAGTCCATAGATGGAGTTCTTTAGCTTGCACACCTTGCTTTCCTCATTAATGAAGCCATGGGGCTACTTCATATGAATATCCTCGGAGAGGTATTCATAGAGGAATGCAATCTTGACTTCCATCTTGAAGATGTCAAAGTCAAGATGTGCATCTATAGTTAGCAATATTCTGATGGGTTTAAGCAAGGTCACAGAAAAGCAAGTCTCATCGCAAGCAATGTCTTCTCTTTGGTGTGTAGCTCATGGCTACGAGCTGTGCTTTGAAGGTCTCTACCTTCTCATCAGGTTCTCTTTTTCTCTTAAAGATCCATTTACACCTTAGTGGGTCTTACCCATATAGGTGGATCCTCAAAGATCCATATACAACATTTGTATATGAAGTCTACTATATACTTTATTGCTAAAATCCATCTTTCCATGTCGTGATCTTTAGAAGCTTCATCACATGAAGTTCGATCAATATCAGATTTCTCTGACATATGGAATCCATCCTCAAAGTCATTTGAATAGGTATTAGTGTTTCATCTTTAATTGTCCTTTTAGTTTCCAACTTCAGGAGCCTCTTCATCTTCTCAAGATTAAATGAGCTCCTTTACTTCATTTTCATCTTGATTCTCAATAGAGTCATCTTCTAAGAATCATATCCTTCGAGATGAGATCTTTTAAGAATCTCAAGGTCATAAAGTAGGTATCCAATACCATCCTTTATTTTTCTAATGAAGTAGCACTCTCTGGTGCTAGATTCCAGTTTACCAGCATGGAACCTTTTAAGGATATATATTATAGTCTCTACTACATATAGGGATGGGCATGGGCTTGGCTGGGACGGGCCCTGAAGGGCCCAGGCCCAAGCCCGTCTAAATATTTCGGGCTTTGGGCCGGGCCTAGGCCCACAATTCTTCATGTTGTTCGGCCCAAGCCCAGGCCCAACCCATTTCCTTTGGGCCGGGCTTGGGCCGGGCCGGCCCAAGCCCCGACACGTTTTGCATGAGACCCGGCCATCTTAAACTCCTTCTAGTTCTAGGCATTCCCTTTTGTATCAATTATCCTAGAACTATTGGGATACAAACATACCAATTTACATGGTGCATCTAATCAATACCTCTTTTACAAAGAGTTCTTTTGAATGTGGCTTCTAGACATTTTGTGGCTTCTTGTTTGATAGAAGGTTTCAAATGCAAAGCACTTGCTCTTTCACTTAGTTACAAAGAACATCCCTTTACACTCTTGTGCTCCTCTTTCGCATAACAAAATCAAAATGGACTAAACTAAGGTTTACATCAGATTATTGTTGAAATGAAAACACAATGAACTAATCCTACAGATTTTCTGTCCATACAATATAAAAGCTTTCCAACCTGAAATGCAAGAGGGACCTCATTAATGAAGGCATGTTGATCACAATAACATCACGGGTCATGAAGAATCACCTAAAACGAATAATGAAGCATGCATAAAAGGAACAAGGAAGCACATACTCGTTAAAATCGAAATTAGAAGATAAATTAAACTTCTTTCTGTTAGTCTTTCAAGAAATAGAACCTCCTTTAGAAATTTAATTGGGCTTTTCAGTCGTCCCTTCAGGGCTTGAGAAGTCAAAATCAAACATCTCCATTTTGAAAGACGACATTTTGCCCAAATCACCAAATTCAAGGTTGTCACTGCACCAAATCTAAAGCAAATAGATTTAAACACAAATCAAAGCACCTGTAAAATCCATTATGCACCAAAAATAGAACCTCCGCTAGTGACATCGCCGCTAGGGCTAGGGCGAGGCTGGAGTGGGAGGATGGGCGTGAGGCTCGAGAGGTGGTGGGACTAGAGAGGCCGCGGCGGCGAGACGCGAGGGTTAGGGGCCAAGCCGCCAAGCAGGCGCATGACAACATGGGGTGTTGTCGAGCAAGCGATCACACGGTGGGGGGAGGGTTAGGTATATCATGAGCGCGCGGTGGGGGGGGGGACTTAGGTGTATCGTGGGGTTGGGACTTGGGAGTTATGCATAGTGGAATGTTCTCCTCCCTAAGGCTCGAGCTCTTTCTTAGGTCGGGTACTGGGCCAAATATCGGGCCATGCGACGGGCTATGCATCGGGCCGGGCCTCGGGTCGGGTCGGGTTGGGCCAAGCAAAGCCCGAGCCCGACCCAATATTTTTTTGGGCCGATATTTTAGGCCCAGGCCCGGCCCAATATCCATTCGGGCTAGGGCTGGGCAGGGCCTTTTTGGGCCGGACTTCGGGTTGGGTCAGGCCGGCCCAGCCCAATGCCCATCCCTAACTACATATATGCTTTGGAAACTAAGAGGTAATTATGCTAATATTCATCATTGATCAAATCATGTCAAACATGATCTAATTGTATCTCCCTACAACTCTCTTGAGTTTAGGTATATTAGGAGGAGCGAGATAAGAACATATCTCCATAAGGTATTCTTTGAATTCATATAACATGTACATGCTACCAAGGTTAGATCAAATTCATTTCATCTTCCTTCAAACTTTGGCTCTAAACCAAAACTGTGAAATCTTTGAACATTTCAAAGTTTTCTAAGGTGAAGGGAAGAAATCTCATATCACAAATAATCATTAAATGATATTAAATATCATCAATGTTTATTATGATACAGATGATCCATATACATTAGTATGTATGAGATCTTTAATACCTTAGCATCTTACACCATTCCTAAAGAAGGGCACATTTGACGATTTTACTTTGAATATAATATTCAAAAGTTTGGAAGATTTGAGATTTTATACATTCTAAAGTTCATCTCTTGACGAGATCGAGATAACCAAAGTCCTATGTCATATGCTGTCATGATATAGGCACGCATCCTCTGATCGGAGACAGATGTGTTACTATATGTCTGAGTATGTAGATTTGGCAGACCAATAGGTTGATGACCTAATCAAGGTCTATACACCGACACGTTGGTGTGCATATAAGGACATATGAGTAATACAATCTCTCAAAGGGATCATATAGGTTCATTACTGAACCGGAAGACATGAGCTCACTCATGAGATATTGGGAAGAATCAAATTCCATGCACGGTCGTCTCGCTTTGGAAGCTTGACTGAATTTGTAAGTTTGATATATACTTTTGGAAAAGTATATGATCAACACCTGTGTATGATATATGCTTTTGGAAAGCATATGATCGATACCGACTCCCAATGATCGAATGAGAAACTTGGTGATAAAACTTTAAAGTAGACAATGTAAAATTGATCTTATACTTCAGATTTATTCTGAGTCTTCCAGTATGCAGGATGTACATGTATTAATAATACATGAGAGTGATGTGATCATAAACGATTGTATAACCATGATGCTTCCATTCTGAGGGAGTGATGAAACAGGTCTGGATTTAGTGACTCCTGTCATAGAGAAGTAATATGACCTTAGTCCAAATGTTGGACATTGATATGAATGTGATTCATATGTAATGAGAAGATTATATTTGAAGTCTTGATTTAATCAAGCATCTATGGGAGGTTGATAACCAACAATTTTGCAAGGGTCAACATAAATAATAGGTCTAAAGTGTCGCTGAGGCGACCGCTCACAAAACATTGGTTACTCAGCAACTAACCCACAATAAAAGAATGTATCAATTAAGCTCAAAAAGAAGTGTGAATTAATCTTTATTACTCTACCACAAGATGTATAGTGTCTAAGTATGTAGAGGTCGAACCACAGAGAGAAATACAAAATGCCATAGCCTAAAATGTGCACGAATCACAGAGTCATCCATGTGTGAAGCCTATTTTTGTGGGTTTTTGAATTTTATATTTTTATATTTTTATATTATATATATATATATTTTATAATATAATTAGGTAATATATATATATAATATAAATATATAAATCTGTGTATATCCATAAAGGGTGAGTATATGGCTTATAATACATACAATATATATACGTATATATATTTATAATATATATATATATATTTATATTTTAGGATTAATATATATATATATATATACATATAAGTAGTTAGACATATAGGTATATATATATATATATTTCTTCTTCTTTTTTTAGGGAGTACCTACATATATATAAAGGGGTGCTATAATATTTATAAAATACTCAAAAATAGTCAAAAATTCAGAATTAAAGTCTTTTTGGTATTTTTATGGTTTTTTACTGTTTTTGTGATTTTTGGGCATTTTTCAAAATATTTTTAGTATTTTTAAATAGAAGAATAAGAGAAAATAGGGAAATGGGGTCCAGCTGTAAGAAAAATAGGCATTAAAAATAGCAAACAGCCTCAAAAAGTTTCCACACTATTTTTCTAATAAAGATAATAAAATATAGCATAAATAGGAACTGAGCTCACATTTTTTTGATTTTTCTTTAATTTTATATATTTTTTTGAAGTTTTTGTGTATTCTTTAATTTTTAATGTTTTCCTTTTGAGATTTTAGGGATTTTTGGACTGACACTAAAATAGGTCAAAATACACACTAAAGATTTTTTTTGGAATTTTTGGATGTCTTTTAATCTTTTTTTGGTATTTTATAAATTAGACAATGAATAAAAGACATGTTTTTGATTTTTAATAAATGCAAAAATGCAACAAAATTAAAAACTAAAAATATAGCGTGCAATGGTACACTAACAGGAGCTTATGTCTATTTTTGCAAAATTTTTCGAAGAAATATGAAGCACAAAATAAATAGACAAAGCATTCAAAAATAAATGGCCTAGCAGGGGTATTTTTGCAAATAAAATAATTGACAGGGGAATACATGCAAAAATCACAATAAAAATGAACGTGTACTTTTATTTTCAGGGCCATTTTACAATTACAAAAAATCGACGGGGTTTAAATGCAAATTTCATGCGCCTCACGTGGATGATGCACGTGAGGCGTAGAGGGACTAAAATGTAAATATACAAACTCCATGGGGTGGACTGCAAATTTTACACTTTATTTACAACGTAACCTTTTATTTTTAGGATTAAACTATAAATACAAAAAGCGGGGGGATGTGTATGAAATTTACCCCCTAAGACGCATCATCCTGCGGTGCTGGGCGCGCCACTTATCCACGCGTCGAGCATCCGACGGTGGATACCAGTTCATCGATGAAGGGCCTGGATTAGATGATCCTGGCTGATCTGACGGTTGGCACGTGTCTTCATCGGACGGCTCCTGAGCGAACTGGGTCAGGCCTCCAGATCTGACGGCTCTGGAGCTCCCTGGAAGAACAAGGAAGAAGCTCGCGCCTGGCGAGCTTCGATCGAGAAGCATGGGCTCCTCCAGGGCTCCCCCGCGGATCTGAAGTAGTCTGCACGTAGCTGGAAGCCTCCCGCATCTCCTGAAGGTTCTCTCATGGCTCCTGGAGGTCCGAGTCGTTCGGACGAGGTCGATGAAGCACAGGACCTCCAGGAACCTCTTCCTGGTTCGATGCGAGGCCAGATGGGCTCCATTCCACGTTGTACCTGCACAGGAAGAACCGGGGGTGAGAGGGCTACCTCCTCGACCCAAGGTTTTGAAGCTTCGTTGTAAAATGGAGTGGGACGGAGGGGCTCCGACGAACGGCGGAGGTGGAGCCCCGATTCACGAAGACCAGAGGTCCTCGGTTGGTCAAAGGCGTTGGATAGATGGAGAATGCGATGGGGATTGAAATGGGGTGTATGTGGCGGTCGGAGACAGTAGATTTCACAGTGAAGAAGTCGCCGGAGTGAAGCTCCGGCGAACTTCGAATTTGGGATTTTATGCTACAGGGATTAACTAAAGACTAATCTAACAACGAGAATTAAAAACTAACATTAAAATCTAACTAAAAAGCATGAAAAGGACAGATCTTATACCCGGGGGCCACCAGGGAGCAGGGCGGACGCCGGAGCTCCGCCGTGACAAAATTCTCCTTCCTTCGGCCGAGTCAAGGCGCTGGAGCACTCCCCCTGTCACGAGGAACGGTCCAGGAACAAGATCCAGGCTTTAGGTTGGAATGAAATTGGCCAAATTCGAGGAAGGAGGCGGAGCTACTTATTTATACACATTGTCATGGAGCCTTATTGACCGGCGATTATTTCTTAATCCAATGAGTATCTGATTGATCTAAGAGTTTGGCGGGTATCATGGATAATCAGAGAGCAATTCTTGTGAAGGAAGCAAGCTTGAACGATGGACGGGATGGCCGCAAAAAATGGAGGAAATCGGGGGAGTTGACAGTTCAGAAGCGCCAGAGCAGGGATGGGACAGTTGACCAGGGGGTCAACGAAGGCCGGCGCCTCATTGGTCCACGTTAGTCGCTAAAAGACAAAACATGAAATTTGAGCCTAAATTGATTTATTTACCATTGTAAATGATTTTATTTGAATTTTCTTAAAACATAAAAAATGTGTATTTTTTCATGTAGTATTTATTTGTGATTTTTATTGAATTTTTCGAAGTGTTTTATTATGGTTTTAATTTAATAATGTGTATATGTATGCATTTACATGTATTTTTGTTTATTTTATTTTTAGTTTGTTTATTTTCTTTTATTATTTTATTGGCTTATTTTATAAATTTATAATTTATTTTTGTGAGTATAAAGGTATTTTTATTTAATTTTCAGGAGTTTATTTCCATTTTTAAATAAATAGGTAAATGCATATGTAAGTGTACTTATAGGTATTTTACCTATGTATTTTGTATACTTAATTTATTTAGTGTATTTTCTTGATTTTTATTTTGGATTTATATTTTTAATAGGTTATATGTATTATTTACATTATTATAAAAATATAAAAGAATAAAAGAACCAAGGAACAAAATCCTTTTTATTTATATAAAGATATATAGTATAGATATTTTGTCTATGAATTTTGTAGACTTATTTTATTTTTTAAATTATTTTTGGGTTTTCCTTTACTTTTAATATGTACATGTATAGTGTACATTATTTACAAAATTCCAAAAATATAAGTTTGTTACAATGATGAATAATGAATAAATGGAATATTTTAATCAATGTTATGTACAAGGAGGGCCAAAAACCTATCTTTTGCATATGGACTCCAAATATTATGAAACCAATTTATTAAATAGTTCTTGGAAAGCTATATACAATTAAAGGTGAGTTTGGGTGATTTGGAGTTTTTATTTGCAAGATATGGGTCTGTGAAGTTGAGATTTTGGTTTTTATTCTGTGTATAAAATGTACACTGAGTATTATATTTACACAAACTCAATTTTGTATTTTTATTTACATTATTATCTACAACTTTTATGAACAAAGTTTCTTTATTTGATGAATAAATAATTATGTACAAAATAGGTGTCAAAAATGCATAAATAAATGCATGAATAAATGAGGTATTTATTGTACACTGGCCCTTATCTCCCCCTACTTTATTCCTTGTCGACCAATTCCATGCTGGCCTTGGTCTCGGGGTTTTGGGTCATAAAATATCTTCAATATTTTATTCCTTTTTCTTTTCTTTTCTTTATTCTATAATTTTGGCATTAAACACAGTATTTAATGTATAATTAATACAATGAATCATGAATGCTATTATGTACAATTTGATGCTATTTACATGCATTTGCTGGGGTTTTTGAGGCCAAAATGATAGAATAAAGGTGATGAAATGGAGATTCATCACCTCCCTATACTTGCCTTTGCTAGTCCCTAGCAAACACTTATGCAATAAGTACAAAAAGAATAAAGAAAAGAAAAAGGAGAATTAAAGAAGGATAGAGTGAATACGGGTGCTTTCAATGCAATGCATGTCTTTATAAAATCTGAATTTGGAGCTCCTATCAGACCTTGGGTGTAGATGTGTGTGGAACCTAGTCGGGAAACAGCTCTAAAATACAACAACCTTTGATAGTCACAGAACTCGGTTCAACCCACCTCAATAGCCTGGTCAGAACCAGTCTACATCATACGCAAACCCTTATAACTATGAAGCTGACTTGTGTAGTGTAAGTGATAGCGGCTCTTCCCAACTGAAATGATAAAGGAACTGACTTCTCTAGAATGACAACCCAATGATTCCCCAATCCAACAGCTCTTTCCTCGAGGAGCAGGGTATTCCCTTCTAAGTTCAAGTGACAACCACCTCAAGAGGAGGGGGTGAAGAGAAGAATGGACGGTAGCCAATGTAGCTACCTATCCCGGGATGCAAGACCAATGTAGTCAAGTCATCCAGCTGCAGGCTCACATATTTGTCTTTGGAACTCAAGCTTGCTTATTGACTTTGTACATACTTTGCAGGCATTTTATTTTTGTACAGGCCTGACCATTTTTTTTTTCAACATACTATTCACAGCAGCATTTACATAAGGAGTTTTTCCTCTTGAGCCAGTAGACTATCCCTCTTTTGAAGCTTTATCGCAACCCACAATCTCCTGTCTTTAGACCTCATGGCTATTGGACCAGGTTGGGGTGCACTTCCCTCCCTAGACGAGGATGAATGTTTCCACCCGTGTGCGTCTCAGACTGGCAAATCCAACCCCCTCACCACTCCAACTGAGTTGAGCCAAGTGAAAGGTGCAAGTGTCCAAGTTAGGTCACGGTCGGCAAGAGTCATACGTGTGTCTCGAAAAGTTCTAGTTAGTCCACTGAGGTGACTTGAACCCAGCCCTGATTTCTCAAAGAATTAAGTCTGCATAGACCTGAAGTACCTTAAACCTAGTTCCCGTAAGGTTCCAGTGCAGTTAGGTGCGGTAAGGTCTAACCAAGCTCCAATTTGAGACTTTATTGGACTGATTCAATCATCAAGCTCACTCAAAAAGAATATGAATGGTATGCTTATGCTATGCACAATGAATGATGCAATTTTTCACAAAGAATTTAAAAGAATCAAAGAATCTTTTTACACAAAGAAATTTTTGCAAATAAAAACTTGATACATACAAAAAGGTACATACAATTATTTACACGGGCGTGCCGGTTTATTTACAAACTGTATGAATTTATAAAGACTCTACAAGTTTTAATGAAGTAGTTTATTTTGGTTGTTGAGAAAGAATTTATGCATTTTATTTCTGATTTACAAGTATTTGGAATAGTGATCTTATTCTTCCGGTCTAGTTTTGAAAATAATTTTTGCAAACTGTAGGACACGATAATTTTTGCAATCATTTACACTCATTTGAAAACTATTTTTGCAAAGATTTGTCACACTATATATATATACAATTTTCACAATAGTTTTTACAAGCATTTTTCAAAATATTTGCACATAGGTTTTTCAAATCCTTTCTTTCACATAAAGAAAAAGTTTTTCAATCAAAACAGTTTCACACATGTTGAAATTATTTCACATCAAATTTTTCCAAACTGGTCACACTATTTTTCAAATCATACTGTATGGGTATCTGATTTATTAATAAGTATATATACAAAAGAAGAAAAATTGTATTTGTTATATAATATGGTTTTTATTAGTTTTATTTGTGATTATTCCTTATTTACAAGTGAGAGATTTTTGTGTAGACTCCTCAGACTTGGTTCGAGAATCCTTCTCACAAGAGCTTTGAAAACGTAGTCCAAAATAATTTTTGCAAACATGTACACGTATTTGAAAATGCTTTTACAAAGGTTTTACACATCATAGATAGGTTTTCCAAAACAATTTTGACAATCAAATTTTTACAATCATTTGCACACTGATTTTCACACATTTTGATTTCACACAAAGAAAATAAATTTTACACACCAAACTGATTTTTCAAAGGTTGAATACTTGTACACACTATTTTCAAACAATTTTCACAAGGTTTTTCAAAGAACACTTTTTGCATGAAAAGCTTTTTCTGATTTAATAATCAGTACAAGTACAACGAGCCTGAGGAGCTCACAATCATCTTTTATTATTATAGGACCACTTTTTACATTTTAATTTATATTGGGATGATATATTTTATTTTTCAGTATGAGTTATGGCTTATAGTATATACATGGTATATACGACCCCCCTATACTTAGCTTGAGCTATGTCCTCATAGATCGAAGAGAAAAGCAGAGACATAACTCGTACTGAGTATAGACAAGTCTAAAGAATAAATATGAATGAAATGAATGACTGAGAAATTGACCGTCCCCCCTATACTTAGGATCAAGTAATCCTAAGTATAGCAGACTGTACAAAAAGCAGGGAGGGTCAAGGGTGGGAATACACAGATCGTACTCAGATTGTCTCCCCCTATACTTAGGGTAAGATACTCCTAAGTATAGACAAGAAGAGGAGACAATGGAGAGGATCAGAATGAAATGAAAAACTCGGGGTGCACATCCCCCCTATACTTAGGACCAAGTACGTCCTAAGTATAGAAAAACTATCTACAAGGGCGACACCTTTTAGATACAAAGAGAAAATAGAAAAGGAAAAGAAGAAAAGAAGAAAATCAGATAAACAGTTCTTGGAGTACATCGTCTGAATCTTCTGATGCTGCAGTAGTTGTGGAGGTGTCATCATGTTGCACAAGCTGGATAGAGTCAACAACGATCAAGAATGCATCTGGTTCTAAGTAAGGCTTCAGGAGTTGGCCGTTGACGACGAAGGGCTGTGCGTCAGGGGACAATTCTGATATAGCAATGCTTCCATTGTCACGCACTTCACAAACTCGAAATGGCCCTGTCTACTTACTCTTTAATTTGCCTGGAAATATCCGCAACTTTGCATCAAATAACCACACTTTCTGTCCGACGTCAAAGGTCTTTCGTCTGATGTGTCGGTCATGCCAGCGTTTCACCTTCTCCTTGTACATCAAGGTGTTATCGTATGCATAGTCTTGGAATTCTAAGAGCCTGTTCAGATCGTCTTTTCTCTTCTGACCACTTTTGCGTGAGTCCAAATTGCAACTGTTGATTGCCCAAAGAGACTTGTGAATTAATTCTACGGGCAGATGGCACGGCTTTCCATATACAAGACGATAGGGCGACATGCCCAAAGGAGACTTGTAGGCGGTTCGGTAAGCCCATAGGATCGAGTCCAAGAGTTGAGACCAGTCCTTTCTGTTTGGCCTAACAAGTTTCTGCAGGATAGTCTTGATTTCTCTGTTCGATAATTCCGCCATGCCATTGGTCTGCGGATGATAAGGAGACGCGACACGATGATCGATGCCGTACTCCTTCGTTAACTTCTTGACCTCTTTGTTAATGAAGTGGCTACCCCCGTATGATATGAGAATCTTCGGTATCCCGAACCGCGAAATGATGTTCTTCTTCAGAAACTGGCATACTGTTCGGCTGTCGGCGGCTCGAGCTGGGATAGCTTCAACCCAACGACTCACGTAATCGACGGCGAGAAGGATGTGCTCAAAACCTTGATTGTTAGGGAAAGGTCCCATGAAGTCAATGCCCCATGCATCGAAAACATCTGCTATCTGAATGATCTTCAGGGGCATTGAATCTTTGGCAGTGAGTGTACCTTTCAGTCTCTGACAGTCAATGCATCATTTGACAAACTCTGTTGCATCCTTGAATAAAGTGGGCCACCAAAAGCCACACTGAAGAACCTTTGCTGCCGTACGATCTCCAGAGTGGTGTTCACCAGATTCGAGCGAGTGACAATGCTCGAGGACACTAAAGTGCTCCGTCTGAGAAATGCACCTACGCCAAATGCAATCCGCTCCTTCCCTGAATAGAAGAGGATCCTCCCATTGGTAGAATCGGATGGTCGACATGAATTTATTCTTTTGGTTCTTCGTCCAATCCGAAGGTATTACCCCAGAGGCGAGGTAATTGACTATATCAACATACCAAGGAAGAGAATCCACTGCTAAGATGGCTTCGTTAGGGAAGGTTTCTGTGATAGGTGCATTGCTCAGAGGAGGTTCATTCTGCTCTATTCTGGAGAGATGATCTGCTACCATATTCTGAACTCCAGGCTTGCCCTTTATTTCCAAATCGAATTCCTGGAGGAGAAGGATCCAACGAATCAGTCTCGGCTTGGCGTCCTTCTTCTACTGAAGGTACCAGATAGCAGAGTGGTCTGTAAAAATTGTGACTTTTGATCCCAACAAATAGGATCTGAACTTCTCCAAGGCGAAAACCACAGCCAGCAATTCTTTTTCTGTCACTGTATAATTTCTCTGTGCTTCGTCCCCAAGAACAGCCCCGACTGCAAAGTCTGATGCATCGGTCATTATCTCAAGGGGAAGAGTCCAGTCGGGCGACTGTAAGATTGGAGCCTGAGTGATAAGCTCCTTCAACTTATTGAAGACAAGGAGAACCGGCTGATCAACAATAAACTCAGTCTCCTTGCACAAAAGTTCTGTCAGAGGTCGAGCGATGCGGCTGAAATCCTTGATGAATCGCCTGTAGAACCCCACATGCCCCAGGAATGACCTCACATTCTTTACTGACTGAGGTGGCTGAAGATTTGAAATGACATCCACCTTTGCCGGGTCGACTTACATGCCACGTTTGGAAACGACGTGACCCAGCACAATACCTTCTGTGACCATAAAGTGGCTCTTTTCCCATGAAAGTACTAGATTGACTTCCCAGCACTTCTGAAGCACTCTGTCTAGGTGCTCAAGACAAGAATCAAAACTATCACCATAGACAGAGAAATCGTCCATGAACACCTCGAGAAAACTGCCGACCATCTCGACGAAGACTGCTAACATGCATCTTTGGAAGGTTGCAGGTGCATTGCACAAACCAAAGGGCATTCTCTTGAAGGCATAGGTGCCGAACGGGCAAGTGAAGGTAGTCTTCTCTTGGTCTTCAGGGGCGATCGCCACTTGGTTGTACCCGGAATACCCATCCAGAAAGCAGAAGAACTCCTTGCCTGCTAATCTTTCCAAAACCTGATCAATGAATGGCAAGGGAAAGTGGTCCTTCTTGGTTGCTGCATTAAGACAGCGGTAGTCAACACACACCCGCTAGGATGTTGGTACCCGAGTTGAAATTTCCTCTCCTTTGTCATTTGTAACCACGGTAAGCCCTGATTTCTTGGGAACTACATGCAGTGGGCTTACCCATTTCGAATCGGAGATGGGATAGATGAAGCCTGCATCACACCATTTCGTGATTTCTTTCATGACGACGTCCCGAAGGTTAGGGTTCAGCCTTCTCTGAAATTCACGGGACGGCTTGGCATCTTCTTCCAAATAGATATGGTGTGAACACAAGGCTGGATTTATCCCTCGGAGATCTAATACGCTCCAACCAAGTGCCTTGCAATTCTTTTCTAGAACCTTGAGAAGATGAGATTCCTGATCCGGTGTCAGCCTGCTGCTGAGGATGACCGGATACATTTGTTCTTCACCCGCAAGGAAAGCATACTTCAGGCCTGCAGGAAGTGGCTTGAGTTCTGGTTTTGATTTGTCCACTTGATCTGTCACTTCAGATATCATGCTGGTGGTGGGATGTACTTCTTTGAGATACTTACCATCCTCATCATCCTGTTGCGATCCCGGTGATGCACCAAACGGTTCTACGCTACGCTGATCATGTTCGGTCTGGAGTGAATGCTCAAGAAGATGCGCCTGCATTTGAGAATCTGTCTCCCAAGAATCATCGGAGCATATGCTGACTGCGCTTTCCATGTCCTCCTCAAGAGTGAGGATTTCTCGGGTCCATGAATCATCCAATTATAAAGCTGGGTCTCTGATCTCTGCAATAAAATCACAGTCTGCTTCTGATACTGCCTGGCTCTCATCAGTTGCGGCATTCAGCTCTTTGTTCATGTTTATCGTGATTTGCTGGGTGTTCAAGCTGAAAGTGATCTTCCCAGACCCGTAATCAACCACGGCACCGGAAGTACGAAGGAATGATCTGCCAAGGATGATAGGGGTCTGAAGCAGGGGTGCAGGCGAGTCCATATCAAGGACTACAAAGTCAGCTGGGAATTTCATTTCCTGCACTTTGACAACAACATCTTCCAAAAGACCTCGGGGCTGCTTGACGGATCGGTCAGCGAACTGAAGGATCATGCGTGTCTGCTTGAGCGGTCCCAGCCCGAATTCTTGCATTATGGACGAGGGCAGAAGGTTGATGGAAGATCCACTATCCAAGAGAGTGCGCTCGAAGACCTGGTCAAAAATCTCACAACTGATCAGAGGCGCTCCTGTGTCTTGCTTTTTCTGGGGGAGATTGCTGATAGCTACTACCGTGGCCAAGGTGAGGACATGCCTTTCGACTTGCTGGCGTCTGTTTTCTTGCGCTGGGCGACGCCTGTTAGTACATGCCTCTTTCAGTCCTTTCTTTACGGCTGGCATGTATTCCACGGCCTTCAACAGGGGAATCTCAACAGTCAATTTATCCAAAATATCCACAACACCTGGATCAGACAAAGCCTTTTTTCATTTTGCAATTTTTTTGGATTTTTGTATTGCATAAGGAAAAGGAATATGTACATCACTAGCAAGAAAATCAGAGTTCTTATTTACATCAAAATCATCGCCCACAGAATGTTGTATATCCAAACTACAAAAAGGAGTACAAGCTAGATCTTGGCATGCTGGTGCTGTTGGGCGATCAAAAAGGGTAGCGTCTGCTCCATCGGCTGGCGAGGGATCGACTGCTGCTGGCGGCTCCTCCAATGCTGGCACGGCTTTGCTTCGGCTACAAGCTTCTTTTTGTTGTTTTTGTTTTTGCTAATTTTTTGTATTTTCTGCTGAGGTTGCTGATGACATGGCACGATGGCTAGACTGGCTTATCCTTCTTCTTCCTCCTCACCCACCCCTGGAGCTGGCACGGCTGATGCGTAAGATGACGATCCACCTGTTTCTTTATTCACCCCACTTTTGCTAGCAGGCGGAGGCAAGGCCCTACCGCTCCTGAGAGTAACAACATTAGAATAGGCAGTAATATCATTACCAGACACGGACATGACATCACATTCTACCTGCTCTTTCTTTTTGAAATTATTGGGGTTGGCTTCGACCTGCGCCGGAATGGTAGTTCTGGTGGCGGTCAGGTCGTCAAGCCGCTTTGTCATTTCCGCCAGCCCTTTGACGAGTTGGGCCAGACAGTCCATGGTGGGGTTTGCAGGGGGTACTTCAGAAGATTCAGCGTGCAGACCACGCTGCTGTTGGGTAGATGGATGGGGAGGCTATTGCTGGTGGTTCTGGGGTGGTGCAGGAAGTTGAAGTTGTTGGTATGACGGAGGAGGATACTGCTGGTATTGTTGAGAGGGGGCAGCCGCGTACTGGTGATACGGCTGTGGGTGGCGGTACTGCGGCTGCTGCTGGTAAGGAAAATTCTGCCTCCATTGAGGTACAAACTGGGGAGGCTGCTGGAGCTGTTGGTGAGGTTGAGAGACTTGCCCAAAATGACCACCCTGAGGTTGGTGGTACTGCCGATTGGCGAATGGCTGACCCTGGGGTTGTCCCTGAGGACGGGTCAGATGTGCATCGTTAGTCCATACCCCATTCACTTCTTGAATCAAGGGTGGTGGAGGGAAGACTGGATCAGGTACAGAAAGAAACTCTGGTTGGTACACGACCATCTGCTGCTGCGGCGGCCCTGGTCGGGCGCCTGCACGTAGTACACGTGCTGGACTGCCGGTGGCTGCTGGCTCGGCTGAGGCTGATGCTGCGGTTGCTGCTCGTCCTTCTTCTCAGTGGGAGCGTCCGATGGTGTAGCCGACTGGACAGAGTTGATAGTGCCGACCAACAGTTCAAGGTACTTGTTGATCTGATCTAGCTTGTCCAAGTTCTGGGTCCTCTTCTCGATCACAGCGAGTTTCTCAAGGTCCTGTGATCGCTTCTCAATGATGTCTACTTTAGAGAGATGGCCCCCGATGATGCTGAGGTTGGAGATCTCATCTCTCTCTGCTTCCTTAGATGAAGTCATGTGTACTTGCTTCTGGAGGATCTGGGGCTGCTTCTGATATGCCTTGGATGAAGAGAGGGTGGCCTCTCCTTCAGCCATTTCTTCAAATATCTGCCAAACTACATCTTCATCCTTGTTAAAATGTGATCCCCCACATGCTGCGTCCACGAGCCTTTGGCTTTGTATGTTCAGTCCCCCAAAGAAATGCTAGACCAAGCTGGTCTTCGGGATATCATGATGGGGACATTTCTCCTGCAGGTCAGTGAATCTCTCCCACACTTCATGTATCGACTCATGGGGTCCTTGGGAGAAATTACTGATACGGGCTCGCATCTGGTTGAGCCGACCGAGAGGGTAATACTTATGCAGGAATGCGGACTTCAACTCCTCCCAGGTCGTCACGACCTTCCCCAGATGGTTGACCCAATAAAGGGCCTTGTCCTGTAAGCTGAATGGGAATGTCATCATCTTGACAATGTCCAGAGGGACATTGGGATAGTAAGTAGTACGGCAGATGCATGAGAATTGCTGCAGGTGAATGTACGGCTCCTCGCTGGTGTTTCCATGAAATGCAAGGAGAAGGGCAATGAATTGGGGCTTCAGCTCAAAGTGAGCGTGTACCGGTGGAATGAGGATCCACTCGGTCATCTGGCTGTCTCCCGGATTATATGTTTCTTTAAGTGTTGGCTTTGGTGGTGGTAATTCAAGGTCATCATCAGGAGGACCACCACCTCCACCTCCACCTCCTCCTCCCCTGCCTCCTTTGCCTCTGCCTCCTCCTCCATCGTCACGGTTCATCATATCATTCAACATGTCCTGGAAAGCTATCTGTGTGAGGGCCTGCTCGGTCAGCTGCTGCTGGATGGCCTGGATAGATGCCAATAACTGTGCATTTACTTGGTTCTGATCTGGCACCTGTCCCTCTGGTTGTGGTGGCTGCTGACCCTTGCCCTTTCCTCCTGGAGCCATGTCAGGGTCTGAGTCGGACGAGATGAACTCCAGAGTAGTCTCCAGGGCTCGCACTGTCTTCTATCTGCATAATGAGATAGTCCAGATCAGATTGCTTGCAATTAACGTTCAGCTGCCGTGATTAAGCTGGAATTCAGGTCAACCCTAGCATGTTGTGTATGGAAAAGGATGTAGATTGTAATCGACTTCCATTCACAACGGCGGAAGTGGGACAAAAGTGATCCCGATTTATTGGGTGGCCAAGAGAAAGGTAGAAAACGAGGAGTCTGGAGATCGATCCGCAAAGTCCGGATCGGGTTCTCAGGAATCGCCTCGAATTTATTGGCGGAGCTGAGTTCATGGAATCGATGTGGGTGTCGGCATGGTCCTGACGGAAACCATCCATAGATCAACTTCGCGAAGTACAAGAGACGATCGGATGTTGGATGAAAGATACGGTGGTCAACGAGGAATAAAAGGAGTGTAAAACAGTAGAGAGGCTTGGTTGAGCGGGGTGGTCAAAGGGAAGAAACAAAATGTGCGTAAATGCGCGGGACTTGATCTTTGAACCTTAATCTAGATCCATACAAACACAATACAAAATCGGGTTCACCAACTCACGCCATGTGAAGCCGTGAAAGCTCGGCTATTTATTATCTTTTCATTTTTAGATTTGTGATTTCAGGCATATCTTATAACAAGTCCTTAGTACGCTACCCTATAGGAGAGAGAGTACTGCCAGAAGAGTATCCCGTACTTGTCCTCCTCCTGTGTAACCTATAGTCTGTACTTTTTGGAGTCCTTGTAACCCTTCCTGGATCCCTACTCAGACAAAGAAAAGAGAGAGGAAGCCAATAGGCGAAACCAATACTTCGGTTCTCGCTCGCAACGGAATCACCTGTGAGCGTGCAAGAACCTACTCGGACGCAGGACAATGAGACAGACACCCCCGTGAAGGTGTGGCCTATGCTCAATACTTCGGACATGGTCGATGCTCCACACAATAGGGAGTCACCATTGGTGACCAAGTCCTACTCGCCTACATACGATAGAAGTGCCATTACTTCGGAAATCCAGGCGATACACAAGGCAGTTGCAGACTGGGTTTTGGGCTTTAATCCTTAGGGGTCGCACTCGCTCAAGGGAGTAGGGTTTTGGTCCCCCTCCAAGGTACCTGAAAATAATGAGGGCTTTATGAACCCGGTACAATGATAGTCCATTACAAATTTTAATTAAGGTCAAAGTTTATTTAGCAGTCCCCTTGTTTTAATTTTTGGGTTTTCACTTTTTTTTGAGTCTGTTTCATACCAGCGCCTAACATTTTTGTAGATTTTCATTTAAGTCCTAGGTGCTCAAAATCAGAGGGAGATAGCGGAAAAGCCGTGCAAGTGGTTCCATGATGGAAATCTCACCATTAAACCGAATGATGCATGCTGAGTTAGAAGACTTACAGTGCATCCCAGCTCTCTCCATGCGGTATGCAAAACAGAATTTTTAAACCTATCTACATGTCGGTATGCAAGGCACACAATCGCCCTAAACATTAGCTGCTATTAGCGTGAAGAACCATAAGTTGCTCATTCATCTCTAGCCCGAAGGGTCCGGTCTTGGCTCACCCCTCCTCTGCTCAACACACTTGAGGGTAGGAGAAAGCGCTTTACAGGGCTCGCTGCGGCACAAGGGCTAAGAGACAAATGAGCGGCTCGTTTAAATTTGACTAGATCTAAACGAAGTAAACTATAGGAACATGCATTCTTATTAATGTGTGGACCTAGCTACCGAGTCAAGCAACCTACATCTAGGTGCTCCAAGCACACAAAACAAAATAAAATAAAGGCGGAAAGCTCAAAACTTCGGAAAACAAGTAAAAGAAGGCGATGAAAACTCGAAAAGCCGCGATGAGGCCCCCAGGTGAACAATCACCCGGGCACTGGACCTCATTGTGAAGAGTAGAGTTCTGTTTAATTACATGCCAAAATTATCTCTCTCTCACCATAAATTACAAAAATAATCCTAAATATCTACACCTATCTAATCCACATCTATTTGCTTCCTTGATACTCTATCCAGATGGTCATGAGAAGAGAAGACCATCCTCCTCCATGCTCGGCTGCCTTGGCCTCCTAGGAAGCCGTCCTCGCGTGGTGGGCCCTCGCATCAAAGTCACAAAAAAATTGCATTAGAATAGCTTACTCAATCAAAATAGAGCAGATAAAATAATCACAATACATGAATCAATGAAGCATGGTGATCAATGACAAGAGAAATAGCTGCTCATGAAATAAATAAATCAAACATGTACACAAGAATAACATAAATAAAGTAGGCTATGCTCATTGCTCCCCGGCAACGGCGCCATCTGATAACCAACAATTTTGCAAGGGTCAACATAAATAATAGGTCTAAAGTGTCGCTGAGGCGACCGCTCACAAAACATTGGTTACTCAGCAACTAACCCACAATAAAAGAATGTATCAATTAAGCTCAAAAAGAAGTGTGAATTAATCTTTATTACTCTACCACAAGATGTATAGTGTCTAAGTATGTAGAGGTCGAACCACAGAGAGCAATACAAAATGCCATAGCCTAAAATGTGCATGAATCACAGAGTCATCCATGTGTGAAGCCTATTTTTGTGGGTTTTTGAATTTTATGTTTTTTATATTTTTTTATTTTTTTATTTTTTATATATTTTTTATAATATAATTAGGTAATATATATAATATAAATATATAAATCTGTGTATATCCATAGAGGGTGAGTATATAGCTTATAATACATACAATATATATATGTATATATAAGTATAATATATATATATTTATATTTTAGGATTAATAAATATATATAAATACATATAAGTAGTTAGACATATAGGTATATATATATTTTCTTCTTCTTTTTTTTAGGGAGTACCTACATATATATAAAGGGGTGCTATAATATTTATAAAATACTAAAAAATAGTCAAAAATTCAAAGTTAAAGTCTTTTTGGTATTTTTATAGTTTTTACTATTTTTGTGATTTTTGGGCATTTTTCAAAATATTTTTAGTATTTTTAAATAGCAGAATAAGAGAAAATAGGGAAATGGGGTCTAACTGTAAGAAAAATAGGCATTAAAAATAGCAAACAGCCTCAAAAAATTTCCACACTATTTTTCTAATAAAGATAATAAAATATAGCATAAATAGGAACTGAGCTCACATTTTTCTGATTTTTCTTTAATTTTATATATTTTTTTGAAGTTTTTGTGTATTCTTCAATTTTTAAGGTTTTCCTTTTGAGATTTTTAGGGATTTTTGGACTGACACTAAAATAGGTCAAAATACACACTAGAGATTTTTTTTTGGAATTTTTGGAGGTCTTTTAATCTTTTTTTGGTATTTTATAAATTAGACAGTGAATAAAAGACATGTTTTTTATTTTTAATAAATGCAAAAATGCAACAAAATTAAAAAGTAAAAATATAGCATGCAATGGTACATAACGGGAGCTTATGTCTATTTTTGCAAAATTTTTCGAAGAAATATGAAGCTCAAAATAAATAGACAAAGCATTAAAAAATAAATGGCCTAGCAGGGGTATTTTTGCAAATAAAATAATTGACAGGGGCATATATGCAAAAATCACAATAAAAATGAACGTGTACTTTTATTTTCAGGGCCATTTTACAATTACAAAAAACCGGCGGGGTTTAAATGCAAATTTCACGCGCCTCACGTGGTTGATGCACGTGAGGCGTAGAGGGACTAAAATGTAAATATACAAACTCCAGGGGGTGTACTGCAAATTTTACACTTTATTTACAACGTAACCTTTTATTTTTAGGATTAAACTATAAATACAAAAAGCGGGGGGATGTGTATGAAATTTACCCCCTAAGGCGCATCATCCTGCGATGCTGGGCGCGCCACTTATCCACGCGTCGAGCATCCGACGGTGGATACCGGTTCGTCGATGAAGGGCCTGGATTAGATGATCCTGGCTGATCTGACGGTTGGCACGTGTCTTCATCGGACGGCTCTTGAGCGAACTGGGACGGGCCTCCAGATCTAACGGCTCTTGAGCTCCCTGGAAGAACAGGGAAGAAGCTCGCGCCTGGCGAGCTTCGATCGAGAAGCATGGGCTCCTCCAGGGCTTCCCCGCGGATCTGAAGTAGTCTGCACGTAGCTGGAAGCCTCCCGCATCTCCTGAAGGTTCTCTCATGGCTCCTGGAGGTCCGAGTCGTTCGGACGAGGTCGATGAAGCACATGACCTCCAGGAACCTCTTCTTGGTTCGATGCGAGCCTAGATGGGCTCCATTCCGCGTTGTACCTGCACAGGAAGAACCGGGGGCGAGAGAGCTACCTCCTCGACCCAGGGTTTTGAAGCTTCGCTGCAAAATGGAGTGGGGCGGAGGGGCTCCGACGAACGGCGGAGGTGGAGCCCGGTTCGCGAAGACCAGAGGTCCTCGGTTGGTCAAAGGCGTTAGATAGATGGAGAATGCGATGGGGATTGAAATGGGGTGTACGTGGCAGTCGGAGACAGTAGATTTCACAGTAAAGAAGTCGCCGGAGCGGAGCTCCGGCGAACTTCGAATTTGGGATTTTAAGCTACAGGGATTAACTAAAGACTAATCTAACAACGGGAATTAAAAACTAACATTAAAACCTAACTAAAAAGCATGAAAAGAACAACTCTTATACCTGGGGGCCACCAGGGTGCAGGGCGGACGCCGGAGCTCCGTCGCGACAAAATTCTCCTTCCTCCGGTCGAGTCAAGGCGCTGGAGCACTCCCCCTGTCACGAGGAACGGTCCAGGAACAAGATCCAGGCTTTAGGTTGGAATGAAATTGGCCAAATTCGAGGAAGGAGGCGGAGCTACTTATTTATACACATTGGCATGGAGCCTTATTGACCGGCGATTATTTCTTAATCCAATGAGTATCTGATTGATCTAAGAGTTTGGCGGGTATCATGGATAATCAGAGAGCAATTCTTGTGAAGGAAGCGAGCTTGAACGATGGACGGGATGGCCGCAAAAAATGGAGGAAATCGGGGGAGTTGACAGTTCAGAAGCGCCAGAGCAGGGATGGGACAGTTGACCAGGGGGTCAACAAAGGCCGGCGCCTCATTGGTCCACGTCAGCCACTAAAAGACAAAACAGGAAATTTGAGCCTAAATTGATTTATTTACCATAGTAAATGATTTTATTTGAATTTTCTTAAAACATAAAAAATTTGTATTTTTTCATGTAGTATTTATTTGTGATTTTTATTGAATTTTTCGAAGTGTTTTCTTATGGTTTTAATTTAATAATGTGTATATGTATGTATTTACATGTATTTTGTTTATTTTATTTTTAGTTTGTTTATTTTCTTTTATTATTTTATTGGCTTATTTTATAAATTTATAATTTATTTTTGTGAGTATAAAGGTATTTTTATTTAATTTTTAGGAGTTTATTTCCATTTTTAAATAAATTAGTAAATGCATATGTAAGTGTACTTATAGGTATTTTACCTATGTATTTTGTATACTTAATTTATTTAGTGTATTTTCTTGATTTTTATTTTGGATTTATATTTTTAATAGGTTATATGTATTATTTACATTATTATAAAAATATAAAGAATAAAAGAACCAAGGAATAAAATCCTTTTTATTTATATAAAGATATATAGTATAGGTATTTTGTCTATGAATTTCGTAGACTTATTTTATTTTTTAAATTATTTTTTGGTTTTCCTTTACTTTTAATATTTACATGTATTGTGTACATTATTTATAAAATTCCAAAAATATAAATTTGTTATAATGATGAATAATGAATAAATGGAATATTTTAATCAATGCTGTGTACAAGGAGGGCCAAAAACCTATCTTTTGCATATGGACTCCAAATATTATGAAACCACAACAACAACAACAACAACAAAGCCTTTTCCCACAATTAAGTAGGGTCGGCTACATGGATTCTTCGCCTCCATTCAGATCTATCTTGGGTCAATCTCGGACTTATATCCAAAAAGCTAAGATCCCTTCGTATAGTCTCTTTCCAACACTTCTTGGGCCGTCCTCGCCCTCTCTTAGCCGGCTCAACATCCCAACACTCGCATCTCCTAACCGGTGCATCAGTTGACCTTCTTTGCAAATGACCAAACCATCTTAAGCGGTTTTCTCGCATCTTATCCTCGATCGGAGCTACACCAACTTTCTTTCGAATTGCATCATTCCGAATCCGATCTTTACGTGTATGTCCACACATCCATCTTAGCATTTTCATTTCTGCTACAACCATTCTCTGCACATGTCTATGGTTCACAGGCCAACATTCAGAACCATAAAGCATAGCAGGTCTCACGGCTGCTTTGTAAAACTTTCCTTTAATTTTTAAAGGAATTTTCTTATCACAAAGAACAACGGAGGCTCCTCTCCACTTTAGCCAGCCTGCATTTATTCTATTAGTAACATCTCCATCAATTTCCCCATCATGTTGTAAAATAGATCCCAGATATCTAAAAGAATCTCTCTTCTGAATGTTATCGTCACCAATCTTCACCTCGATTCCTTCACCATTGCTTCCATCAAAGGTGCATTCCATATATTCCGTCTTAGCCCTACTTATACGAAATCCTTTAGTGTCCAATGCATGTCTCCAAACCTCAAGCTTCTCATTTACTCCATCTCTAGTCTCGTCAATCAACACAATACCATCAACAAATAACATACACCAAGGTAACTCATCCTGAATGTGACTTGTCAACTCGTCCATAATCAAAGTAAAAAGAAATGGACTCAAAGCTGAACCTTGATGTAAACCAATGTTGATATCAAAATAGTCAGTCTTCCCCGTCGGGGTCCTTACACAAGACAAAGCCCTATCATACATATCCTTTATGAGATTAATGTATAGGACAGGTATTTGTCTCTTCTCCAAAACTCTCCATAGTATCTCTCGTGGGACGGAATCATAAGCCTTCTCCAAATCAATAAAGATCATATGGATATTCTTCCTTTTAGCTCTATAAATCTCCATTGTTCTCCTCAGCAAATGGATGGCTTCAATAGTTGAGCGACCTGGCATGAATCCGAATTGGTTTTCTTTTACTTGGGAAACTTGCCTCAACCTTCTTTCGATCACACGTTCCCAAATTTTCATAGTGTGACTCCAAATATTATGAAACCAATTTTATTAAATAGTTCTTGGAAAGATATATACAATTAAAGGTGAGTTTGGGTGATTTGGAGTTTTTATTTGCAAGATATGGGTCTGTGAAGTTGAGATTTTGGCTTTTTATTCTGTGTATAAAATGTACACTGAGTATTATTTTTACACAGACTCAATTTTGTATTTTTATTTACATTATTATCTACAACTTTTATGAACAAAGTTTCTTTATTTGATGAATAAATAATTATTTACAAAATAGGTGTCAAAAATGCATAAATAAATGCATGAATAAATGAGGTATTTATTGTACACTGGCCCTTATCACCCCCTACTTTATTCCTTGTCGACCAATTCCATGCTGGCCTTGGTCTCAGGGTTTTGGGTCATAAAATATCTTCAATATTTTATTCCTTTTTCTTTTCTTTTCTTTATTCTATAATTTTGGCATTAAACACAGTATTTAATGTATAATTAATACAATGAATCATGAATGCTATTAAGTACAATTTGATGCTATTTACATGCATTTGCTGGGGTTTTTGAGGCCAAAAAGATAGAATAAAGGTGATGAAATGGTGATTCATCAGAGGTCCGCAAGATCTGGATTTGAGATGTGATCTCAATATCCAAGTCACTATACGTGGAACAGTACAATCGCCCTGTCCTTATCTCCAGGTATCCGCGGAGAAAGCACATTATCCTTGAAAGAGTTCATCAATAATTTCATTGTTGATATATGTATCCGAGCATTGATAAAATGGATAATTAAATGTGATTTAATTATCATGAATAGTATGAATTTGATTCATATTATTACGAGAGTTATCTGAGATAATTAAATGTGATTTAATTATCAAAGATGTGAATAATGTGAATGTGATTCATATTATTTGGGCATATGAGAAAAGAGATCCAAGATGATTAAATGTGATTTAATTATCATGGATATGAATAATGTGTATAGCAATATCCATATTAATCAGATATATTATAAATGTGATTTATAATATATTAGAGAGAGCATATTATGATTTATATTGTTGATTAATTGTTAATGTGAATTGGATTTACATTGAATGATTAGTTGAAAATATAATTACATATTGTTTTGGGTTGTGAATGAGATTCACATAATTTCAATGGCTTGATTGAAGTTTTTCACAAGATAATTGTGAATTATTTTTGTGAAAAATATTTACAACAATTATTGTTGTAAATGTTGAAGATATCATGAGATAATAAGATCTCATGAGATGACTGGTAGCCTCCCCCCTTTTTAGGGGATGGGATTTATTTCCTCATTATCTCCGAGACCAGTCAAAGTGATTTAAATTGGGATTAATTATGTTGATTTGTCAATATGAATTAATTCAAATTAAATCAATTGTTGTTGTGTTTTTACAACAACATCTTAGCCATTGAAAGAAACACAAATCAATTCAACCATTGATTGTGTGTTGTCCATGGATTGAGATCCATGGACTCCCAAAACCCTATATATGAAGAGGCACCCTTGCTCTTCAAGAGGCACAAGTTTATGACAACAACGAATGTTCTCTTCCTCTCTCTCTCTCTCTCTCTCTACACGGCGTGTGCCTCTATCCCTCTCTCTCTTATGGCCGTCCACCATGGAGCCATTGAGAGAGTCGTCATCGCCGCAACATCGTCGTTATGTTGCCGGAGCACTTGCTCGTGGATCTCCGTCTCCTTCGGTGACCTCGCTCGTGAAGAAGACATCATATCTCTTGTGACGATATCAGGAGATTCGCCACCTGGATCATCAACATGGATTACAAGAAGGATGTGTCTCATTAACGTGCTCACAAGCGTCTCCTCCGTTGGATCGGACTTGAGACATGTGGTCTCTTCGTTTATAGACTCGATCGCAACCACGCTTCAAGAGGTAAACCTTATACCTAATTGTGGTTTAGATGAAACGATCCGAGAAAGATTTTGGGATCATGTGTTTTCATCACATTTATTTTTTTTAAATTCCGCTACCCGGAGCAACTAGTGTGACTAGTCGCTCCCGATCACATTCGATGCGATCCACACGCTTCCATGATGCGCTCAAGGATCTTCCCAAATCCTTCAGTTAGATCAATGATCTTCATCCTCTTATTAATCTTTCAAGCTATAATTTTCATTATTAGAGATGCTAATGGACCATTCAATAATATTCTTATTTAGTAGAGTCCTCTAGATGTTAGATTACTATCTGAAATATATCCATCTTAACTCTTTATGATAGGTCTAGAATGCATGTTCATTTCCAACATTTAGAAATAAATAATGAATGTATTTTAATATCTAGGTCATAGAGACATTCTCTAAGACTAAGGGCCCTCCCACTGAAAATAAAATAGTCTATCTATCCAATTGAGATTGTTTCAACAATTTCATAAATTTCCATGTAGATGACTATTAAACCTTAAGATTAAAATTTTCTAGTCTTCTAAAATATATGCAACCAATTGCAAGTGTTATTAGAAGAATGAGTTACAATTACTAGACTTCGATCTTATCTAAAAAGCAAGTCGATTTCTATGATTATATGTAGATGTATAATATGCCGATGCAATATCAGAGCCCTTCTCTAAAGATCCTAGATAGTCTAGATAGTCGTACCATCAATACATCAGTTGTTGGACATGCAAGCCCACAATGAGCCATTATGTAATAAATATTATTGCAAATATCATTCCCTGATCGGGAATAAAGAATTATTAATTTGCATAATAGATCCCTTAGTACAAATAAGGTTATGTACCATGACCATCTTGATGATTGTACAATTGTTGATTCAATTATTTAATCATAGAGGTTGGTGCTTGGATGAATATCTCTAGAGTTAGATTAAAGACTCATCAAGCACTAATGAACCCTGAATTCACCCTGTTAATGGTGTCGAATTAATGCTTGAGTCTCGTTGCAATCAGATGAAATGCAATCGATCAAAAACCACTTTGATTAATAATTTGTCAATGAAATGCCAGCATTCTAATTTATTTACTTGGGCAAGTCCAAGGTCGAACTAAGGGACACAAGCCTCTTAAGTGATTATTCAGATTCTCATTAATCAGGTTAAGTGATGAATAAAGAACTCATACGTCAACATACAAGGACACAAGATGCAAACAGATGAAAACACTATTTATTTGATTTTTATAATGCAATGAAGGTGCAAATGTACAAACTATGCAATTATGCCCTACACGAATAAAATTAATGAGCAAAAAACTGTGCAATTAATTTCGAGATCAAATCATGAGGCAAGCTTAATCAATGAACAGGAAAATGATATTAAAATCCATTAAATATAAGACACTTCATTACTAAAATTTATCACCTAAATTTAAGTGTTAAAATAAGGAATGACTAATGCAGTGATAGATAATGAAGCAAGCTTCGAAATGAAGCTGAAATTAACTAAAATGTATATCGTATGCTCAAGATATTCACAAAAGTGTCCAGGGGCATAAATGCAAACAAAACATGAAAAATAAATAGAAAAGCATTACAAATAGGTCTCGGGAGGGCTTAATTGTAATAAAAATAAATCACAGGGCCTTCCCTATAATTTTCCCATGAGCACGGGGACTAAATTGCAATTATTAAAACCTAGAGGGGTTCGAATGCAATTAGCCCCAGGCACATGCTCTATACATGCTTGGAGGACCTGAATGCAATATGGAGAAGTCGGTAGGGCACCTATGCAAATTGCCCAGCCCTCACATGTCCAGAGCACGTGAGGCTAGGCTCGGATGAAGGTTCAGGCTCGAGGCGAGACTCGGGTGGAGGTTTGGGCCACGTGGCGTCTACTAGTGATCTGGCTTGGCTCGGACGCTCCAAGCCTGGAGGCTATTTGCGGAGGCTCAGAGGTGGACATGTGGCTCCCTGTGGGCTGTTGGATAGGCATCAGGAGGGTGCCATCCAACGACACCTATACGTTCGTGAGCCTCCTCCTCCGTCAATGGCTGGCGACGATCTTGGGTCTCCGACGGATCTGCACGAGCTCCACCGCCGTCTCCCGTGCTTGCTGAAGATCTAGAAGGATACCTGGACACATGGCGATCAAGTTCGTGGCACGGGGGAGACTCTAGACTGCCTGGAGGAGGCTGGCGACAGACCATTCCCGGAGGCGAAGCTCGAGAAATGAGCTCCGACCCAAGTCCGACCATTGAAGATGAACACCTGCAGAAAGGTTAGGGGAGATAGCCGAAGCGTGCATGTGCTGTGCGCGGGTTTAGTGAAGTGGAGGGTGACGAATCCACATTTCATCATCTTTATTCTATCATTTTGGCCTAAAAAACCCTAGTAAATGCGTATAAATAGCATTAAATCCATCATCTTAGCATTCATGCATGTGCATATAATTAGTGTATAAAATACTGTAATTAAAGCCAAAATTATAGAATAAATAAAAGAAAAGAAAAAGAATAAAATATTGTAAATATTTTATGACCCGAAACCCCGAGACCTAGGCATCTCGATGAATAGGTCAACACGGAATAAAGTAGGGGGAGATAAGGGCCAGAATACAATAAAAATACACTTTATTTTATTCATTATTTATTCATTTTGAGACCTATTTTTGGTTCCACTTTTTATACATCAAATAAAGAAACTTTGTACATGAAAGTTGTAGATAATTTCATATAGAAAAATACAAAATTGATTTCACTGAAGAATAATGTACAGATAAAAAGTTATGGTCTGAATAAAAATCCAGAATCCCAACTTCCTAGACCCGTATCTCACAAATAAAAACTCCAAATGCATCAAACTCATCTTTAATTGTATATAGTTAAAAATAAGCTATTCAATGACGGTGGTTTCGCATTTGGCGGAGCTACGGTTTGAAAGTTGAGTTTTGGACCCCTATTATATAATTGTACAGAGTAAAATATTCATTTTATTATTTATTTATTATTTTTATAATTTTATATTTTTATAATTTTGTAAATATTATTTATAAAAATTATGTGTATTAAAATATGAATAAAAACTCAAAGAAAACTCAAAATAAAATACATGTATATAAAATGCATAGGTATTATACCTATAAATATACCTATATAATACATACTTATATTTTATTAAATGTAAAAAATACATCAGAAAAATAAAATAAAAATATAATTAAGTGTACAAAAGTATTTTGTAATTTTATAAAATAATAAACAAAATTAAAGAAATTAAAAACACAAAACATAAATAAATTAATAAAATATATAGGTATATTTACCTACAAAGGGCATAAAAGGAAACTTGTATTCTTATAACTCATAAAAACAATTAAAAATCAGAATAAAATACTTTATAAAATAATAAACATTTTTTATTTAATGATCAAAATTTAATTCGTTCATTTTCTATTTTTATTGAATTTACAAAATAATTTTTCGGGGTTTTTCCTGGTTGGTCCACGTGGACCAACCAGGTGCTCGCCCCAGTTGACCCCGGTCAACTGGTCGTCCTCCACCCCTGTAGCCTTTGTCAGACTTGGTTTTGACCCGTCTTCTCACCTTTTTCGAGGGTGCATCTTGCACCTTCTTGGGATGATTCCTTCTGCAATTCGTCTCCTCGTTCAACCACCTTGCTCGCCTGGTGATTGTCTTGGGCTTTGGATCTCTGTGCGAGGCGTCGTCCCTCGATCTTTGAAGCACCCAAGTCGTTAGAACCTCAGTGTCAAACCACATATAACACCCCCTTGACTTTCCTTTGAATTTTGAACCCCTCACTCCATAGGTTTAGCTCCCCTTTCGATCCTTGAAGCTCCAGGAAGGTGACAACTACCTGTTGACGCCTTCAGGAGGGATGAGCATCGCCTGAGGTGGCTCCAATACCTCCCCCTTCGCCGACGGTCGAGGTACCTTCCCTCCGGTGATACACCGTCGAGGCTGCCCCATTCCATCTTTATTTTTCTTGCATTTTATTTCCCGTAGCCTTAGATTTAAAAGCCCTCAAAAATCTTTCATTCTCATCCATCGAATCATCCAAACCGTCCACCTCGTCGGAGCGCTCCTCCGGCCGAGCTCCCAACCGCCGCTTCGCGCCACCTTTTCACCACTACGGGACCCAGGCATTTTGCCTTGGGTCCTCTCACTATGTTTCTCAGGTCAACGCCCTTTGACTCGTGCCTGGGAGCATTTTTGAACCTCGCCGGAGCTTGGCTGAGCTCTCCAGCTCTGCTGCCCTCCTCCACGAGCCTCGGCCACTGCCGAGGTCTTTTGAAGCCCCCAGGAGCTAGACCATACCGTCAAGAGCTTCCAGTCGTGTTTTGGAGCCCAGAAGCTTGCCGGAGAAGGAGCAGGACCTCGGAGAAAGTCGACTCGCCGGCGCTCTTCCGCGGTTCTTGCTCTGGCATTCAGCGCCGTTGGATCAAGGCAGAGCTCCAGATCGCACGTCGACCATCGGATCATCAGCGCTCCTCCACTGTTAGATCTTGATATGAGATCTAATTTCAGACGTCGAAGCGAAATGTCATCGACCGTCAGATCGTCGCCACATGTCAAGTGAATCAGCCACGACCGTTGGATCACACGCTTAGGGGTATTTTACATTATTCACCCCACACATTTTTGTATTTCTATTTAGTCCTCAAACATTTGTCTGTAGTTTACAAAGTTTTGTAATAATTATAACTAGGCCCCCAAACTTTCAGTATTTGCAAACAAGTCCAAGCCACGTCACCTCACGTGACCAATTCACGTGAGGCGCGGGGCATTTTGCACGGACACCCCTGTGGGTTTGCTTATTTTGTCTAGATCCAGAAACTTTTGTATTAAGTGTAAATGTTTTGGAAAAATTGCATCTCAGCCCTTGGGAATTTTTGATATTGCAGCCAGGTCCCTCCCAGGCGTGTGCTAGTCACGCGCCCTGATGGGTATTTTACAGGCATATCCTCATGGGTTTGGATATTTGTAAATGGTCCATTAAATTGCTTATTTAGGTATAAATTTTGTTGGAAAATTGCAACTGTGCCCCTAGATGTTTGTATATTTACATTTATACCCCTGTCAGGCTATGTATTTTTGCTTGCTTTCTATATTTATTTCACGCATCACTAAAACCACAAAAATTCCATAAAAATCACTTTAAACTCCTGTTAACTTGGTCATTCACGCCACATTTTTGCATTTCATTTTTGTTGCATTTTAATATTTATTAAAATCAAAAACATGCATTTTAGCTACTGTTTGCATTAGAAAATACCAAAAAATATCAAAACACCTCGAAAAATGCCAAAAACATTATCTACTGTGTATTTTATTATCTTTTAGTGTCATCCAAAAATCACTAAAAATTTCAAAACCAAAACCTTAAAAATTAAAAAAACCCAAAAACTTCATAAAAATCTAAAAAAACAAAGGAAAATGCTAAAAATATAAACCCAAGTGTTGTAGCTTCCCTATTTTATTGTCTTTATTTTAAATTTAATTTGGGAAAATTTTGATATTGTTTGGTATTTTTCATTCCTATTTTAGTTTCGGCCAGCAGTTTTCTTCACTGTTTCTTTTATCTTGACTTTTAAAAATACCAAAAACATTCTGAAAAATCCCCAAAAATCACAAAAATAGTATAAAATTACAAAAAGACTAAAAACACATTATTTCCTAATTTTTGAGCATTTTCACTATTTTATAAATACCATATTTCCTCTTTTCTTATAATATATATTCCCATATTGGAAAAGAAAATACAAAAATATAAAATATAAAAAAAGAAAATAAAAAATCAGAAAATTAAAAATCAAAATACAAAATTAAAAAAAAATAAAATAAAAAAAATTAAAAAAATTAAAACCCACAAAAACATTTTGCACATTGTAGACACTTAATCACAATCACATCACATTTTGCACTTAACTTGATCTATCCTGCCTTGCTCCCTGTGATCGACCTCTACATACTTACACCTATACATTCCTGTTTGTAGAGTTATGATAAATTTTAACTCCACTTTTGTTTGTCATTGTTTGATTTCTTGATTGTGGGTTAATTGTTGATTTTAGTTGGATTTCTGAGTGGTCGACACTTCGAATGAGTTCCCGCTTTGTGTGGAACTTAAGACCACCGAAGTCCGGCTAAATCAGAGGGCCATACGGGAATAGAAGGGCGACGGACCTGGTTGTCTTCTCCGGCGAGGCAAAGAAGACGTGGGAGGAGCGATTTGGGTTGCGGAAGATCGAGAGGTTGGGTGAAGTGCAGCATGAGGATGAATGAAGTGCGGGAAATCTTGAGTGATGGTTAATCGAAGGGGAATGTACATAGAAGTGCCTACATAATTACGAGAAATCAAGAGGAAAAGAAAGAAGGATCGAGAAGACTTGCCTGAAGGACTGGACGGACGAGGCAGTCTGGGATCGAGCTCCAAGGAGGCTCTGCTCTTCGCTGGACTCCGACGGCCATCTAGAGCAGCTCATCGGCGGGTTTAAGGTCGGAGGCATGGCCTACCATGGCCAAGGGTCAACACCTGGACCAATGGTCATCTTCGTGACCTCGATCTGGTCCCCCCTATTACGGGGAGAAAAAGAGGAGCTGAGCCAAGGTCTACGTATAGGTGGACAGGGTGACCTGATGGCGGTGGTGGCGTATTTAAAAGGGAGATGAGGGACGGATTGTAGGTGGTGGACGAAGTGACTTCGTGGTATCGTGCAGACGAGGAGAAGATGGGAGGACTGCGGTTAAGTAGCGCACAAGGATGATGGGAGTGAGGGCTTGGAGTAGATGTGCTCAGCGAGTGGAGGAGGTGGTCATCAAGGACGGGAAAATTAGAAGGGGGCGACGGGTTGACAGTGCTCCCGCTATGTTAATTCGATCAAATTAAAGGTCAAATTAATTAAGATTGTTCGTTGTAGTCGGATAATGAGAGCGGATCAAAAACTACTTTTAATTAAAGCAAGTTAATCTCGAGCGACAATTTTTTTTTACTTGGGCAAGCCCAAGGTCGAACTCAAGGAGGCAACTGTCTCCTTAGGTAGATTTTTAGCAAAGTCCGGGGTTTGATTTTTCGGGGAATAATTTTTTTGGTCTTTTTTATTTTTTTATGCAAGACACATGCAAAATCCATCTAGTTTACAAATTAATTCAGAAAGGGATCAAAACAACTCCAAAAATTATGAAACTTGGCCAGATGATGAAATCAATGAAATGAGGCTACCCTATTTTTTTGGAATTTTCTGACATAAAATAAATTTACTGTGAATTAAATATGAATACAAGGTGATTTTAACTAAATTAATTTTAATAAATATCAAATCACAATATTTTTGGGAATAAAAATTATTCTAGATAGATCTGAAGGTGAGGAATCCAGGAAAATTATCAAACCTAAATTTTGATGTGAAATGATCCTATTAAAAATTATTAAAGAAATCACTAATTGAATTATTTAGACCTCGGGATGCGTGCAATTGATATGAAATTTTTATACAAGGTAAAGCTAATTATCCTAGATCTAATGTGATTTTTTGGGGATTTTTGGAGTTACAGAGAAATTACTATCAATTAAGAGGCATAAATGGGCAAAATATAGCAAAATTCAACCAATTAATTAATAGAAAAATCCACTGATAATACAAAAATATGCCAAGTGCCACATAATGAAGAGGACAATATCAGCTACACAATGCAATTTTTCAAACTGAAAAATGAATTAAGATGAATGCCTAAATATGCATGCAAAGACTGGGGTGTAAATGCAATTACAGGAATTAAAATTGATGAAAATAAAACATGTTGACAGGGACTAATATGCGATTACCTATAATGCTGAGGGGGTGGATGCAAGTTTTCCACGGGACACGTGCTCCTCACGTGGGGTCGCCTGGCAGGGACTAGAATGCAATTTTGGAAACCTTCAGGGGCCTCAGTGCAAATAACCCAGGACACACGTGGGGGTCTCAGGCTCGGAGGTCGTCGGAGGCTCGGAGCGAGGCTCGGGTGGCTTTGGAGGTTCGAATCTGGCTCGGAGAAGCTTCGGGTGATCCAAGCCTAGTGGTCGGGGAAGAGGCTCGTATCGGGCGACGTGGATGGATTTGGACCGTGGGATCAAGGATGATCCAACAGCCTCTAGCTGATGACGCGTGGTATGTCTCGGTCCGTTAGATCAGTAATCGATCCAATGGTGATGGGCTCGCTCTTGAGGTGGCTACGTGGACGAACTAGCGCCGTTGGATCAGGATGAATCCAACGACCCTTTGAGGCTCTGGCGCTTGGCGACGAGGCGTGATTAGGCACGTAGGATCCGCCTAATCCTACGGCTGCGGGGCGAGGCGACGTGGATGGCTCCTGGCCGCCCGATCAATAAGATCGAACGGCTCCTGGCTGTTGTCCCCAACGGCCCTCCGCCTCCTGCGGCAGAGAGGCCTGGGCTCCGGTGAGGCTGGCCAAGCTCCGCCTCGTCCTCCCGTCATCGGCGAAGGATGCTGGAGGCTGTGGCGTAGCTCGGAAGGATTGTGGAGGGGCGGCGAAGCGTCCGGCGATATCAGGAGTGGAGGAGGCGCTCTGGATCGCAGTGGCAGAGGAGCTCGAATGCATCTTCGACGAGGCTCAGGCCAATCAAGAAGATAGCACTTGCAGGGGTTAGAAGATAGCCGAAGCACGTAAAATGTCCGTGGAGTGGAATGCGAGGTGAAGGGCGAGGCCTATGAAGCAGCACGGTGGTTCGGTGGTCGAGCTCTGCTCAGGTGGCTGAGCTGGTGTCGGTGGAGGGTGAAGTACGTCGTTGGATGAAGCTAATGGTAGCGCGAAGATCAAAGCACCCTTGCGGAGCTCGAGGAATGATTTGCGGAGCAAGAAGATGTTCGTGAACGGTGAATTAAATCGGAGAAGGAGAAGGAAAAACAAGAAGAAGATTGGGGGAGAGATGGAGGAGTCTACCTGGGTCAGAAGCTCTGAGGAAGCTTCCAGGTCTTCGCTCGAAGGTCAGTAGAGGAATCTGAGCTCGTGCAGCGCCTTGGAGCAGCTGTGACACGACGGTGGTCGGCCGTGGATCTCGCTGGAGGTGTTCTCGGTTGTCGCTCGACCTAGGATCAAATTGCTGTCACCAATCTGAAGGTGGGAGCTCGAAGTCACTCTCCGTGATGGCTGATGAATCTCCATTTCATCACCTTTATTCTATCATTTTGGCCTCAAAAACCCCAGCAAATGCATGTAAATAGCATCAAATTGTACATAATAGCATTCATTATTCATTGTATTTATTTTACATTAAATAAGGTTTTACTGCCAAAATTATAGAATAAAGAGGAGAAAAGAAAAAGGAATAAAATATTGTAAATATTTTATGACCCAAACCCCGAGACCAAGGCCAGCATGGTATTGGTCGACAAGGAATAAAGTAGGGGGAGATAAGGGCCAGTATACAATAAATACCTCATTTATTCATGCATTTATTTATGCATTTTTTTGGATACCTATTTTGTACATAATTATTTATTCATCAAATAAAGAAACTTTGTACATGAAAGTTGTAGATAATAATATGAATAAAAATGCAAAATTGAGTTTGTACAAAAATAATCCCCAGTGTACATTTTATACACAGAATGAAAAGCAAAATCTCAACTTCACAGACCCATATCTTGCAAATAAAAACTCCAAATCACCCAAACTCACCTTTAATTGTATATAGCATTCCATAAACTATTTAATAAAATTGGTTTCATGATTTTTGGAGTCCATATGCAGAAGTTAGGTTTTTGGCCCTCCTAGTATATAGGACTGATTAAAACATTCATTTTATTCAATATTTATTATTTGTATAAATTCATATTTTTTAGAATTTTGTAAATAATGTACATAATGCATACACATGAGAGAAGTTAAAGAAAACCAAAATTAATTTGTAAAATAAAATAATTCTACAAATTCATAGACAAAATACCTATGCTATGTACCTATCTATAAATAAAAAGGGTTTTTAATCCTTGATTCTTTTGCTCTTTTATATTTTTATAATAATGTATACATTATACATAACTCATTAAAAATACAAAACCAAAATAAAAATCAAGAAAATATATTAAATAAATTAAGTGTATAAAATACATAGATAAAACACCTATAAGTATACCTACATACATCTATACCTATTTATTTAAAAATATACATAAACTCATAAAAATCAAACAAAAATATCTTTATACTCACAAAAATAAATTATAAATTTATAAAATAAGCCAATGAAATAATAAAAGAAAATAAACAAATTAAAAATAAAAATACATAAAAATACATGTAAATACATACAAATACACATTAATCAAATAAAACGATAATAAAACACCTCGAAAAATTCAATAAAAATCGTAAATAAATACTAGACGAAATAATACACATTTTTTATTTTATAAGAAAAAATTAATAAAATCATTTAAAGGGTCAAATAATTCAATTTCTACTCAGATCCCCTGTTTTGTCTTCTAGCGGCTGGCGTGGACCAATCGCGTGCCGGCCTTTGTTGACCTCCGGTCAACTGCTCCCCCAGCCGCCCGATGTGACTTTGCGTGTCTCTTCGTCCATCTTCTCCCATTTTCCTGGGCATGCCATCCATCAATAGAAGAAGCTTCCTGCACAAGAATTGTTCTCTAATCATCACTGAAGCCCGCCGATTCTTTAGATCGACCTAATACTCTTTAGATCATGCAATAATCGCCGGTCAATAAGGCTACTCGCCAATGTTTATAAATAACAAGCTCCGCCTCCTTCCTCGAATTTGGCCATTTTTATTCCAACCTAAAGCCTAGATCTTGCTCCTGGATTGTTCCTCGTGACAGGGGGAGTAGCCCAGCACCTTGACTTGGCCGGAGGAAAGAGATTTTTGTCGTGGCGGAGCTCCGGCGTCCGCTCTGCTCCCTGGAGGCCCCCAGGTATAAGAGCTGCCCTTTAATGCGTTTTTAGTTAGTTTTTAATGTTAGCGTTTCATTCCAGTAGTTAGATTAGTGGTTAGTTAATCACCGTAGTTAGAAATCCAAAATTTGAAGTTCGCCGGAGCTCCGCTCCGTCGACTTCTTCACCGTGAATCTCACTGTTTCCGCCCGCTATATGCACCCCAACTCGTTCCTCGTCGCCTTCTCCATCGAACGCCCACATTTGTTCAACCCAAGACCCCTAGGTCTTGGTGAATCGGGGCTCCTCCTCCGCCGTTCGCCGGAGCCCCTCCGCCCACCTCATTTTGCGTTGCAGCTTCCAAACCCCGGGTCGAGGAGAAAGCTCTCTCGCCCGCGGTTCTTCCTGTGCAAGGATATCGAAGAATCCGCATTGAACCAGGAAGAGGTTCCTGGAGGCCCCTTTCTTCTCCGACCTCGCTCCATCGACTCGGACCCCCAGGAGCCATGAAAGTACCACCAATCGACGCGGGATGTCATTAGCTACGAGTAGAGCGCGTTAGAGGCGAGGAAGATGCCCGGAGGAGCCTGAGCTACCCGATCGAAGCTCGCCGGGGGCGAGCTTCCTCCTCGTTCTTCCAGGCATCTTCAGAACCGTCAGATCGAAGGGCTCATCCCAGATCCGGCAGGAGCCGTCCGATGGAGCATCGCATCCACCGTCAGATCAGCTTGGCTGATCTAATCTCAGCCTCCCATCGGCGAAGCATCATCGGGCTAGGAGGTGGCAACGCGTGGCAAGTGAAGAGAGCTCCACCGTTGGATGCCACGCCTTGTTTAGGGGTAATTTTCACATCCAGCCCCCTCACTTTTTGTATTTATTATTTAATGCCAAAAATAAAAGTCTCAGTTGTAAATAAAATGTATATTTTGCGGAAGGACCCCCGATGTTCTAAGATTTGCATTTAGGTCCTTCCGCGCCTCACGTGCAGCAACCACGTGAGGCGCGTGAAATTTTGCATCTAAACCCCGCCGGGTTTTTGTATTTATTAAATGGTCCTGAAAATAAAAGTTAAAATGTATTTTTATTATGATCTTTGCATGTATGCCCATGTGAACTATTTTATCTGCAAAAATACCCCTACCAGGCCATTTAATTTTTGAATGCTTTGTCTATTTATTTTGTGCCCCATATTAAATCGAAAAAATCTTGTAAAAATAGACTTAAGCTCCTGTTTGGTCGAGCTTGAACGCCATATTTTTACTTTTGCATTTTTTTCATTTTTGCATTTATTAAAATGTAAAAACATGCCTTTTATTCACTGTCTAACTTATAAAATCCCAAAAAAATATGAAAATACCTTGAAAAATTTCAAAAAAATTCCCTATGGTGTATTTTGACCTATTTTAGTGTCAGTCCAAAAATCCCTAAAAATCTCAAAAGGAAAACCTTAAAAATTCAAAAATACCCAAAAATTTTAAAAAAATATTAAAAACCAAAGAAAAATCAGAAAAATATAAACTCATGCCCTATTTATGCTATATTTGATTATCGTTATTAGAAAATTAGTGTGGAAAATGTTTGAGGCTGTTAGCTATTTTTAATATCTATTTTTGTGACAGCCAGTACCTAGTCCACTGTTTGCTATTATTTAGCCATTTAAAAATACTGAAAATGTTCGCAAAAATACCCAAAAATCATAAAAACAGTGAAAAACCATGAAAATTCCAAAAAGACCCTTTTCCTGAATTTTTGACTATTTTTGAGTATTTCTATAAATATTATAATACCCCCTTTATGTATATATATCTATATATCCTAAAAAAAAGAAGAAAAAAAATATTATATATACATATGTAGTTATTTATATGTATTCTCATTAGTCTTAATATAAAAAAAAGGAATATATATATATATTTATTTATTTTATTATATTTATATATACCTATATATAGATATTGTATGTATTATAAGCTATATACTAACCCTCTATGGGTATACATATATTTTTATTTATATTATATATATACATATTACCTAACTATATTATTAAAAATTAATAATAATAATAACAACAAAATCAAAAACCCACACAAGGATGACTGTGATTTACATGTAGGCGATTGCATTTTGGATTGCTCTTTGTGGTTCGACCTCTACATGCTTGTCACTGTACATTTTATGGTAGAGTAAATAAAGACTAATTCACATTTATTTTTGAGCTTGATTGTTGTATTCTTTGGATTGTGGGTTAATTGCTGATCAACCCGGGTGTTCCATGAGTGGTCGCCTCAACGACAACACTTTTGATATTTTTCATGGCGACCCTTTTGGAATATCCCTGTTATCAGATGGCGTCGTTGCCAGGGAGCAATGAGCATAGCCTAATTCATGTTGTCGTTCTTGTATAAAAAGATTCTTAACTTATTATTCATTTCTTGTGAGCAGCTATTTTTATTACTATTGATCACCATGCTTAATTGATTTATGTCTTGTGATTATTTTATCTGCTTTATTTTATTGATTGAGCTTTACTAATGCATTCTTTTTGTGACTTTGATGCGAGGGCCCGCCACGCGAGGATGGCTTCTTAGGAGGCCAATGCAGCCAAGCTTGGAGGAGGATGGTCTTCTTCTCATGACCATCTGGAGAGTGCACTAAGGAAGCAAGGAGATGTGCATTAGATAGGCTAGACACTTAGGAGTATTTATTTTGTAATTTATGGTGAGAGAGAGACATTTTTGGCATGTAATTAAACATGACTCTACTCTTCACAATGAGGTCCAGTGCCCGGGTGATTGTTCACCTGGGGGCCTCATCGCGGCTTTTCGAGTTTTCATCGCCTTCTTTTATTTTGTTTTCCGAAGTTTTGAGCTTTCCGCCTTTCTTTTATTTTGTTTTATGTGCTTGGAGCCCCTAGATATAGGTTGCTTGACTCGGTAGCTAGGTCCAAACATTAATAAGAATGCATGTTCCTATAGTCTACTTCGCTTGGATTAGTCAAACTTAAACAAGTTGTTAATTTGTCTCTTAGCCCTCTGTGCCGTAGCGAACCCTGTAAAGCGCTTTCTCCTACCCTCAATTTGTTGAGCAGAGGAGGGGTGAGCCAAGACCGGACTCTCTTGGGCTAGAGATGAATTAGCGGCTTATGGTTCTTCACGCTAATATCAGCTTATGTTTAGGGCAATTTTGCGCCTTGCATACCGACATGTAGATAGGTTTAAAAATTCTGTTTTGCATACCACATGGAGAGAGCTGGGATGCACTGTAAGTCTTCTAACTCAGCATGCATCATTCGGTTCAATGGTGAGATTTCCATCATGGAACCACTTGCACGGCTTTTCCGCTATCTCCCTCTAATTTTGAGCACCTAGGACTTAAATGAAAATCTACAAAAACGTTAGGCGCTGGTATGAAACAGATCCAAAAAAAAGTGAAAACCCAAAAATTAAAACAAGGGGACTGCTAAATAAACTTTGACCTTAATTAAAATTCGTAATGGACTATCATTGTACTGGGTTCATAAAGCCCTCATTGTTTTCAGGTACCTTGGAGGGGGACCAAAACCCTACTCCCTTGAGCGAGTGTGACCCCTAAGGATTAAAACCCAAAACCCAGTCTGCAACTGCCTTGTGTATCGCCTGGATTTCCGAAGTAATGGCTCTTCTATCGTACGTAGGCGAGTAGGACTTGGTCACCACTGGTGACTCTCTGTTGTGAGAGCATCGACCTTGTTCGAAGTATTGAGCATAGGCCACGCCTTCACGGGGGTGTCTGTTTCATCGTCCTGCGTCCGAGTAGGTTCTTGCACGCTCACGGGTGATTCCGTTGCGAGCGAGAACCGAAGTATTGGTTTCGCCTATCGGCTTCCTCTCTCTTTTCTTTGGCTGAGTAGGGATCCAGGAAGGGTTACAAGGACTCCAAAAAGTACAGACTACAGGTTACACAGGAGGAGGACAAGTACGGGATACTCTTCCGGCAGTACTCTCTCTCCTATAGGGTAGCGTACTAAGGACTTGTTATAAGATATGCCTGAAAATCACAACTCTAAAAATAAAAAGATAATAAATAGCCGAGCTTTCACGATTTCACATGGCGTGAGTTGGTGAACCCGATTTTGTATTGTGTTTGAATGAATCTAGATTAAGGTTCAAAGATCAAGTCCCGCGCATTTGCGCACATTTTGTTGTTTCTCCCTTTGACCACCCCGCTCAACCGAGCCTTTCTACTGTTTTACACTTCTTTTATTCCCTGTTGACCATCGTATCATTCTTCCAACTATCCGACATTCTCTTGCTTCGCGAAGTTGATCCATGGATGGTTTCGTCAGGACCATGCCGACACCTACATCGATTCCATAGACTCAACTTCGCCAATAATTTCGCGGCGATTCCCGAGAACCCGATCCAGACTTTGCGGATCGATCTCCAGACTCCTCGTTTTCTACCCTTCTCTTGGCCATCCAATAAACTGGGATCACTTTTGTCCCGCTTTCACCATTGTGAATGGGAGTCGATTACAGTCTACATCCCTTTCCCATTCACAACGTGCTGGGGTTAACCTGAATTCCAGCTTAATCACGGCAGCTGAAAGTTAATTGCAAGTGATCTGATTCGGACTGTCTCGTTCTGCAGATAGAAGCCAGTGCAAGCCCTGGAGACTACTCCGGAGTTCATCTCGTCCGACTCAGATCCTGACATGGCTCTAGGAGGAAAGAGCAAGGGTCAGCAGCCACCCATACCAGAGGGATAGGTGCCAGATCAAAATCAAGTTAATGCACAGTTGTTGGCATCTATCCAGGCCATACAGCAGCAGCTGACCGAGCAGGCCCTCACACAGACCGCGTTCCAGGATATGTTGAATGACATGATGAACCGTGACGATGGAGGAGGAGGCAGAGGCAGAGGAGGCCGGGGAGGAGGAGGTGGAGGTGGAGGTGGTGATCCTCCTGATGATGACTTTGAATTACCACCACCGAAGCCGACACTAAAAGAAACATACAATCTAGGAGACAGCCAGATGACCGAGTGGATTCTCATTCCACCGGTACACGCTCACTTTGAGCTGAAGCCCCAGTTCATAGCCCTTCTCCCTGCCTTTCATGGAAACACGAACGAAGAGCCGTACATTCACCTGCAGCAATTCTCCCGCATTTGTCGTACCACACACTATCCCAATGTCCCTCTGGACATTGTAAAGATGACGGCTTTCCCCTTCAGTCTACAGGACAAGGCCCTCTATTGGGTCAATCATATGGGAAAGGTCGTGACGACCTGGGAGGAGTTGAAGTCCGCCTTCCTGCACAAATACTACCCTCTCGGTCGGCTCAACCAGATGCGAGCACGTATTAGTAATTTCTCCCAAGGAGCACATGAGTCAGTACATGAGGCTTGGGAGAGATTCACTGATCTGCATGAGAAGTGTCCCCATCATGATATCCCGAAGACCAACTTGGTCCAGCATTTCTTTGGGGGACTGAACATTGAAAGCCAAAGGCTCGTGGACGCAGCATGTGGGGGCTCCCATTTCAACAAGGATGAAGATGTTGTCTGGCAGATTTTTGAAGAAATGGCCGAAGGAGAGGCCGCCCTCTCTTCATCCAAGGCATACCAGAAGCAGCCCCAGATCCTCCAGAAACAAGTTCACATGGCTGCATCCAAGGAAGCAGAGAGAGATGAGAGCTCCAACCTCAGCATCATCGGGGGCCATCTCTCTAAGGTAGATATCATTGAGAAGCGATCACAGGACCTCGAGAAACTCGCTGTGATCGAGAAGAGGACCCAGAACCTGGATAAGCTAGATCAGATCAACAAGTACCTTGAGCTGTTGGTCGGTACGATCAACTCTGTCCAGTCAGCTACACCATCAGACGCTCCCGCTGAGAAGAAGGACGAGCCGCAACCGCAGCATCAGCCTCAGCCGAGCCAGTAGCCACCGGCAGTCCAGCACGTGTACTACGTGCAGGCGCCCGACCAAGGCCCGCCGCAGCAGCAGATGGTCGTATACCAGCCATAGTTCCTTTCTATTCCTGATCCAGTCTTCCCACCACCACCCCTGATCCAAGAAGTCAATGGGGTACGGAGTAATGATGCACAACCGACCCGTCCTCAGGGACAACCCCAGGGTCAGCAATTTGCCAACCGGTAGTACCACCAACCTCAGGGTGGTCGTTTTGGTCAATCCTCCCAGCAGCACCAGCAGTACCAGCAGCCTCCCCAGTTTGCACAACAATGGAGGCAGAACTTTCCGTATCAACAGCAGCCGCAGTACCGCCATCCGCAGCCGTATCACCAGTACGTGGCTGCCCCCTCTTCACAATATTAGCAGTATCCTCCCCTATCGTACCAACAGCTTCAACTTCCTGCACCACCACAGCAGCACCACCAACAACAGCCTCCACACCCATCTACCCAACAGCAGCGTGGTCTGCACGCTGAATCTTCTGATATGTCCCCTGCTAGTCCCACTATGGATTGTCTGGCCCAGCTTGTCAAAGGGCTTGTGGATATGACAAAGCGACTTGATGACCTGACCGTCACCCTAACCACTATTCCGGCACAGGTCAAAGCCAACCCCAACAATTTCAAGAAGAAAGAGCAGGTAGAATGTGATGTCCAGTCCGTGTCTGATAATGATATTACTGTTTGTTCTAATGCTGTTACTCTCAGGAGCGGTAGGGCCTTGCCTCCGCCTGCTACTACCAGTGGGGTGAATAAAGAAATAGGTGGATTGTCATCTTCCGCATCAGCCGTGCCAGCTCCAGGGGCGGGTGAGGAGGAAGAAAAAGGAGAAGCTAGTCCAGCCGTCGTGCCTTGTCAGCAGCGACTCCAACCAAAAACACAAAAAAACAGCAAAAGCAAAAACACCAAAAAGAAGCTTGTAGCAGAAGCGAAGCCGCGCCAGCCTTGGAGGAGCCGCCAGCAGCAGCCGATCCCTCGCCAGCCGATGGAGCCGATGCTACCCTTTTTGATCGCCCAGCAGCACCAGCATGTTCTGATTCAGCTTGTGCTCCTTTTTGTAGTCCAGATGTACACCACTCTGTGGGCGATGATTTTGATGTAAATAAGAACTCTCATTTTCCTTCCAGTGGTGTAAATATTCCTTTTCCGCATGCAATACAAAAATCCAAAAAAATTGCAAAACAAAAGAAGGCATTATCGGATCCAGGTGTTGTGGAGATTTTGGATAAATTGACTGTTGAGATTCCCTTGTTGAAGGCCGTGAAATACATGCCAGCTGTAAAAAAAGGAATGAAAGAGGCATGTACTAACAGGCGTCGCCCAGCGCAAGACAATAGACGCCGAGAAGTAGAAAAGCACGTTCTCTCCATGGCCACAGTTGCAGCTATCAGCAACCTCCCCCAGAAAAAGCATGATACAGGAACACCTCTCATCAGTTGTGTGATTTTTGACCAGGTTTTCGAGCGTACTCTTCTTGACAGTGGTTCTTCCATCAACCTTCTGCCCTCGTCCATAATGCAAGAATTCGGACTGGGACCGCTTAAGGAGACACCCATGATCCTTCAGTTCGCTGACCGATCTGTCAAGCGGCCCCGAGGTTTATTGGAAGACGTGATAGTTACCGTGCAGGAGATGAAATTCCCATCTGACTTTGTAGTCCTTGATATGGACTCACCTGCACCCCTGCTCCAGACCCCTATCATCCTTGGCAGACCATTCCTCCGTACTTCAGGTGCCGTGGTTGATTACGGGTCTGGGAAGATCACTTTCAGCTCGAACACCTAGCAAATCACGATAAACATGAACAAAGAGCAGAATGCCACGACTGATGAGAGCCAGGCAACATCAGAAGCAGACTGTAATTTTATCGCAGAGATCAGAGATTCAGAGTTATCACTGGACGATCCATGGACCCGAGAAATCCTCACTCTTGAGGAGGACTTGGAAAGCGCAGTCAGCATATGCTCCGATGATTCTTGGGAGACAGATTCTCAGATGCAGGCGCATCTTCTTGAGCATTCACTCCAGACCGAACATGATCAGCTTAGTGCAGAAACCGTTCGGTGCATCTCCGGGATCTCAACAGAATGATGAGGATGGTAGCAGCCTCAAAGTACATTCCACCACCAGCATAGTATCTGAAGTGACCGGCAAAGTGGACAGATCAAAGCCAGAACTCAAGCCACTTCCTGCAGGCCTGAAGTATGCTTTCCTTGCGAGTGAAGAGCAAATATATCCGGTTATCATCAGCAGCAGGCTGAATCCGGATTAGGAATCTCGACTTCTCGAGGTTCTAGAAAAGAACTGCAAGGCACTTGGTTGGAGCGTATCAGACCTCCGAGGGATAAATCCAGCTCTGTGTTCACACCATATCTATCTAGAAGAAAATGCCAAGCCGTCCCGCGAATTTCAGAGAAGGCTAAACCCTAATCTTCGGGACGTCGTCATGAAGGAGATTACTAAATGGTGTGACGCAAGCTTCATCTATCCCATCTCCGATTCAAAATGGGTAAGCCCACTGCATGTAGTTCCCAAGAAATCAGGGCTTACCGTGGTCACAAATGACAAAGGAGAGGAAATTTCTACTCGGGTACCAACCTCCTGGCGGGTGTGTGTTGACTACCGCCGACTCAATGCAGCAACCAAGAAGGACCACTTTCCCTTGCCATTCATTGATCAAGTTTTGGAGAGATTAGCAGGCAAGGAGTTCTTCTGCTTTCTGGATGGGTACTCCGGGTACAACCAAGTGACGATCGCTCCTGAGGATCAAGAGAAGACTACCTTCACTTGCCCGTTCGGCACCTACGCCTTCAAGAGAATGCCCTTTGGATTGTGCAACGCACCTGCAACCTTCCAAAGATGCATGCTAGCAGTCTTCGCCGAGATGGTAGGCAGTTTTCTCGAGGTGTTCATGGATGATTTCTCTGTCTATGGTGATAGTTTCGATTCTTGTCTTGAGCACCTAGACAGAGTGCTTCAGAAATGCCGGGAAGTTAATTTAGTGCTCTCATGGGAAAAGAGCCACTTTATGGTCACAGAAGGTATTGTGCTGGGCCACGTCGTTTCCAAACGTGGCATGGAAGTCGACCCAGCAAAGGTGGATGTCATTTCGAATCTTCAGCCACCTCAGTCAGTAAAGAATGTGAGGTCATTCCTGGGGCATGTGGGATTTTACAGACGGTTCATCAAGGACTTCAGCCGCATTGCCCGACCTCTAACAGAACTTTTGTGCAAGGAAACCGAGTTCATTGTTGATCAGCCAGTTCTCCTTGCTTTCAATCAGTTGAAGGAGCTTATCACTCAGGCTCCAATCTTGCAGCCTCCTGACTGGACTCTTCCCTTTTAGATAATGACCGATGCATCAGATTTTGCAGTCGGAGCTGTTCTTAGACAGAGGAAAGACAAGGCGCCCTATGCCATTCACTATGCCAGTAGAACATTAGATGAAGCTCAAAGAAATTATACAGTGACAGAGAAAGAACCGCTGAATGTGGTTTTCGCCTTAGAGAAGTTCATATCCTATTTGTTGGGGTCGAAGGTCACAATTTTCAACGGACCACTCTGCTATCCGGTACCTACAACAGAAGAAGGATGCCAAGCCAAGACTGATTCGTTGGATCCTTCTCCTCCAGGAATTCGATCTGGAAATCAAAGACAAACCTGGAGTTCAGAATGTGGTAGCAGACCATCTATCCAGAATAGAGCAGCATGAGTCTCCTCTGAGAAATGCACCTATCATAGAAACCTTCCCTGACGAAGCTATCTTAGCAGTGGATTCTCTCCCTTGGTATGCTGATATTGTCAATTTCCTCGCCTCTGAGGTAATACCTTCGGATTGGACGAAAAATCATAAGAACAAATTTCATGTCGACCATCCGCTTCTACCAGTGGGAAGATCCTCTTTTATTCAGAGAAGAAGCAGATTGTATTTGGCGTCGGTACATCCCTCAGACAGAGAAATCAAGTGTCCTCGAGCATTGTCATTCGCTCGAATCTGGTGGGCACCATTCTGGAGATCGTACGACAGCTAAAGTATTGCAGTGTGGCTTCTGGTGGCCCACATTATTCAAGGATGCAGTAGAATTTGTTAAAAGATGTATTGACTGTCAGCGACTGAAAGGTACACTCACTGCCAAAGATTCAATGCCCCTGAAAATCATTCAGATAGCAGATGTCTTTGATGCATGGGGCATTGACTTCATGGGACCTTTCCCTAACAGTCAAGGTTTTGAGCACATCCTTCTTGCCGTAGATTACGTGAGTCATTGGGTTGAAGCTATTCCCGCCCGAGCCGCCGACAGCAAAACAGTTTGCCAGTTTCTGAAGAAGAACATCATTTCGCGGTTTGGGATACCAAAGATTCTCATCTCAGAACGGGGGTAGCCATTTCATCAACAAAGAAGTCAAGAAATTAACGAAGGAGTACGGCATTGATCATCGTGTCGCCTCTCCTTATCATCCACAGACCAATGGCATGACAAAGCTATCAAACAGAGAAATCAAGACCATATTGCAGAAACTTGTTAGGCCAAACAGAAAAGACTGGTCTCAACTCTTGGACCTCAGCTCTATGGGCTTACCGAACCGCCTACAAGTCCCCCTTGGGCATGTCGCCCTACCGTCTTGTATATGGGAAACCATGCCATCTGCCCGTGGAATTGATCCACAAATCTCTTTAGGCAATCAACAGTTGTAATTTGGACTCACGCAGAAGTGGTCAAAAGAGAAAAGATGATCTGAACAAGCTCTTGGAATTCCGAGACTGTGCATACGATAACACCTTGATGTACAAAGAGAAGGTGAAACGCTGGCACGACCGGCACATCAGACGAAAGACCTTCGATGTTGGACAGAAAGTGTGGTTATTTGATGCAAAGTTGCGGATATTCCCAGGCAAATTAAAGAGTAAGTGGACAGGGCCATTCCGAGTATGTGAGGTGCGTGACAATGGAAGCATCGCTATATCAGAATTGTCCCCTGACGCACAGCCCTTCGTCGTCAACGACCAACTACTGAAGCCTTACCTCGAACCAGATGCATTCTTGACCGTTGTTGACTCTATTCAGTTAGTGCACCATGATGATATCTTCACAGCACCTGCGGCATCGAAAGATTCAGACGATGTACTCCAACCGCTATTTCTCTGATTTTCTCCTTTTCTTCTTTTCCTTTTCTATTTTATTTTCCTATCTAAAAGGTGCCGCCCTTGTAGACAGTTTTATATACTTAGGACGTACTTGGTCCTAAGTATAGGGGGAATGTGCACCCCGAGTTTTTCATTTCATTCCGATCCTCTCCATTGTCTCCTCTTCTTGTCTATACTTAGGAGTATCTTACCCTAAGTATAGGGGGAGACGGTCAACTTCTCATTCATTCATTTCTTTCATATTTATTCTTTAGATCTGTCTATACTCAGTACGAGTTATCTTTGCTTTTCTTTTGATCTATGAGGACATAGCTCAAGCTAAGTATAGGGGGGTCGTATATACCCTGTATATACTAAAAGCCATAACTCATACTGAAAAATAAAAAGACCACCTCATCATAAAATAAAAATGTAAAAAGTAGCTCTATAATAATGAAAGATGATTGTGAGTTCCTCAGACTCTTTATAATTATACTGATTATTGAGTCAGAAAAATATTTTGTGCGAAACATTCTCTTTTGAAAAATCTTGTGAAATTTATTTGAAAATAGTGTGTACAAGTATTCAATGTTTGAAAAATTAGTTTTGTGTGTAAAATTTATTTCTTTGAGTGAAACCAAAAATGTATGAAAATCAGTGTGCAAATGATTGTGAAAAAATTGATTGACAAAATTGTTTTGAAAAATCTATCTATGCGTGTAAACCTTTGTAAAAGGGATTTTCAAATGCGTGAACATGTTTGCAAAATTATTTTGGACTATAGTTTCCAAAATCCTTGTGAAAATGGTTCTCGATTAAGTCTGAGGAGTCCGCACAAAAATCTCTCATTTGTAAATAATAAATAAGCCCAAACAAAGCCTAAAAGAACCAAAACCATATTATACATCAAATACTGTTTTTCTTCTTTTGTACATACTGATTAATAAATCAGATACCTATACAGTACGATTTGAAAAATAGTGTGACCAGTTTTGAAAAATTTGATGTGAAATGATTTCAAATATGTGAAAACATTTTGATTGCAAAATTTTTCTTTGTGTGAAAGAAAGGATTTGAAAAATCTATGTGCAAATGTTTTGAAAAATGCTTATCAAAAACTGTTGTGAAAATTATACATATATAGTGTGACAACTCTTTGCAAAAATAGTTTTCAAATATGTGTAAATGATTGCAAAAATTATTGTGTACTATAGTTTGCAAAATTATTTTCAAAAAATAATAAGAACACCATTACAAATACTTGTAAATCATAAATAAGACACATACAATTCTTTCTATACAACTCTAAATAAACTACTTCATTCCAACCTGTAAAGTTTTTAGAAACTCATACATTTTGTGAATAAAGCAGCACGGCGGTGTAAATAATTGAATATACTTTCTGTATATGTCCAGTTCTTAGTTTATTTGCAAAAATTCTTTGTGTAAAAACACTATTTGATTCTTTCAAATTTTTTGTGAAAAATTTGCATCATTCATTGTGCATATCATAAGCATACCATTCATATTCTTTTTGAGTGAGCTTGATGAATGAATCGGTCTAATAAAGTCTCAAATTGAGCTTGGTTGGACCTTACCGCACCTAATTGCACTGGAACCTTATGGGAACTAGGGTTAAAATACTTCAGGTCTACACAGACTTAATTCTTTGAGAAATCAGGGCTGGGTTCAAGTCACCTCAGTGGACTAACTAGAACTTTTCGAGACACACGTACGACTCTTGCCGACCGTGACCTAACTTGGACACTTGCACTTTTCACTTGGCTCAACTCAGTTGGAATGGTGAGGGGGTTGGATTTGCCAGTCTGAGACGCACACGGATGGAAACATTCGTCCTCGTCTAGGAGGGAAGTGCACCCCAACCTGGTCCAATAGCCATGAGGTCTAAAGACAGGAGATTGTGGGTTGCGATAAAGCTTCAAAAGAGGGATAGTCTACTGTCTCAAGAGGAAAAACTCCTTATGTAAATGCTGCTGTGAATAGTATGTTGAAAAAAAAATGGTCAGGCCTGTACAAAAATAAAATGCCTGCAAAGTATGTACAAAGTCAATAAGCAAGCTTGAGTTCCAAAGACAAATATGTGAGCCTGCAGCTGGATGACTTGAACTACACTGGTCTTGCATCCCTGGATAGGTAGCTACACTGGCTACCGTCCATTCTTCTCTTCACCCCCTCCCTCTTGAGCTGGTTGCCACTTGAACTTAGAAGGGAATACCCTGCTCCTCGAGGAAAGAGCTGTTGGATTGGGGAATCATTGAGTTGTCATTCTGAAGAAGTCAACTCCTTTATCATTTCAGTTGGGGAGAGCCCACTATCACTTACACCGTACAAGTCAGCTTCATAGTTATAAGGGTTTTCGTATGATGTAGACTAGTTCTGACCCGGCTATTGAGGTGGGTTGAACCGAGTTCTGTGACTATCGAAGGCTGTTGTATTTTAGAGCTGGTTCCCGACTAGGTTCCACACACATTCACACCCAAGGTCTGACAGGAGCTCTAAATTCAGATTTTGTAAGGACATGCATTGCACTGAAAGCACCCTTATTCACTCTATCTTTCTTTTATTCTCCTTTTTCTTTTCTTTATTCCTTTTGTACTTATTGCATAAGTGTTTGCTAGGGACTAGCAAAGGCAAGTATAGGGGGTGATGAATCTCCATTTCATCACCTTTATTCTATCATTTTGGCCTCAAAAACTCCAGCAAATGCATGTAAATAGCATCAAATTGTACATAATAGCATTCATTATTCATTGTATTTATTTTACATTAAATAAGGTTTTACTGCCAAAATTATAGAATAAAGAGGAGAAAGAAAAAGGAATAAAATATTGTAAATATTCTATGACCCAAACCCCGAGACCAAGGCCAGCATGGTATTGGTCGACAAGGAATAAAGTAGGGGGAGATAAGGGCCAGTGTACAATAAATACCTCATTTATTCATGCATTTATTTTATGCATTTTTTGGATACCTATTTTGTACATAATTATTTATTCATAAAATAAAGAAACTTTGTTCATGAAAGTTGTAGATAATAATATGAATAAAAATGTAAAATTGAGTTTGTACAAAAATAATCCCCAGTGTACATTTTATACACAGAATAAAAAGCCAAAATCTCAACTTCACAGACCCATATCTTGCAAATAAAAACTCCAAATCACCCAAACTCACCTTTAATTGTATATAGCATTCCATAAACTATTTAATAAAATTGGTTTCATGATTTTTGGAGTACATATGCAGAAGTTAGGTTTTTGGCCCTCCTAGTATATAGGACTGATTAAAATATTCATTTTATTCAATATTCATTATTTGTATAAATTCATATTTTTTAGAATTTTGTAAATAATGTACATAATGCATACACTGAGATAAGTTAAAGAAAACCAAAATTAATTTGTAAAATAAAACAAATCTACAAATTCATAGACAAAATACCTATGCTATGTACCTATCTATAAATAAAAAGGGTTTTTAATCCTTGATTCTTTTGCTCTTTTATATTTTTATAATAATGTATACATTATACATAACTCACTAAAAATACAAACCAAAATAAAAATCAAGAAAATATATTAAATAAATTAAGTGTATAAAGTACATAGATAAAACACCTATAAGTATACCTACATACATCTATACCTATTTATTTAAAAATATACATAAACTCATAAAAATCAAATAAAAATATCTTTATACTCACAAAAATAAATTATAAATTTATAAAATAAGCCAATGAAATAATAAAAGAAAATAAACAAATTAAAAATAAAAATACATAAAAATACATGTAAATACATACAAATACACATTATTCAAATAAAACGATAATAAAACACCTCGAAAAATTCAATAAAAATCGTAAATAAATACTAGACGAAATAATACACATTTTTTATTTTATAAGAAAAAATTAATAAAATCATTTAAAGGGTCAAATAATTCAATTTCTACTCAGATCCCCTGTTTTGTCTTCTAGCGGCTGGCGTGGACCAATCGCGTGCTGGCCTTTGTTGACCTCCGGTCAACTGCTCCCCCAGCCGCCCGATGTGACTTTGCATGTCTCTTCGCCCATCTTCTCCCATTTTTCCCGGCATGCCATCCATCAATCGAAGAAGCTTCCTGCACAAGAATTGTTCTCTAATCATCACTGAAGGCCCGCCGATTCTTTGGATCAACCTAATACTCTTTAGATCATGCAATAATCGCCGGTCAATAAGGCTACTCGCCAATGTTTATAAATAGCAAGCTCCGCCTCCTTCCTCGAATTTGGCCATTTTTATTCCAACCTAAAGCCTAGATCTTGCTCCTGGATTGTTCCTCGTGACAGGGGGAGTAGCCCAGCGCCTTGACTTGGCTGGAGGAAGGAGATTTTTGTCGTGGCGGAGCTCCGGCGTCCGCCCTGCTCCCTGGAGGCCCCCAGGTATAAGAGCTTCCCTTTAATGCGTTTTTAGTTAGTTTTTAATGTTAGCGTTTCATTCCAGTAGTTAGATTAGTGGTTAGTTAATCACCGTAGTTAGAAATCCAAAATTCGAAGTTCGTCGGAGCTCCGCTCTGGTGACTTCTTCACCGTGAATCTCACTGTTTCCGCCAGCTGTATGCACCCCAACTCTTTCCTCGTCACCTTCTCCATCGAACGCCCACATTTGTTCAACCCAAGACCCCTAGGTCTTGGCGAATCGGGGCCTCCTCCTCTGCCGTTCGCGGAGCCCCTCGCCCACACCTCATTTTTGCGTTGCAGCTTCCAAACCCGGGTCGAGGAGAAAGCTTCTCTCGCCTGCGGTTCTTCCTGTGCAGGGATATCGAAGAATCCGCATTGAACCAGGAAGAGGTTCCTGGGGGCCCCTTTCTTCTCCGACCTCGCTCCATCGACTCGGACCCCCAGGAGCCATGAAAGTACCACCAGTCGACGCGGGATGTCATCAGCTACGAGTAGAGCGCGTCAGAGGCGAGGAAGATGCCCGGAGGAGCCTGAGCTACCCGTCGAAGCTCGCCGGGGGCGAGCTTCCTCCTCATTCTTCCAGGCATCTTCAGAACCGTCAGATCGAAGGGCTCGTCCCAGATCCGGCAGGAGTCGTCCGATGGAGCATCGCATCCACCGTCAGATCATCTTGGCTGATCTGATCTCAGCCTCCCATCGGCGAAGCGTCATCGGGCTAGGAGGTGGCGACGCGTGGCAAGTGAAGAGAGCTCCACCGTTGGATGCCACGTCTTGTTTAGGGGTAATTTTCACATCCAACCCCCTCACTTTTTGTATTTATTATTTAATGCCAAAAATAAAAGTCTCAGTTGTAAATAAAATGTATATTTTGTGGAAGGACCCCCGATGTTCTAAGATTTGCATTTAGGTCCTTCCGCGCCTCACGTGCAGCAACCACGTGAGGCGCGTGAAATTTTGCATCTAAACCCCGCCGGGTTTCTGTATTTATTAAATGGTCCTGAAAATAAAAGTTAAAGTGTATTTTTATTATGATTTTTGCATGTATGCCCCTGTGAACTATTTTTTTGCAAAAATACCCCTACCAGGCCATTTAATTTTTGAATGCTTTGTCTATTTATTTTGTGCCCCATATTAAATCGAAAAAATCTTGTAAAAATAGACTTAAGCTCCTATTTGGTCGTGCTTGAACGCCATATTTTTAGTTTTCATTTTGTTTCATTTTTGCATTTATTAAAATTTAAAAACATGCCTTTTATTCACTGTCTAAATTATAAAATCCCAAAAAAATATGAAAATACCTTGAAAAATTCCAAAAAAATTCCCTATGGTGTATTTTGTCCTATTTTAGTGTCAGTCCAAAAATCCCTAAAAATCTCAAAAGAAAACCTTAAAAATTCAAAAATATCCAAAAACTTCAAAAAAATATTAAAAACCAAAGAAAATCAGAAAATATAAACTCAGGTCTTATTTATGCTATATTTTATTATCGTTATTAGAAAATTAGTGTGGAAAATTTTTGAGGCTGTTAGCCATTTTTAATATCTATTTTTGTGACAAGCCAGTACCTAGTCCACTGTTTGCTATTATTTAGCCATTTAA
>JAZKJV010006170.1:0-39358 GCA_037367405.1 Ottelia alismoides | reverse complement strand
GAAATTGAAAGGCATTGATTTCGCTCGTTCTCGTCCTTTGCTTCAGAGCATGTCCCTTGGTGTGGTCAGTACTATATATTGTCGGGCATCGGAGCTTACACTTCTTCACTTCTCCTAATGATTCGTCAGGGAGGGCTGAAGAGCCGCCCGATAGACTAAGGTAAAGATATCACTAAGGTCGTTGCGACCTCAGTCTCTCGGGGATCAGAGCTCAATCAAGAAACAAAATCAGACCACCAATCAAGAAGACAAAAATCAATGAAAAGCAAAATAACGGATTTGCTATGTGATTAACATGGTATAGCACCCAGGGTCGGTCTCGAGGAGCACGAGTTGGCCTTCCGGCCTACGAAGTAGTCAAAAATGAGACAAAGCAAAAACAAGTATTTTTGATGGTTTTTAATTATTTTTATATTTTTTTGAATTTTTAATAATGAAGGAAAATGAGAAAAAGGTAAATACAAGCACAATCAACAAATTATTTAAACACTCCAAAAAGCTCCAAAAATTCAAACAAAAAATTTTTATGTTTTATAGGTTTTTTACTGTTTTTAGTGAATTTCTGAGATTTTTATAATTTTTATGGAATTTTCTAAAAATCAAACAAGGCAGAAATTGTGAACTACTGTCCAGCCGGGCTTGGAAGGGCCATGAAAAATATCAAATGGTCCTATAATAGCATGGAGGTATTTTTTATGAAAATAAAGACAATAAAAAATTCAGGAAAAGAGTTTATTATTTTTGGAGTTTTCTACATTTTTTAGAATTTTATAAGTTTTTAAGGATTTTTCAATTTTTAGGGTTTTTATATGTCCAAAAATAGCCAAAATTGCATAGAAAATCAAACACAGCAAAATTAACAAAACCTAATTTTTGGAATTTTTAAAAGAGTTTTATATTTTTTATGAATTTTTAATCTGGACAGACTCAAAAACAACAGTATTTGAATTTTTAAAAATAGAAAAATGCCTCAAAAATGTACCAAATTTTTGGTGAATGGAAGGAGCCACATGTCCAATTTTCACCAGACTTGACTTAATTTGATATTTTATTCAAATCAAAAATAGGCTCACAGTGCACAGGGACCTATCCGTAATGAAAAGTATCTTCAGGGGCTGAAAAGTAACAAATACAGAAAGTTGGGGGTCCCTCGTGCAAAAATTCCAAGAATGCACGCGCTGCACGTGGACTGGGCACGGAGGGACCTAAATGTAAAGAAACTTAATTCCAGGGGCTTATTAGCAATACGTGCTAAAAGTCCAGGGAATAAGTTGCAAAATACCCAAAGAATTCAACACATGTTGAATAAAAGCATCCACAGGGGCATGGATGCAAATATCAAAAAATATATTTCATTCCATAACACATAAAAACATCAAGCCCATAGTATGCAATTTGTCCAAAAATCACGTGACGAAGCATGTGTGTCACACCGACAGGGATGAAAATGCAAATATAAGAAACATCAAGGTCCAGAGTGCAATTTAACCAAGATAACAAGAACTGACAAAAATATTTACAGGACTAACTATTAAATGCCATAAACAGAGGGGCCTAAAGGATATTTACCCCTTATTAAAAGCGGACGATCGATGAAGCGCCGTGTCAGATCGGACGGTTTAGGAGAGATCGTGGTCTCTTCGAGGCCCGGCGCTTGGATCCAACGGACGAGGGTTGCCACGTGGCTGATCGGAAGGCTGGGATGCGTGGCTAACCCTTCATCGGGATGGACGGTCCAGATCAAGCCTCAGATGATCGAACGATGGACTGCTGCTCCTCAAATAGACGGCCTGGATCAAAACTGGAGCTCAAGGCTGAATGGACGGCGGAGGAGGGTCCTCCAAGAACTCGATGCTGGCGAACTTCGCCGGCCTCCTGTGCGTGCTGAGGACCTCCTCTGAAGCTGCTGGAAGGTGGAACGTGTTTGCCAAGGTGCTCCGCAGCGACTGGGATCCTCCGATGAGACCGGAGACCACCAGAGTGGCCCGGCGACGTCGGAGGCTCGAAGTTCCTGGGCTCGAATGAGACGACCCTCAGATGGGTCGCTTTGACCTGCAAAACAGCCTAGAAAGCTTCCTGGGTCGAGGGTAAACTGCCTCGACCCTGTTAGAGGCGAAATGGGTGGCTGACGCGTCGAGATGGGCGAGAGCAACGGTGATGAAGGTCGAGCCTTGGCTCCGGGGCAAGCCAAGGTGGGTGAATGGGCGAAGAACATGAAAAGAGGTCTCGTGGAGATGATGGTGTCGTCCGATGATCGAAGCGATGAGTGGGGTTACGTGAATTGATCGGAGACGGCGGAAGATCGATTTGGGCGTAATGGGAAATTAGATGAAACGAAGGGGATGCGAGGTTACCTGATGAGGGGAATCGACTGTGGACGAGCTAAGGAAGCTCTTGGTCGTCGCCTCGAGGGTCGTCGGGGTCCCAAGGCTCGGGCGCAGCTCACGGCAGCACACGACGACAAGGGGGTCGCTGGATCAGTGGCGGAGGGCTCCTCTCCTCTCTTCGACACCACCCTCGCACTGCTGTCACTCAGGGAAAGGGGATGGAGGTCCTGGGACGAAGGAGTAGCGCCAAAGATGGCGTGAATTGTGCGGTGGAGCTCAAGCTTTATAGTGCTAGGGGTCCGACTAGAGGATGGTCGGGCGAGAGATTTGGGGCACGGATCCCCATGTAGATCCCCGGGCGAGAATCTCGAATCAGCCAAGATCAAATGGAGCCTGGGGTTTGGATATTTGGGGGTCGGATCGCGTCAGGAAAAATCAGAGAATGTCGGGTCGGACGCGGGATCTGCGGGGAAAAGGTCCAGGGGGGAGTTGACCGGGATCCCCCGTGTACCAATAGGAATCCAACATTCAATAATTATTTGAAAATTAAATAAAAAATAATAAATGACCGAATTTCCCAAAAGTCGAAACATGAAAATGTTTCTTTATTTTTAAATTATTTTTAGTGATTTTTATTTATTTTTTTGAAATAAAAATAATGCATTTACAATATAGTATTATTATATATAGGTATATACAATATGGATTTTTTATTTTTTATTTTTAATTGTTTATTTTTGCACAATTTATCCCAATTTTATATTTTATTTATTTATAAGATAAATTTTGGAATAAAAGAGTATTTTTACTTTATTTTTATTGTTTATTTACAAGGGTTAAATAAATAGTTTTATATACATATATACATGGTATATATACAAGGTTGGAAATTGATTTTAATTTATTTCTTTTTATTTTATTTTTATTTTTATGATTTTTATTTTATTTATTTACACCATGGAATGTGGAATATGTACATATTTTTATGGGATTTTAATTATTTATTTACAAGAGAAAAAAATAGATGTGTGGTTTTATACACATGGTCTATGTACAATAATGAAGGGAATTTTATTTTTTTATTTTCTTTTATTTTTCTCTTTTTTATTTTAATTTTATATTTACAAATATAGACAAATAAATAAGCACCAATTTTTATTTTTATTAAGAGGAAAATAATTTTTATTTACAGGTATATGTACACATGAGTCGGCCCTATCTCCCTCTACTTGGTTCTTTTTGCGGTCAGGCCCATGCTGAGCCCTCCCTTGGGATTAGATCGCTCAATATTTATTCTAAATATCTCCCTCTTTTTCTTTTATTTCTTTATTCTTTTATTTATGCACAAAAACATGCTAATTTTGCATATTTACAGGATGCATGCTAATTGATAATTATTGCTATTTATAAGAATGTACATGTGTTTTGCATAGGTTTTGTAGCTAAAATAAAAGAATAAAGAGTGATGAATGGGTATTCATCAAGGGCCTCTTTCCTCCTCCTTTTTTTGCTCACACGTAGGGTTCTCTAGGAGTTTAAGGGGAGGGATTTGACTAAACATCTTAGAAATTAGCGAGAATTTCGCCCGCATCTGTTCCCCAATTCTTGTTCACTCCAGATGATCGTGTTCGGTGAATTGTGACCTCGTATGACCGTGATGGGTTAGCAACAACTGCTTCATTACATTGCAACATCCTTGATAGCATGCTCTTGTATCATCTTTTCCTTGTGAAAATCATCAAAATTATTGCTTTTCAACCCCTAGTTGCTATGGGAAACAAAGGACAAAATACAATAGATTCTTCCATTTAAATAGTTCTCACTTCTTCTTGTTCATGTTCCTAGCTCTTCAACCAGTAGTTCCCAATGTTTGGTACTTTCCATACTTCTTGGGTGCAACATGGAGTCACTCATGATCAAGTTACAACCTATGATTTATGGTCATATTATGTTTACTCTCCGTATTTCATTCATTTTGTCGGTATGCTCCTAGGTACCTATCATTGTGATCGTTTTCCAGAATCAAAGGGTCTTTTAGTGGTCTTGAACAATCGTCTTTTTTATGTTTTTTTGCTTTTCACTGCTTCTCTTTCCATACCTCTAGATATCTGGTACCAAATCGTGAACTCTTTCATGATTTCTTCGATCATCGTGTTGGCGATATATGTGGCATCATTGTATAGGTTTGTGAAAAGGGTTGGATGCGTAAAATGAAGTAGAATGGCTCGATCTACAAACAGGAGGAGTAACCCATGGGAACCCCTGTGACTAGAACACATAGAAGAAAGAGCCCTCGAGCCAAACTAATAAATAAAAAAAATCAATAGTCCACTGAGTTAATAAAATAGAAGTTTGATATCAACTACTATATATCTACATATTTAATAAAGTAGACAGTGGATATATAGGTTGCATAGGTGATAGACTTTGGCCCTTACCCTTGCATGACTTGTTCCTTCTAAATAAAGGACATGCGGGTGGCTTGCGATCTGTCAATGGAGGGGGAGGGGTGGGGATATGAGAGAAAGCAAGAACCAATATTAGACAGGGAAGAGAGGGAAAAATTTTCAGTAGTTCATATGGCACGGAAAAGAAATCTGATTTTAGTCGTACTTTCTCTGAATCGTAGTCCAGGTCCAAGTCGGTTCAGTGAGGGCGATCGCAAAAGTCATTGAATGGGGTTGGCCCCTCGTCGGACCCACACTCAAAAAGCGAGCGGGAAGGCTTTTTCGCCCTATGAGACAACCATATAAGTAAGTTTGTCACCAACTCGTATTATATATCCAGACATCGAAGTGAGAACCCCTTATAATACCTATTGAAATGCCCCGCCTCAACGGTAGCGCATCTCAACACCCATTCTCAATATTACCCAACAACAATCATAAACAACCTGCATGATATACCATTTATACAAAATAAGGAAATAGGGAAGAAAAATCTAAGTTTCTATTGATAACAAAAGTCCACATCCGGATAACAATAAGTCCTCAGAGTCTCTTTATTACATCATAAATAACTGGAAAGGAAGGATAACAGAACCACTAAGAAACTATTCCTCAACCTTAACAACGTCCTGCAGATGCACCACCAAAGATGTGAGCCTCTGTCTCCTGCTCTACACTTCCTGTTGGATTTCCAAAGAATGTAACTCATGAGTCAACTGACTCAGTAAGGATAAATACATTATAAATTAAAAGAAAATGGGTAGGTAATGCAAATGCGGTAACAAAACAAGTTTAGAATAGAACATTTTTAAAAACATAAAACAAATTACTACCTCCTATTTTCCAAGCCTTTAACACATGTGCGATTAAAACAAAAAAACTTTGACGTATCTTAATCCATACTTTCATTACTTATCCCGGACTCGCTCGTCAAAGGAGAAAGCCTGCACTAGGAATGAAGTCTGCAACACTCCATTCATAGTGCAATCTAAAACCTATGCGCAAACGCGATCGTTCAGCTAGTCTAGTTGGTAGTACTCTGACACTCGAGACGGGCGTATATGTCCAATAAGTCGCAACCCTGTCAATCGAGTCTGCTGGAGGAGTCTCGCTCGCTCCCTAAAAAGTGCAACAAAACGGATCCGTATGGTACAATGCACACGTGCATCTACCTCAATTTCACCAGAGTACAAACCACCGCCCCACTCTGTGATGCCCCTTGAGTGGGGATGACTCACTGTTGGCTCACAATAATTTCTATCCATGTTCGATATATATACAACCAGTGTCTACGTAATCCTTACAAGATGTAGAAATAAAAGATGGATGAGCAAGTATAGGCGAACCATCTCATTCTCTACTTGATACGAGAGATAAGAAATATCTATATAAATAACAGAAGCAATATTAATTGCATTGGTCATCAAGGAACGACGAGAATACCAACAGCAAAAAGGGAGTCGAAGATCCGTTACCTATGTTAGATCCCCTCAATATCCCTGACCCATCTTCACTAAAACAAGCATATCTCCCACATCTGAACTTGGAATTACGCATTTTTGGGCTCGTTGGACAGCTTGCGACGAGACGCTTCTTTTGAGATATTGAATATGTTTTAAAAATTCAGAAAAATCCGAAAATTCCGAGGTGTTACATTATAACAACCTTAAAAACAGTCTTGTCTCCGAGACTTAGGATGCAAAAGGTGTAATCATAACAACCTTAAAAGGTTGGATCCTATCAAGTAAAAGATAACAACCTTAAAAAGGATGAAAGTAGCTTATAGATTACCTTTAAAAAGGTATGGGTAGTCACGTCGCATATCTGCCTCAGGTTCCCAGGTGGCCTCCTCGGAGTTGTGCCGTTGCCTAAGGATCTTCACCAAAGGTATCTCCTTGTGCCTCAACTTCTTCACTGAACGATCGATGATCCGAACTGGTTCCTCCGGATAACTCAGGTTAGTATCCACATAAGGTCATCATAACTAATTACATGCGATGGATCATGCACATACTTTCTCAAGTTGGAGATATGAAAAACATCATGCACACCAGCAAGGTGAGGAGGAAGAGCAATCCTGTACGCAACTTTACCAATCTTGTTGAGAATCTCGAACGGTCCGACAAACCGGGGTGCTAACTTTCCCTTCACTCCAAATCGCTGAACACCCTTTGTGGGAGAAACTCTCAAGAAGACAAAATCTCCAACTTCAAAGTTAAGATCATTGCATCGTCTATCGCTATAGCTCTTTTGCCTACTTTGTGCAGTAAGCAATTTCTTCCGAGCTATCTTGATTGCCTTAACAGTCTCCTCCAAGTACTCTACCTTATGTAAGAGGTTATGTCCAATCTCCTGCCAACTCAGCGGTGTAGAACATCGTCTTCCATATAATGCTTCAAAAGGGGCCATGCCTATGATGGCATGGTAACTGTTATTATATGTAAACTCTGCTAATGGCAAATGGTCCTTCCACGACCCTTTCCACTCCAGTACACATGCTCGAAGAAGATCCTCTAGTGTCTGAATCGTCCTCTCGGATTGTCCGTCAGTCTGTGGATGGTAAGCCGAACTGAGACATAGTTGCACTTCTAAAGAACTCATGAATTCCCTCCAGTAGTGAGAGGTGAACCTTGGATCACGATCAGATACAATCTGCTTTGGCAACCCATGAAGTCTGACAATCTCCTTAATAAAGATCACTGCAAGCTGTAACGGAGTGTATGCCATACTCACAGGTATGAAATGTGCTGACTTAGTAAGCCTATCAACCATGACCCAGATGGCATCATGACTACTAGTGGTCTTAGGAAGACCCGTCACGAAATCCATAGATATACCCTCCCACTTCCACTCAGGAATAGGAAGGGATTGCAAAAGTCTAGGTGGCCTCTTGTGCTCAGCCTTAATTTGCTGAAACGTCAGGCATTTGGCCACAAACTTGGCCACATCCCTTCTCATTTGCTTCCACCAAAAATTCTTTTCAAATCCTTATACATCTTGGTGCCACCAGGATGTATCGACAAACGTGAACTATGTGCCTCACGCATGATCTCTTCCCTCAATTGTACATCTGCTGGAACACACAATCGATCCCCATTTCGTAGCACACCATCTTGATAAGAAAAGCCAACTAAGGTTCCTGCAATAGCCTTCTCCTTGAGTCTCTGCATACTCAGGTCTTCATGTTGCCCTTGGATGATTCGCTCAACTAACTCTGGATGAGAAGGAGATGGAACTATGACAGTCTCTCGACTACTCTGAAATGGATGCCAATCACTGAAAGCTGCAAGAAGATCCCATGCTTTAAGCTGAGGACGAGATTCACTTGAATAAGGCATACGACTAAGGGCATCAACAACCACATTCGCCTTACCAGGATGGTAAGAGATGGTGCACTCGTAATCCTTTAAAAGCTCCAGCCATCTCCTTTTCCTCATATTGAGCTCCTTCTGATCAAAAAGATGCTTGAGACTCTTGTGATCTGTGAAGATTTCGAAAGCAACACCATAAAGATAATGTCTCCACATTTTAAGAGCAAAGACAACTGCTGCCAGTTCCATATCATGGGTTGGATAATTCTTCTCATGTGGCTTCAACTGTCTAGATCTAAATGCAACAACCTTACCATGTTGCATCAAAACCGCACCCAAACCCTCCTTTGATGCATCAGTGTAAAATGTGAATCCGTCTGGGCCCGACGGAATTGTCAAGATGGGAGTTGTAGTGAGCCTTTCCTTCAGTGTCTGGAAGCTATTCTCACACTCTTCTGACCAAGCATATGGCATCTCCTTCTTGGTCAGCTGGGTGAGGGGAAGGGCAATCTGAGAAAATCCCTTCACAAACCGTCTGTAATAACCGGCTAAGCTAAGAAAGCTTCGGATCTCAGACACATTCTTCGGTCGTTCCCAACTAAGGAATACTTCGATTTTTGTAGGATCCACTGACACTCCTGCACCTGAGATAACATGACCTAAGAATGATACTTCTTGAAGGCAGAACTCACACTTACTAAACTTCGCGTATAGTTTGTGCCTCCGCAAGGTCTCCAGCACTGTCTGTAAGTGAGTGCGATGTTCCTTCTCATCTCGAGAGTAGATAAGGACATCATCAATGAAAACCACAACAAAGCTGTCGAGGAAAGACTGAAACACCCGATTCATCATGTCCATGAATGTTGTTGGGGCATTTGTCAAGCCAAAGGGCATCACCAAGAACTCGTAGTGACCATATCTGGTTCTGAATGCAGACTTAGGTACATCCACATTCCGAATACGTAACTGGTGATAACCAGACCGTAGATCAATCTTAGAGAAGATGGATGACCCTTGTAGCTGATCAAAGAGATCGTCAATGCGCGGCAAAAGGTATCGATTCTTGATTGTTACTTTATTCAACTACCGATAATCTATACACATGGGCATAGATCCATCCTTCTTCTTAACAAAAAAGACAAGTGCTCCCCATGGAGATGTACTAGGGCTTATGAAACCCTTCTCCAACAGTTCTTGTAACTGCACCTTAAGTTCCTTCAGTTCAGCTGGTGCCATCCTGTATGGTGTCATAGATATTGGTTGAGTTCCCGGAATGGTAGAAATCTCAAACTCCACCTCACGAGGTGGGGGAAGCCCAGGCAAATCTACAGGAAATACATCTGGAAAGTTCTTTACTATTTCAACATCCTCTACTCCTCCCATATGGGTTTGATCCCCAATGGCATGAGCAATAAATCCTTCGCACCCTTGAGATAGCAGGCGATAAGCTTGCAATGCTGATATACAGGTTACGCCTTTCGACGAGGCGCTTCCATCAAATACGAATTCTTGTAGCTCAGGAATGCTGAAAATAATATGTTTTGGAAACAGTCTAAACATGCGTGGTGATTCTCAAGCCAGTCCATGTCGAGAATAACATCAAAATCCTTCATCTGAATGAGCAGCAAATACGCCTCTAGCATATAACCTCCAATATAAATTGGGTAATCGGGAAATACCCGATGGACAACAAACACCTGACCCCCGGGTCCCTTAATAAGATAAGGGTCTGAAACTATGGTAGGCTCTCGGCCTAAGGTATCCGCAAAACTCCATGATACGAAGGAATGAGATGCACCCGAGTCAAAAAGAGCATGAGTTGTAAAGTCGCCTACTGAAATCATACCTCGTACTACTGATCCCGAAGCATGTGCTTGCCCATCGGTGATGGCATTGAGTTGTCCTTCTCTTCGTGGCCCACTAGAATCTGCCGTGCTTCGGGTCTGGTTGGGATGTCCCCTGCCACCACGAGAGGTAGAACCACGTCCCTGATACTGCGGACGTCCCCCCTGTACAATACCTCGCATCTGTGAAGCTCCCAAAGGACAGTTGGACCTGATGTGCCCCTCTTGGTTGCATCGGTAGCAAATACGTGCATCTGTCATGGTGTTCACTGCTGGATGTGCTGGTCGCGATGGCTCGGTAAGTGCTTGCCCCAAGGTAGGAGCTCCTCTATGTGTGGACCTGGTAGACATGTCGGGCCGGTAGGGGTGGAGACGTTGTCCTTTCTGTGCCATTGATCGATCATCACGAGCAGTCCTCCCATAATAGCTTGGTCCTCCTTGCCTAGTTTGCACTGACCTGCCTTCACGTAAGTCCTCCTCTACTCGTGATGCATCATCAACCACTTCCTTCATTGTAACCAATCTAAGGGGTACTAGCCTTTCACGAATCTCCTTACGAAGACCTCGAAAGAACTTGAAAGCTTTGTCAGACTCAGTCGGCACAGTGCTAACAGCATACTTCAACAACTCTGTGAACCTGTTCAGATAAGCAACCACAGTCCTATTCCCTTGCTCGAGTAGGGTGAACTCCACGCGATGCTGCTCTAGCCAGTATTCCGGGTAGAAATGCTCCCGGAAGGCCTCGGAAAATTTCTCCCAATTAATTGGCATCGCAATCTGTGGCTCCATAGAACTCCAGCATTCCTCAGCATAGCCCGCTAAGGAGTAAGTGGCCAGGGTGACCTTCTCCTCATCAAGTACATGTAACGTACGAAAGACCTTTTCTACACGCTTCAGCCATCTCTCTGCCACATCTGGGCTTGTATTGCCCAAAAACTCTGGAACTTTTTCCTTTCGATACTTTGAAAAGATGTCCTCTTGTCGTGGTGGCGACGGTGAGGGGGGAGGAGGAGGAGGTGGCGGCGGTGGTGGATCACCATCTCCCCCACCCATTCGAGACTCACCTTCGGACGCAGATCTCGACAATCGCTCCTCGAGCATAAGCTGTCTCTGCTGCACATCCTGCAGCATCGCCATCATCGCAGCCAATTGCTGCGCAGTCTGATCCCTACGAGGTGGCATAATCTGCAAGTGTAGAAATAAAAAGAGAATTGCAATTAGATCCGAGAGTAGAGATCATTAGTCAACAGTGATCAATACAATTTTTTTGACAGTAATCAGAAGACTACTTGTCTAATGTACAATGGTATTTCTCCTACCATACGGTTGTCTATGATTGATGGGGTAATTAGACTCTGATACCAAATGAAACGCTCCACCTCAACGGTAGCGCATCTCAACACCCTTTCTCAATATTACCCAACAACAATCATAAACAACCTGCATGATATACAATTTATACAAAATAAGGAAATAGGGAAGAGAAATCTAAGTTTCTATTGATAACAAAAGTCCACATCCGGATAACAATAAGTCCTCAGAGTCTCTTTATTACATCATAAATAACTGGAAAGGAAGGATAACAGAACCACTAAGAAACTATTCCTCAACCTTAACAACATCATGCAGATGCACCACCAAAGATGTGAGCCTCTGTCTCCTGCTCTACACTTCCTGTTGGATTTCCAAAGAATGTAACTCATGAGTCAACTGACTCAGTAAAGATAAATACATTATAAATTAAAAGAAAATGGGTAGGTAATGCAAATGCGGTAACTAAACAAGTTTAGCAGAGAACATTTTTAAAAACATAAAACAAATTACTACCTCCTATTTTCCAGGGCTTTAACACACGTGCGATCAAAACAAAACAAAACTTTGACATATCTTAATCCAACTTTCATTACTTATCCCAGACTCGCTCGTCAAAGGAGAAAGCCTGCACTAGGAATGAAGTCTGCAACACTCCATTCATAGTGCAATCTAAAACCTGTGCGCAAACGCGATCCTTCAGCTAATCTAGTTGGTAGTACTCTGACACTCGAGACGGGCGTATATGTCCAATAAGTCGCAACCCTGTCAATCGAGTCTGCCGGAGGAGTCTCGCTCGCTCCCTAAAAAGTGCAACAAGAACGGATCAGTATGTTACAATGCACACGTGCATCTACCTCAATTTCACCAGAGTATATACCACCACCCCACTCTGTGATGCCCCTTGAGTGGGGATGACTCACTGTTGGCTCAACCGGACTACAAGGGTGTGCACCCACCTTGTAGTGATTATCCTTCATGTTCATGCATGCATCATTATACCTTATGTAAAAGTAAGCTATCCTGAAATCAATAATTAGTCTAGTTAAACAAAACCACAAATTAATACAAAATATCCATAGGCTACACTCCTTTATCGTGGCATAATAGCAATCATCTCATATTACGGTCCAAAACATTTGATGATTCGTATTCAGTTGTCATACGAGGATCACCCATCACATTGTTTGTAGTAACCACAAACTGTCCTGACATTTGTCGTTTCCATCGCCGATTTGAACATCCTCCTTCTATACCACATGCAACATTTAAAAAAAAAAGCAAACTCATGTCGTCAATGCAAAAGTAATAGATCAGGTTCATATCAATAATTAAAATAATATTAAATAATATTGTAACGTAGCATATCCCCCCCAAATATTTCATGTAATCTATACTAAACAAAGTTTATTAAGGTGTTACCTTATGCCTGCCATTATAATTTAGAAAGGTTTGACAACAACCAACATTGAACCTATATATAGTATTTCCTAAAATAGACGTCAATTATAGCAGAAAAAACGATTAAGTGCTATAGGTATATATATATATATATATATATATATATATATATATGAGTTACAATATATTTGTGAGGAAAAGTTAACACACCGAAAAGGACGTACCATATAAACATTACAACCGTATCCGAAAGTAAGTAGATTTGTGGATGAATGTCCATAATATCATATAATGTATGAGGAAAAACCTTATTAACAAATTTCTCAATCAACTCTGACTAAATATTTCATTATATAGAGTAGTAAAATTTCGTACATGAAAGTTTCCAACACACTCCGTTTGGTTCAAAAAAATATTACACGTGTGTGTTTTACTTTTCTAAGAACTAATATCTATAAATTGAAGAGCTTAGGATTTCAAGTTTTCAATTTGTTTAACAACAAAGAACTCTTAATATACAAAAATACTAGAATAAGTATAAGCTTGCTAGACAAATTGATCTACTATAAAATTCTAATAAAAAAGAAAGTAATGATAGAGTCAATCATAGATCCATTCAATCCAAATTAAAAATAGTGCCAAAAGACCATTCACGGAGTTGATGTTTCAACTCATCTTTGTTAATACACACACAATCATAAGTCCAAGACCTTTACCAATTGACGACTAAGATTAAGGCCTTTACAAAGTAACGACTAAGAACTTGGCAATCCATTTTTTTCTAACATGAGATTATTCACGAGGCTTGTTATCTAACAAAAAAAAGTTTAAACCCAGTCGTGATAGCATCAAATGCCAAGATATAAAAAGCCTCACAAAATAAAAGATGGATGAGCAAGTATAGGCGAACCACCTCATTCTCTACTTGATATGAGAGATAAGAAATATCTATATAAATACGGGAAGCAATATTAATTGCATTGGTAATCAAGGAACGACGAGAATACCAACAACAAAAAGGGAGTCGAAGATCCGTTACCTATGTTAGAATATGCCTCCAATCCGCGTTCTTGATCGCTCGATCAAGAGTCCGATGATAGAGACGCCTTTCCCTTGTGATGATGCTCCTCCTTTTCCTTTTGTCGTGAAGGTACGTGGCCTCAAGAGCTTTTGGTAATGGTGGTGGCACCTTTCTCTCCTTGATTTCCTTGAAGAAGGAGAGGGAAAATGGATAAGAGAATGACTTATGGAGGAAGAAAGGGATGGATTAGGGCTTGGAAAGAAGTGGGAATGAGGGGAGATGAAGGATGGGGGTCTTAATATAGGTTAAAACTAAAACCCTAGTTTTAGGATATCTAAAATAGCCTTAATTCGTAATTAACTTATCTAATCCCGTAACCATTAAATCCCCTCAATATCCCTGACCCATCTTCACTAAAATTGGCATATCTCCCACATCCGAACTCGGAATTACGTGTTTTTGGCTCGTTGGAAAGCTTGCGACGAGACACTTCTTTTGAGTATAATATTGAATACGTTTTAAAATTCAGAAAAATCCGAAAATTACGGGGTGTTACATTATAACAACCTTAAAAACAATCTCGTCCCCGAGACTTAGGATGCAAAAGGTGTAATCATAACAACCTTAAAAGGTTGGATCCTATCAAGTAAAAGATAACAACCTTAAAAAGGATGAAAGTAGCTTATAGATTACCTTCAAAAAGGTATGGGTAGTCACGTCGCATATTCGCCTCAGGTTCCCAGGTGGCCTCCTCAGAGTTGTGCCGTTGGCAAAGGATCTTCACCAAAGGTATCTCCTTGTGCCTCAACTTCTTCACTAAACGATCGATGATCCGAACCGGTTCCTCCGGATAACTCAGGTCAATATCCACATGAAGGTCATCATAACTAATCACATGCGATGGATCATGCACATATTTTCTCAAGTTGGAGATATGAAAAACATCATGTACACCAGCAAGGTGAGGAGGAAGAGCAATCCTGTACGCAACTTTACCAATCTTGTTGAGAATCTTGAACGGTCCGACAAACCGGGGTGCTAACTTTCCCTTCACTCCAATCGCTGAACACCCTTTGTGGGAGAAACTCTCAAGAAGGCAAAATCTCCAACTTCAAAGTTAAGATCAGTGCGTCGTCTATCGCTATAGCTCTTTTGCCTACTCTGTGCAGTAAGCATTTTCTTCCGAGCTATCTTGATTACCTTAGCAGTCTCCTCCAAGTACTCTACCTTATGTAAGAGGTTTTGTCCAATCTTCTGCCAACTTAGCGGTGTAGAACATCATCTTCCATACAATGCTTCAAAAGGGGCCATGCCTATGCTGGCATGGTAACTGTTATTATATGTAAACTCTGCTAATGGCAAATGGTCCTTCCACGACCCTTTCCACTCCAACACACAAGCTCGAAGAAGATCCTCTAGTGTCTGAATCGTCCTCTCGGATTGTCCGTCAGTCTGTGGATGGTAAGCCGAACTGAGACATAGTTGCACTTCTAAAGAACTCATGAATTCCCTCCAGTAGTGAGAGGTGAACCTTGGATCACGATCAAATACAATCTGCTCTGGCAACCCATGAAGTCTGACAATCTCCTTAATAAAGATCACTGCAAGCTGTAACGGAGTGTATGCCATACTCACAGGTATGAAATGTGCTGACTTAGTAAGCCTATCAACCATGACCCAGATGGCATCATGACTACTAGTGGTCTTAGGAAGACCCGTCACGAAATCCATAGATATACCCTCCCACTTCCACTCAGGAATAGGAAGGGATTGCAAAAGTCCAGGTGGCCTCTTGTGCTCAGCCTTAATTTGCTGACACGCCAGGCATTTGGCCTCAAACTTGGCCACATCCCTTCTCATTTGATTCCACCAAAAATTCTTTTTCAAATCCTTATACATCTTGGTGCCACCAGGATGTATCGACAAACGTGAACTATGTGCCTCACGCATGATCTCTTCCCTCAATTGTACATCTGCTGGAACACACAATCTATCCCCATTTCGTAGCACACCATCTTGATAAGAAAAGCCAACTAAGGTTCCTGCAATAGCCTTCTCCTTGAGTCTCTGCATACTCAGGTCTTCATGTTGCCCTTGGATGATTCGCTCAACTAACTCTGGATGAGAAGGAGATGGAACTATGACAGTATCTCGACTACTCTGAAATGGATGCCAATCACTGAAAGCTGCAAGAAGATCCCATGCTTTAAGCTGAGGACGGGATTCACTTGAATGAGGCCTACGACTAAGGGCATCAGCAACCATATTCGCCTTACCAGGATGGTAAGAGATGGTGCACTCGTAATCCTTTAAAAGCTCCAGCCATCTCCTTTGCCTCATATTGAGCTCCTTCTGATAAAAAAGATGCTTGAGACTCTTGTGATCTGTGAAGATTTCGAAAGCAACACCATAAAGATAATGTCTCCACATTTTAAGAGCAAAGACAACTGCTGCCAGTTCCATATCATGAATTGGGTAATTCTTCTCATGTGGCTTCAACTGTCTAGATCCATATGCAACAACCTTACCATGTTGCATCAAAACCGCACCCAGACCCTCCTTTGATGCATCAGTGTAAACTGTGAATCCGTCTGGGCCCGACGGAATTGTCAAGATGAGAGCTGTAGTGAGCCTTTCCTTTAGTGTCTGGAAGCTATTCTCACACTCTTCTGACCAATCATATGGCATCTCCTTCTTGGTCAGCTGGGTGAGGGGAAGGGCAATCTGAGAAAATCCCTTCACAAACCGTCTGTAATAACCGGCTAAGCCAAGAAAGTTTCGGATCTCAGACGCATTCTTCGGTCGTTCCCAACTAAGGACTGCTTAGATTTTTGTAGGATCCACTGACACTCCTGCACCTGAGATAACATGACCTAAGAATGATACTTCTTGAAGCCAGAACTCACACTTACTAAAGTTTGCATATAGTTTGTGCCTCCGCAAGGTCTCCAGCACTGTCTGTAAGTGAGTGTGATGTTCCTTCTCATCTCGAGAGTAGATAATGACATCATCAATGAAAACCACAACAAAGCTGTCGAGGAAAGGCTGAAACACCCGATTCATCATGTCCATGAATGCTGCTGGGGCATTTGTCAAGCCAAAGGGCATCACCAAGAACTCGTAGTGACCATATCTGGTTCTGAATGCAGACTTAGGTATATCCACATCCCGAATACATAACTGGTGATAACCAGACCGTAGATCAATATTAGAGAAGATGGATGACCCTTGTAGCTGATCAAAGAGCTCGTCAATGCACGACAAAGGGTAACGATTCTTGATTGTTACTTTATTCAACTGCCGATAATCTATACACATGCGCATAGATCCATCCTTCTTCTTAATAAAAAAGACAGGTGCTCCCCATGGAGATGTACTAGGGCGTATGAAACCCTTCTCCAACAGTTCTTGTAACTGCACCTTAAGTTCCTTCAGTTCAGTTGGTGCCATCCTGTATGGTGTCATAGATATTGGTTGAGTTCCCGTAATGGTAGAAATCTCAAACTCCACCTCACGAGGTGGGGGAAGCCCAGGCAAATCTGCAGGAAATACATCTGGAAAGTTCTTTACTATTTCAACATCCTCTACTCCTCCCATATGGGTTTGATCCCCAATGACATGAGCAATAAATCCTTCGCACCCTTGAGATAGTAGGCGATGAGCTTGCAATGCTGATATACAGGTTACGCCTCTCGACGAGGCGCTTCCATCAAATACGAATTCTTGTAGCTCAGGAATCCTGAAAATAATATGTTTTTGGAAACAGTCTAAACATGCGTGGTGATTCTCAAGCCAGTCCATGCCGAGAATAACATCAAAATCCTCCATCTGAATGAGCAGCAAATACGCCTCCAGCATATAACTTCCAATATAAATTGGGCAATCGGGAAATACCCGATGGACAACAAACACCTGACCCCCGGGTCCCTTAATAAGATAAGGGTCTGAAACTATGGTAGGCTCTCAGCCTAAGGTATCCGCAAAACTCCATGATACGAAGGAATGAGATGCACCTGAGTCAAAAAAAGCATGAGCTGTAAAGTTGCCTACTGAAATCATACCTCGTACTACTGATCCCGAAGCATGTGCTTGCTCATCGGTGATGGCATTGAGTTGTCCTTCTCTTCATGGCCCACTAGAACCTGTCGTGCTTCGGGTCTGGTTGGGATGTCCCCTGCCACCACGAGAGGTAGAACCACGTCCCTGATACTGCGGACGTCCCCCCCCCCCACCCCGTACAATACCTCACATCTGTGAAGCTCCCAAAGGACAGTTGGACCTGATGTGCCCCTCTTGGTTGCATCGGTAGCAAATACGTGCATCTGTCATGGTGTTCACTGCTGGATGTGCTGGTCGCGATGGCTCGGTAAGTGCTTGCCCCAAGGTAGGAGCTCCTCTATGTGTGGATCTGGTAGACATGCCGGGCCGGTAGGGGTAGAGACATTGTCCTTTCCGTGCCATTGATCGATCATCATGAGCAGTCCTCCCATGATAGCTTAGTCCTCCTTGCCTGATTTGCACTGACCTGCCTTCACGCAAGTACTCCTCTACTCGTGATGTAGCATCAACCACTTCCTTCATTGTAACCAATCTAAGGGGTACCAGCCTCTCACGAATCTCCTTACGAAGACCTCGAAAGAACTTGAAAGCTTTGTCAGACTCAGTCGGCACAGTGCTAACAACATACTTCAACAACTCTGTGAACCTGTTCAAATAAGCAACCACGGTCCTATTCCCTTGCTCGAGTGGGGTGAACTCCACGCGACGCTGCTCTAGCCAGTATTCCGGGTAGAAATGCTCCCGGAAGGCCTCGGTAAATTTCTCCCAATTAATTGGCATCGCTATCTGTTGCTCCATAGAACTCCACCATTCCTCAGCATAACCCTCTAAGGAGTAAGTGGCCAGGGTGACCTTCTCCTCATCAGGTACATGTAACGTACGAAAGACCTTTTCTACACACTTCAGCCATCTCTCTGCCACATCTGGGCTTGTATTGCCCAAAAACTCTGGAACTTTCTCCTTTCGATACTTTGAAAAGATGTCCTCTTGTCGTGGTGGCGGCGGTGAGGGGGGAGGAGGAGGAGGTGGCGGCGGTGGTGGATCACCATCTCCCCCACCCATTCCAGACCCACCTTCGGACACAGATCTCGACAATCGCTCCTCGAGCATAAGCTGTCTCTGCTGCACATCCTGCAGCATCGCCATCATCGCAGCCAATTGCTGCGCAGTCTGATCCCTACGAGGTGGCATAATCTGCAAGTGTAGAAATAAAAAGGGAATTGCAATTAGATCCGAGAGTAGAGATCATTAGTCAACAGTGATCAATACAATTTTTTTTGACAGTAATCAGAAGACTACTTGTCTAATGTACAATGGTATTTCTCCTACCATACGGTTGTCTATGACTGATGGGGTAATTAGACTCTGATACCAAATGAAACGCCCCGCCTCAACGGTAGCGCATCTCAACACCCATTCTCAATATTACCCAACAACAATCATAAACAACCTGCATGATATACCATTTATACAAAATAAGGAAATAGGGAAGAAAAATCTAAGTTTCTATTGATAACAAAAGTCCACATCCGGATAACAATAAGTCCTCAGAGTCTCTTTATTACATCATAAATAACTGGAAAGGAAGGATAATAGAACCACTAAGAAACTATTCCTCAACCTTAACAACGTCCTGCAGATGCACCACCAAAGATGTGAACCTCTGTCTCCTGCTCTACACTTCCAGTTGGATTTCCAAAGAATTTAACTCATGAGTCAACTGACTCAGTAAGGATAAATAAATTATAAATTAAAAGAAAATGGGTAAGTATTGCAAATGCGGTAACTAAACAAGTTTAGAAGAGAATATTTTTAAAAACATAAAACAAATTACTGCCTCCTATTTTCCAGGCCTTTAACACATGTGCGATCAAAACAAAACAAAATTTTGACATATCTTAATCCATACTTTCATTACTTCCCGGACTCGCTCGTCAAAGGAGAAAGCCTGCACTAGGAATGAAGTCTGCAACACTCCATTCATAGTGCAATCTAAAACCTGTGCGCAAACGCAATCCTTCAGCTAATCTAGTTGGTAGTACTCTGACACTCGAGACAGGCGTATATGTCCAATCAGTCGCAACCCTGTCAATCGATTCTACCGGAGGAGTCTCGCTCGCTCCCTAAAAAGTGTAACAAAAACGGATCCGTATGGTACAATGCATACGTGCATCTACCTCAATTTCACCAGAGTACATACCACCACCCCACTCTGTGATGCCCCTTGAGTGGGGATGACTCACTGTTGGCTCAACCGGACTACAAGGGTGTGCACCCACCTTGTAGTGATTATCCTTCATGTTCATGCATGCATCATTATACCTTATGCAAAAGTAAGCTATCCTGAAATCAATAATTAATCTAGTTAAACAAAACCACAAATTAATACAAAATATCCTAAGGCTACACTCCTTTATCGTGGCATACTAGCAAGCATCTCATATTACGGTCCAAAACATTTGATGATTCGTATTCAGTTGTCATACGAGGATCACCCATCACATTGTTTGTAGTAACCACAAACTGTCCTGACATTTGTCGTTTCCATCACCGACTTGAACATCCTCCTTCTATACCACATGCAACATTTTAAAAAATGCAAACTCATATCGTCAATGCAAAAGTAATAGATCAGGTTCAGATCAATAATTAAAATAATATTAAATAATATTGTAACGTAGCATATCCCCTCCCCCACAAATATTTCATGTAATCTATACTAAACAAAGTTTATGAAGGTGTTACCTTATGCCTGCCATTATAATTTAGAAAGGTTTGACAACAACCAACATTGAACCTATATATAGTATTTCCTAAAATAGACGTCAATTATAGCAAAAAAACGATTTAGTGCTATAGGTATATATATATATATTGAGTTACAATATATTTGGGAGGAAAAGTTAACACACCGAAAAGGACGTACCATATAGACATTACAACCGTATCCGAAAGTAAGTAGATTTGTGGATGAATGTCCATAATATCATATAATGTATGAGGAGAAATCTTATTAACAAATTTCTCAATCAACTCTGACTAAATATTTCATTATATAGGGTAGTAAAACTTCGTACATGAAAGTTTCCAACACACTCCGTTTGGTTCAAAAAAAAAAATTACACGTGTGTGTTTTACTTTTCTAAGAACTAATATCTATAAATTGAAGAGCTTCGGATTTCAAGTTTTCAATTTGTTTAACAACAAAGAACTCTTAATATACAAAAATACTAGAATAAGTAAAAGCTTGCTAGACAAATTGATCTACTATAAAATTCTAATAAAAAAAAGTAATGATAGAGTCAATCATAGATCCATTCAATCCAAATTAAAAACAGTGCCAAAAGACCATTCACGGAGTTGATGTTTCAACTCATCTTTGTTAATACACACACAATCATAAGTCCAAGACCTTTACCAATTGACGACTAAGATTAAGGCCTTTACAAAGTAACGACTAAGTACTTGGCAATCCATTTTTTTCTAACATGAGATTATTCACGAGGCTTGTTATCTAACAAAAAAAAGTTTAAACCGAGTCGTGATAGCATCAAATGCCAAGATATAAAAAGCCTCACAACAATTTCTATCCATGTTCGATATGTATACAACCAGTGTCTACATAATCCTTACAAGATGTAGAAATAAAAGATGGATGAGCAAGTATAGGCGAACTACCTCATTCTCTACTTGATGCGAGAGATAAGAAATATCTATATAAATAAGGGAAGCAATATTAATTGCATTGGTCATCAAGGAACGACGAGAATACCAACAGCAAAAAGGGAGTCGAAGATCCGTTACCTATGTTAGAGTATGCCTCCAATCCGCGTTCTTGATCGCTCAATCAAGAGTCCGATGAGAGAGACGCCTTTCCCTTGTGATGATGCTCCTCCTTTTCCTTATGTCGTGAAGGTACGTGTCCTCAAGAGCTTTTGGTAATGGTGGTGGCACCTTTCTCTCCTTGATTTCCTTGAAGAAGGAGAGGGAAAATGGATAAGAGAATGACTTGTGGAGGAAGAAAGGGATGGATTAGGATTTGGAAAGAAGTGGGAATGAGGGGAGATGAAGGATGGGGGTCTTAATATAGGTTATAACTAAAACCCTAGTTTTAGGATCCCTAAAATAGCCTTAATTCGTAATTAACTTATCTAATCCCGTAACCATTAAATCCCCTCAATATCTCTGACCCATCTTCACTAAAACAAGCATATCTCCCACATCCGAACTCGGAATTACGCGTTTTTGGGCTCGTTGGAAAGCTTGCGACGAGACGCTTCTTTTGAAGAATATGTTTTAAAACTTCAGAAAAATCTGAAAATTACGGGGTGTTACACCTATGAATATATAAGAGAGAAATACCTACTAATATATTAAGGCCAGTTAAGATTATATAATAAACTTTAATTTCTATATTTTGTTAAAAAAAGTTTTGCAAAGTGGAAAAAGATGACATCTCTCAGGTCGCTCACCTATGTTCATAACCTCGCTGGTACTCGACGAGAATTGGGGGAAAACACAAGTTGGACCCCCCACGTGGGAGGACGCTGTAGAGGGTCAGACATGACTTCTTCGGAATCCAAAGACCACAGGAAGACACACATGACTATAACATGTCATGAAAGAAGCACATTGGGTGGGTGTGCTTCGACTCAATCTCTGGGTCACAGGGGAATGCAGATATCATGAACACGAGGCGCATGATACCATGCTGATCAAACCTGGCAACGACTCCCCGGAGGTGCCGATAATGGGAGCATACAGGGCCCCAAGAGGTCCCTATGGACATGGAGATGGCACTCATGATCATTTTTGGGCACATGCAACCCTCTACCATCCATCCTATTGCATCCCATTGTCCCATATTGTATTGTTTATTATCTAGTTGCATAATTGTGGAACGAGAAACTAATATATATTTCAAAGAGCAGGCAAAGTGGGATCCCCACAAATTCTTCCAAAATCCAAACTATTAGCAAACTTGTATCCCCTTCTTGTCCCTACCGGAAGGAGGGTCTAGGGAGCACAATTGCTAGAGCATGGGAGAATGAAGAGTAATGATTTCAACAAGAACAATCGAACAGAAGAGCCCCGGACTTGATCATCAACTTTCATAAAAGCCCTACAACATTTACAAAGGTAGTGTGAACTTAATTATAAAAATCATTAGATTTTTTTGCACTATATAGACAAAAAAGTTGGCACAAATAATGAAAAATATTCGATATTGCGTTCACAAAAAAATGTTGGCACGAAAATTATTTATTTTACAAAAAAAACTATAAAAATTTCACAAAAATGATGAATTTTACCTAAAATCCAACTGGTTGAAACATTATCGATTGTGGACGAAATACAAAGGGATGGATTAAACATCGCATCCTTGTGAATAATAATAATAATAATTCAAAAGTTTAATCTCACAAATACAATTAATTACTTATAAACAAACTATATGCAATGATTATTTATAATACGATATGCTAGACTGCCATATAATTGTTATTATTTTATAAATTACATTATGTGTCCATATACAATCACATATTATTTGCATATATTACATACTAGTTTCTACAGAAAGAAATTCCATTAGATTTTATAATTAAGATTTCTTGGATTTCGTCGTCGTAATATTTACCACAAAAAGATATCATTCAAGTTATAAAAATATAAATGTTATCATCATAACAAAAGTAAACGTCATTGACGTTTATAAAAAATACTAAAAATAGAGCTTCTTTAGGATTATAATATTTGTATTTTTTCCTTGTTATGTCAATAATTAATTTACCCGATTCAAGATTATTTACAATTTTATTATTTAAATCTAAATTATTATATTTCGAACGCATTCCTTCTAATGTTTTAATAAACAAATACATATAAATAAGAATGATCTTTTTGTAAAACCGCATAATTCTCAGTATTGTTATTCATATTTCATTTAAGGCACTCATTGTTAATTTACTTTATAGATAAAACACACTTAATAAGGCAAGTAAAGAAAAACGTTCGTTTTTAAATTTTCTATATTTTGGTACACATTTCTAAATCAATTAGGATTTAATGCATATCAACACTCTCCACCTTTTATTGAATCATTCGATTACAGAACAATTATGCACTCCAACACCCCACCCCCATCATCACCAATGTGGTTATTGTCACAGTCGACATGAAGCAAGTCCATGAATGTTTGAATTTGCTCCTAAGAACCACCTTTGTGAATATATCAACTGGGTCATTACGATGTCAACTTTCTTCATCTCAATCCTCTTCTCAAACGAATGAAATGAAACTTGACATCAACATGCATAGTCATATCACAATGCATCTAATCTTTGGATAGGCATTTAACACTAACACCATCACAATAATCTAATATTATTGTAGTCTGAGATCTTCAATAATGTTTTTCAACCAGATGCCTTCCTTTATAGCTTTTGTTAATGTTAGATACTCTATCTCTATGGTAGATAAATAGCTGAAGATTGTAAAGTAGTTTTCAAACTAAGGACATAACTCCTAAAAGTAAAGACATAGCATGTCATTAATCTCTTCCCATCAACATCTTGTACTTAGTCTTGACACGAGTATCGATAACTAAACATTTCCAATCATTTACATCAATTAAGCCAACATCAGTAAGTTCCTCTCAGATATTGAAAAGTTTCTTGATTATCAACTAATGTTCCTTCCGGATTACCTATGAATGTTCTAACAATGTTCAACATGAGCAATAATTGATCTTGTGCACATCATGCCATACATAAGAACTCCAATTGAACTAGCATAGAAGACTTTTGACATGTGCTCCTTCTCTGCATTTAATAAGGTGCAAAATGTACCACAAAAGATGAATATCGTAATAGATGGAGTACTAATGGAGTTGTTGTGGAATCACAAATCTCTCTAAGACATTCTCAATGGGATAATTTTTTTTCCTTTTGCCCGAATAGTGACGATTTCCATCCCCATCGATATAAAGTAATAAATAGATAAAATACTCATCCTACATCTTGATGTGGTAAATACAAATTTCATATGGCTCCTATCGAACCCAAGATCAATTGTGGAGCTACTAATCATTTTTTATCACTACTCGAGAGTTTGCTTGAGTCAATAAAAGGATTTATTCAATTTGTATGCATCGCCTTCTTTTCTTTAAAAAAGGAATCTCTATAGTTGATCTTTACGAGTGCAGATAGATCTGCAGATTTCATGACAAGCTCACTCCAAGAATGAAGTACAAAAGTTGTGGATAAGATGAAAGCTGCAACGAAGCTAAAGAAGAAGAAAGAATACTTTTATAATATGCACATGTAAAAAGTCTCAAGTATATATGCATGTGTATTATGTAGGCATATTAAGTCTAAGTACTTTTGATCAATCAATCTTTATGATATGATCAATCAACCACCTCTGATAATCATTATTGATAGATCAACCCGCTTTGATCTGATCGATCAATTGCCTTTTATGATAGGTCATTATTTGAATGGAAACTTCAACTAGCTATATTATGATCGTTCACCTTGGTCTACATGATCGATAAACTTGAGATGATCGATCACCTTTTTAATTTGATTGATCACGTATATCAAATCTTGATGATTTCTTTCCGGATTTATTTCCCACTACCATAAAAAGGACCATAGAGTCATTGTTGAGAACATACACTCCAAGGAAAAAGCCTTTACCTCTCTCTCTATCTCAAAGCTCTATTCGATGTCTCTCTCTCATCTCTACTTCAAGAGTACATCTTGAGAAGTAGTCGTCTATACACGCTCGGTTCACAATTCAATTAATTATTACGACTTGCATTTTCTTAACTTCATTATTCACATTTCATCACTTGGTCCAAGAATGGGGGCGGCGATGACAGAAACAACAGAGGTAGGCCTTAATACCCCTATAACTAGCGAAAGGACCTCGGTTTGGCCGAGGGGGACCGGCGAATCAAATATATTTGAGGCGCTAATAATTGTTGTAATCTTTACTTTACTGTTGTACTGAAACACTTGATGTTCTAAAGTATACAAAGGAGTGATTTTAAATGCTAAAATGCTCTTTTTATTTATAAGTGCATGAATGATAATTATGCAAATGCATCTAATTACTTGGAAACAAAGTCCTATTTTCAACTTTTAGAGTGATGAATCACAGATTCATCATCCATAAGAGGTGACTCCAACAAATCATTATCGAGTGGATGAGATGGTGGGCAATGTGATGATGAGTATAGAAATATTCAAAATTCGATGTCTGAAACTACGGATGAGGTGGATATATACAAAAAGAAAAGCAAGATCAAAGTCCTCCTGATAAAATGGAGGTGGACCGACTGTAGAAGAAGAAGAATCCACGAAGTTCGGATAAAAATAACTCCAGTTTGTTATTTCAAAAACAAAATATGAGGATTAGGAAATAAGGATAATCAAGTCAATATCGTCAAGAAAACGACCCTAATACACAGAGAAGATCGAGTAGGTACACGAACATAAATTAGTGCTTGATATCCGTTGTGGGGAAAGACTTTAGTGTCTGGTCCAAAACACATGTAAATGGTTGAGTTTCTGTAGAGAAATAACTCGAGATAGTGGGATAGTTGATTGACTCGGCCAATCAGGAAATCTCGAGTCAGGTGACTCAAATCGTGGTTTTTACGCATTGAGGTTTTTACGTTAAAATACAATGTCTCTTGTGGTTGCTGTTGTTATGTGGATTGGTTTCTTATATATGTGGTGATTATTATCCGTTATATGATATATCTATTTATGGACTATAACATTTTGTTTAACATTGACAAATCATCAATTCATCAATGTTAACATACATATATTGTGCAAAATCTGAGTCAAATCAAACCATTCCACTTCCGTTTGTGCACAATTCATAACACTTGAACAGAACACATATTACAGTTGTAACTTATAAAAAGTTTTGAAATCAACTCACATGTGCATGCCTTTATAAATAATCGGAAAAATATGTATAAATATTGATGAATTACATATCAAGCTTTTTATATTGAACAATTTGCATTGAACTCGACAATGACTGAATAACATAAAAGGCCCAATAATCAAATTCATATCAATTGTGTATTTGAAAAAAAAATTGAAATATTGGCATCTATACCATCGCATGCTTATCACTCAATAAAGAGGATATAAACATCTATCCACACATACAATCAAGTTATGAGATTAGGTGAAGCTTATATTTATTTAGTCTATTGAATAAATATACTTAATATTATATATGATATGATACATTTACGTGTGATTTACATCACAAATATAATTCAACCTTATATCAAATGAACAAAACTAGTTATAATACATTATTTAATACTCCCATTCGACTATTCTAAAATGAGTATGCAATGAATACTAAACTAATGCGTATAAGAAGATGAGTTTATTGGGGCTGCCACCAATGACTGTCTTCGCGTCATTTTCGGCGTTTTTTTTATTTTTTTTTGAAAAATATCGCCATGTATATTCATCCCTATATCCTCCTATATGTCATTCGAATTTCGTCAGAAACAGAGACTCCTACGACCTCCATCAAGATGGCGTCGATTTAAAAAATCTTATTACCGTTAAAAAATATCTGTCTGGATGGAGACTGTAGGAGTCTCTGTTTCTGATGAAATTCGAATGACATATATGAGGGATATATGGATGAATATATACATGACGATATTTTTTTTTAAAAAAATACCGAAAACGATGCGGAGTCAGCCATGTTGAGGACAGCTCCATTAAACTCTAATAAGATATACTATATAAAGACTGGATGCACCACTAACTATGCATTAATTAATATTATTTATGGACGGACCTTAAACTCACGTGGTCTCCTAGATTCCGTGGCCCATAATTTTGCGTGCATTAAGATCAAAGCACGCACTTATATCTCCATCAATTATTCCTCTATTCTTTTTTTACAGGTACTCATGGCATGCGGTCCCCACCGTCCTCTTCTATTCCTATTTTCAACTAAATCTGGTCAAAATGCGGATCCGGCTGACCTATAGATTGGGTCGAATGAATCAAGGTCAAAAATCTGTCTAAAGTCTGCTCATGAGCTGACCCATAGCTCATTTCAGATCTTATTCATTGAATTTTTAATGATATTTAATATATATAAATAATTTTATTAATATCATTTATACTTTATATATCTAATATAAACAGTTTACATGTTACTTGGCATGTAAACTATTAATTTTTATCTTAAACTAGTGTAACATATGAAAATTTTGAAGTATATAATATTAATACGTGTATTATCCAGCTTATATTTATATATTTTTTATTTTTTTGGACCGTATTCTCAAATCTCATCCAAACTCGGTTAATGAACGAGCTGGACGGGCACCCCAGTCCTTTGGTCCTGTGTATTTCCAACAAAGAGCATAACCGTCCTTTTGCCTCTACATAAAATACGTGGACCCCCAATTTGCAAATATCATATATTATGTTTTCGTTTGCACGATAATGCGCACATCTCCTTCCATCTGCTGTAACCGCGCCATGGATGCTAGCCAACTCCTGACGGCCTATCTTCTCGCAACGACCGGTGTCGACCTCGTCTCCTCCTCCTCGTCTGGAAACTTCGGCTCCATAGAAAGAACCCATCTCGGGGCTTCGAGCCCAAGATCAGAGCCGCCAACATCGCCACCACCCTCTGACGCTCACCGTCACCTTCTCCGATACGGGTGACAGCTGTGTCACTGACCTCCACCTTCCACGCGGGTTACAGGCGCGCCTCCTCCTTCCCGCCGGACTCCAACGCCCCGTCCGCATCTCCATCCCCCAGCTACTCATCCTTCATCCTCTCCGCACCATCTTTCCTCTAAGTCGCCACAGCTCCCAGCTGCCGCGCTGAGCAACTCCATCGCGAGCCAAGCACTGCCCCAGCCTTTGAGGCTCTTTGCATTTTTTAGTTATTTTAGACCTAAATGCAATTTTAAATAACATTCGGTAATCTTCTGCAGTTTATCCAATTTGGTATTTTATTTTTTGTTACATTTGCATTTATTTTATTAAAATTATGCTTGTTTACATTTCATTCCTTCAAAGATGGTTTTTTTGCAATTTCTTAATTTACCCATTAAACACTTTTAATTTGGAACTTCTTTCCAGGCTCTTTTATTTAATTGTAAAATACCTTTAGTTTTAGTTATATTACATCCAAGTCCCAAAACATTTTTGAAATTTAAACAAATGCTCATGGAAGTTAACAAAAATCATCAAAAAAAAGCACAAAAATCCTAAAAATTCTCCGAAAATTCTTGAGCGATCCTGACGATGTTTAGAATATAGTGACATAGATTTTACTGTCTCATAAAAAATGGTCCTAGGAGAAAAACATAAAAATATGATTTCATTTGAGTGAATAAAGTCCTTTATAAATAAAAAAGCCGCTTAAAAAGCTCGAGTCTTTGTGGAGCGATCCTCTACTTGTCCTACAATTTATTTAATATCTTGCGACTTGTAGTTGATTAAAATTTTTATCTGAATATCTTATTTTTTTTCTTGTGCGCAATGATATATAAAATCACACTTTTAGCACACCGAAGATCATGGTTTCAACGATCTAGAATAACTCACATTTGGTATTAGAGCCTGGTTTACACAGAGGATGACATAACTGAAATCCATATTATTTGATAGAAACTGAAATCACCGCCATCAACAATGCCAATGAAGGACAATCCACGGTAAGATCTCCATTGTTTGATAGTACAAATATTTCATATTGGAAGATCCCCATGTAGATTCATTTAGAAAGCATGAGATACAAGATATGGGACTTCATCGAGAGTAAACACTAAATGCCCAAGAGAACCATCACCCCCAACAACGAGAAGAAGCCGGCAACAAACAACTCCAAGAAAATGCACAGTTTATTCCACAGAATTGAGCATGGAAGAATTTAACAGAGTATCCACTTGCAGATCCGCCTACGAAATCTGGAACTGACTCACCGTGACATTTGAGGGTACGTCGAAGTTGAAAGAAAGCATAATCAATATATTCCAACAAAGATGCGAGCTTTCCATGATGAAGGAAGGAGAAAATATCAGGGAGATGTATACTCGCTTCACAGAAATTGTGAACTCACTCTAAAATTTGGATGTTGAGATAAAAGAATCAGTTCTCGTCAAGAAGCTTCTTAGATCGCTTATTGTCGAGTGGAGCACCACAACCACAGTGATCAAGGAAGCAGATGATACAGATAAACTTCCTTTGGATGAGGTAATTGGAGTTCTCCTTATCTATGAAGTTGAGAAAGAACAAAGAAAGGAAGCTAGTGCATATTTAAATGATCTAGCAGTTTCAACCTCCAGTGAAGATTATAAAGAGGAAGAAATGGCTTTCATCACTCACGAGGCAATATGAATAGAAGAGAAAAAGAAGGAAGCGAAAATAGTTATTTGTTACCACTGCAACGAAAAGGGACACATCAAATGTGAATGTCATTTTCTCAAAGCAACAAGAAGAGATGTTCATACAAAGGAAATGTCTCTCACAGTATTTCAAGAGACCACTGATACAAGTGAAGACGATGCCTATGTTGGATATGTCGCCAACCACGATTTCAGTGAAGAGGAAGACACGTGAGACAACAATAAGATAAAATTATATTATAATGAATTATTTACTTCTTTTCAAGAATTGCATGACATTGTAGAAAAAATGATTAGCAACAATAGGGTTTTAAAGAAACCTAGGTTATAAGAAAAAGAATATCATAAAAAAGGAATTATTTTTTAAAAAGATCTAATTAACATACTTGAAACTAAAATTATCGGATGATCTTGCTAAATACACTAAGGGAAAAGAAACTTTAGATAAATTATTAGACACTCTCGCATAAAACTCTACTAAATTTGGAATAGCTTATAATCTAGCCAACTAACATCATGCATCTAGTTCTTTATTTCAATAGAAAGAAAGATTTAGATTCCTAAAAGCGAGGTTGGGAATTACAAACCTAACCACGTTACATCCAAAGAAAAAGGGTCACTCGGAAAAGTTTATGCTGACGGATGGAGATCAACATGAGAAGAGAAGATGAGAAAAAGCTACAGGAGAACTCCAAATCATACGTGGTGGTTTACAAGAAGACCTCGAGCGACTACAAGTAAAGCTCCAACTTGGAGAAAGTACGTGCATGAAGACAGAATAGATCTCCATGGATCTTGACATACCCTCAACGGAAGGGCTTCGCTACCATCATCATATTATGGCTACCCTCCTTAATCATATGGTATAGTGTTTCCACCTTATTATTTTTCCTACATATTATGCATCATATACGACATAAAAAATGAGGGAGAATTGATTTTTAAAATAAAAAATATTTTTCAAAGGAAAAATTTATTAAGGGGATATATATTTTCAAAATAAAATAGATGAAATATTTTGTATTCTTGAAAGAGGGAGAAAAATAATTTCAAAGAAAAACTTTTTAAATGAAATCTTTTCGATATGTCAAAATAGGGAGAAGAAGTGGAATTGTTAAGCTCCAAGTTTGATTTATTTGTCACCATCCACAAAGGAAAGAATATTAGTATCTTGATTGCATACTAATTGTATCATTACTAGGGAGAGGGAGTCAGATTGTGGGAAGAGATATGACAGCGGCGTTGGGTTTTGGGTCTCTAGATGTTGATTTCCAAGGATGATGAGGGCGATAAGGCTATGGCCATTTTGTTTTGGGTTTATTGGGTTGAAAAGATGGTTCCAGATAATGGGTTGTTGGAGAAGATAACAAGGATCATGGTTGAGAATTTATGAAGGAATGGATAGGGCATTTAGAGATGGGTTCTGTCTGAGAACGGAGGGCTACTGGTGTTTAGGAGAGGATAGAATTGGTTGGGGAAGATGGTTAGGGTCAAGTCCTTGCAGCTAGAAGAAGGGGATAAGGGTGGTGGAAGTTACAGGAGATAGAGGTTGTCTTCGGGTAGAAGAGGGAAGGAGAGCGGGTTCGGGATTTTGGTTGGTAGTAGAGGGAAGAGGCATCGGGACGAAGGATTTAGGTTGTTTGGGGGAAGGGGCGTCTAGAGGTAGGAGACAAGAGGATGGCTTGGATCTCCTAGGATCCAACAGTGCGGAGAAGATCATGTGAGATACACGTGAGAGGAGTGGGTGTCATTGAGGCTGTTGGATCTAATTGATCCTATGGTCAATATGGGCTACACTAAAAGATGGAGAGGAGAGTTGACTGGGGGAAGAGATTTTGACTGCGATTGAGGTGGACTTGAGAGAGCAAATCAGATGCAGACGCGTGTCTCATGTTGACTCTTTGAATAATGCAAAGAAATGCAATAAAAATGCATGAAACTAATATATGAATTCAAACGAAAAAGTAAATGGAATGAAAGTTGTAGATCTTTTGAAGATCTAATGCTATGTTCTGTTAGGGGCAAGGTTTGAAAAAACTAAAGGTGAAACGAGACGTTTTCCTCGGAATCGAGGCGAGACGTAACCTCAAGGCAGTTGAGACGTAAGCCTCAGTTTATATACATAAAGCTATAATTATATATATATGTCAATGTAATTATATGTTGTTTGCCCAACATATAATAATATTTAACACTATAAGATATGATGAAATAATAGAGATAAGAACCTTAAAATATAAGATAGAATAACACCATATCCCTTTCTACACATTTTCATCCAATCAAAAAAGGAATTCATCGTGAATCAATGTTGTGAAAGAATTAAACAATACATATCTATTTGAAATATTATTGTAATTAAAAGTACGATTAAATATATGTCGAAGAAATTTATGTCATGTGTCTAACATATAATATATGATCGCGAGAGAAACCGGGAATCCTATCCAGTTCGAACAAATCTTTGAAATATTAATGTAATAAAAGTGTACAATTAAATATATGCCAAATTGTTGATATGCCTTTAATTCTAACCATCTGAACATTGTTGAAGAATTGTTTATGCACCCCTCCTGCCATACATATCCCAATAAGACAGGGGTCTCGCTACCCGGTCAGCGAGCCTGGGGGTGTCTAGGGAGGAGCAGGTGCGTCCACCCTGGGGGGTGTGGGGGCAGCGTCCCCGACGAAAAATTTCAAGAGCGATTCTATTTGTATTCGGATATATGGATCCTTCTATTTTGGGCACAAAAGAAACATCATATTTTGGCATAATTAATAGTTAGACATAATTGATAGTAAATATGAAGTAGTTTGCTGAAATAGTTAGACATAATTAATAGTAAATATGAAGTTACGGGCACGAAAGAAACATCAGATTTAGGCATTTAACCCGCATAATCATTATTATAAACAAGTATATATATATATAAGCTTTTCAAACCACCATGTAAATCATTAAAATCATTAAAAAAACTTCAAAAAGGCAAAATGCTCGGAAAACGCTTCGACCGCCTCGAGGCGGAATGCCTCGAGGCTATGCCTCAACTACCTGAGGCGCACGCCTCACTGGACAGGGCCGAGGCGCTTGCCTCGAGGTTAAAATGGACCGTCTCGCCTCGAGACTTATACCTCGATCGCCTCGAGGCACGTTTTTTAATACCATAGTTGGGGGTTTAACCCTTCCTTGGGGGGTTTATCTCAAAAACCCATTATTTCTCTCACTTGTGGGGCTCACTCCCCTTTTTTTTACACATTAAATAAATTAGTTCTCTTTCATCTATTTCATCAAAAAAAATATATTATACCATCATATCATCTAAAACTTATAAACTAGTCTAACTTCTATTCACTTTTCAAACTTCAATACAATCACATCACAATAATTACTCACTTTTCCAAACTTCAATACAATCACATCACAACAAATACACTCAACCTCTAACCTTATATCCAATCACCCAAACACAAAAATGATTTACCCTCCCATAGTTTAACTCATGATAACCTGACAACCAAACACACCCAAAAGTCTTACGAAGGACCCAAATGCCGATGCTCATGTGTGCAAGTTATGAATTTTTGTTCGATATTTCATGAATATAAAATATTTTGTTTGATTTTATATTTTTAATATGATTTTCTATGCACACTAAATGCATGCAAAAATCAAACATGATGTAAAATATTGAATTAGACAAATTTATTTTTTATATATTTTTATGATATAAGAAAATTATAAATAAATTGAGAATGTGAACTATGTACAAGCGAATTAGGTCAATGAGCTTAAGTCAGAATTTGATTTTTTCTTTATTTTCTTATTTTTTAGATTTTTTACTTTGTAAAGTTCGTTAAAATATTTTATAAAATAAAGAAATAAAAAAGAAAGGAATTAAAAAAGTTAAATATGTACACGAAATAACAAGTCAGAAATCAGTGAATATGTTTAATATATATACGTGTTCTATGAAATAAAGAAGAAAATGGATATCCACCTCACCCATTTACTTTCCAATATTCGTATTGCCAAATATCCATAACCTCATTTTAACAAATACAATTCACATTTATTTGTATCCATTACTTGTTATAACGATGATCCATGCCTATATATATATATATATATATATATATATATATATAGGGGGCCTTTCAAATGAGACATGGTCCTTCCATCCCTAAGGAAGGCCAACGATCTGGGCCATTGGATTCAAATCCAACGGCATCTTCAATTTTGTTGCCCAAAAGGGCATTTTGGTCATCAACTTTTGCATTAATTATGCACGCAAATTAATATTCCGAAATACTAAATTTAGCTATTTTTATTTTTGGTATTTTTCGCAATACCATATTTAAAAAATCCAATTTTGTGCTGGACGATATTATCTCGAGCATATATTTGTATCCTCATGCATTTTTTTGTAGAATTTAAGGTTCCTTTTGTAATGATTGCATGTTTTTTGTAGAATCTGTTATTCATTCCAAAAGTCGGCCGTTATTTGTAATTTTTGCATAGCTTTTTGTAAAATTCAATTCATATTAGTAATTAATATGTGGTTCTTTGTAACGATTGTATGCTTCTTTGTATAATAAAAAATTTGTATAGTTTTTTTGTAACAATTGTGGTAGTCATTCACGCTTAATTGATTCGAATATACAAACCAAATTTGTATAAAACATATCTAAAATGTATAATGCATATCCAAAATGTGTAATGCACATCAATATATACAAGATTTATAAAAAAATACAATTTTCATTTGCAACCATTTGATTTTTAAAAATACGTACCAAATAGTATAATACATATCAAAATTGTATAATACACATTAATAATGTATAGTATACATCAATATTGTATAGTACACATCAATATTGTATCAAACTACGAATCATTCTTCATCCAGAACTGGTTGCAGCACCGTGTACACGCATCGGCAACGGAGATGAACGACAGAGATGAACAACGGCCTCCTCGCAGCGACAACGGCCTTTCTCGTGATAACGATGGAGATGAACGGCGTAGACGAACGATAGAGATGAACGGCGGCCTCCTCGCAGCGGTCAAACCAAAGCAAATCAAATCAAATCAAATCAAATAAACATGTTTTAGAAAAAAAATCAGAGACACCCAAACCAAAGCAAATCAAATAAAATGATCTTCTCACGAACTATACTAATACGCAGATCTCGTTCGCGCCCATCCGATCTCCTCCTGATGAACTAATCCGCTTGTCGTCCTCTTCCCCATGCCACTGTAAACACACGAGAATGATGCCTCACTCTATGATGGACCTGAGGCCCAAATAATGCTTGATTTTGAAGCTGCTAAATCCTGCTCTTCGGAATATGGTTGCCCATTCCTCCATCTCCCTCTCGACAGAACCGAAGGCTGTCATCATGCCAACATCACCAAAGAGCTGCGCTTCGAACAACTCTTTGTCGGTCTTATCAAAGCCAAGCACCATGTCCTATATGATGACCTTTCCACCCTTTGGAGGTATATCCTCTCTGCACATTTTCAAGATCCTTACGTAGTCATCGTTGTTCCAATCATGCAGAATTTGCTGCACATAAACGCAAAGATAGGAAGAGCATGAAAAGAGGCCCACATGTAGATAGATATATAGGCACCACTACGGTAATTAACGAAGGTTTAGGTACCTTGAGAAGTATGGCATCAACTGCTGGAATATGTTCAAACATGTCCCTGGCAATCATATCAACTTCACCGCTACTCTCTGGCACAACTTCAGCAACAACATGTGGTAGATCCATCACCACGCACTTGATCTGGGGGTAGGCCATGGCGGGTGAATCCTCCACTCTGGTGCAAGCCATCGTCAACGAGTGCCGAGACGTATTCGAAGGTATCCGCTCATTGGTCGATGTCGGCGGAGGGACTGGGGTGCGCGTCAAAATATTTAGGGTTTCCAATTTTGAATAAGCAATTAAGTTGACATTAATGGAGGAGATAATTGAGGTAGTTACATTCTATATTTAGATAATGTATAAAGACCAAAATGGGTTTTTGTTTAATTTATAAATAGAATTAACATGTCATCAATTCCGACCACAAGATCAATTATGAATGGCTGAGATCGTTGGCCTTCCTTAGGGATGGAAGGACCATGTCTCATTTGAAAGATATCCTATATATATATATATATATATATATATATATATGGGAAAAATGTGTATGCCCCCTAGGGGGAGCTAACTTAGCTCCCCCCGTCCCTTTTTGACATAAATTTTTTTATTTTTTTTGAAATCTAAAACCGTGTAAATTCATTATTAAATCCCTATATTATGCCATTAAAATTTCGTGCGAAACAGAGGACTCCTACGACCTTCATCCAAAACGGGGTCGATTTAAAAAATCCTGTTACCGTTAAAAAATGACTGTCTGGATGGAGGCCGTAGGAGTCTCTGTTTTGCACGAAATATTAATAGCATAATATAGGGATATAGTGATGAATATTCATGGAAGAAATTTTCAAAAAAAAAATAAAAATGGTGAAAATGGGGCGGGGGGAGCCAAGTTAGCTCCCCCTAGGGGGCAGCCCCATTTATCCCTATATATATATATATGGGTAAAATGGGGCTTCCCCGAGGGAGTAGCCAACTTGGCTACTCCCACACCTATTTTTACCTCATTTTTTTATTTTTTGGAAAATAAAAATTTGTTATTCATCATTATATCCCTCTCACATTCTATTAAAATTTCGTCAGAAACAGAGACTCCTAAGTCCTCCATCCAGACGTCATTTTTTTAACGGTCGCTGGATTTTTTAAATCGACCATGTTTGGATGGAGGCCGTAGGAGTCTCTATTTCTGACGAAATTTTAATAGAATGTGAGAGGGATATAATGATGAATATACAAATTTTTATTTTCCAAAAAAATAAAAAAATGAGGTAAAAAATAGGGGGTGGGAGTAGCCAAGACTACTCCATGGGGGCAGCCCCATTTTACCCTATATATATATATATATCTAACAAGGAACTTGGACCTAGAGATGAGCTTTAGGTCAAAATGGTGCAATCCTACAACTAATCAATATGTAGTGGTTTTGGTTGTCATTTAGACCCCATTCGGGTTTACCCCTCTTAATCCATTTCTCTCTCTCTCTCATGTGGGTCCCACTTTTTCTTCTTTTTAATACATTAAATAAATCAATTCTCTTTTCTCCATTCCATCAAAAAATAATATATCATACCATCATATCATGTAAAAATTATAAAGTACTCAACTTGTACTCACTTTTTCAAACTTCAATACAATCACATTACGATAACTACACACTTTTTCAAACTTCAATATAATCATATCACAATAAACCCACCCTCAGTTTAACCCTCTATCCAAACACCAAAATACAAAAATTGGTTATCCTCTACCAGTTTAACCTGCCTTAACCTGGGGCAGACTTATGCATATGATATGGGGGGCACGTACCCCTCCTAAAGTTTGAAATGTTTTTATATTTATTATTAATGTTGCATTCCACAAAATCAAAATCTCGCCATTGTGCCCCCTCCTCAATTGGAATCGTTAAGTTTGTGCCCTCCATCTCTCGTAACCTCCGTTCTCGCATTCCCTCCGGACGCTCAACCCCAGCCATTGCGCCTCCCCCCCATCCCCACGGTGTTGGTTCCCAGAACGGCGACATCCTCAGATCACGATTCCCTTGCACATCGGTAGTTTGTTTCCACCCTCTATCCGTTGAGTAACGTCACCTCCTCTCTCGCATTCCCTCTAGAAGTCGGTCCAACCCAATCGTTGTGCCTCCCTCCCCAAGGTGCTGATTCCTCACTCGCCAAGTATCCTGGCCCCATTGCAAAATGACAACATGTATGTGTGTGCATATAGATGTGTTGTGTGTCCCTATTAGTAATGCAAATGGATGGATATAGATTCCCGTCTAGGTATCCCCATATTCTTATCTATTTTTGAATATAAATATGGATGCAAATACAGATACTGACAGATATTAAAATAATATTTTCATATACTTAAAAACGAATACATACATATATATATAATGGATATTGGTCGCGTATGAGTAATAGTATAAGTACTCTATAAATTGACTTAAATATGCATGAATTGAACAGAAAAAACACAATAAAAATATACTAATTTTCTTCTATCATAAAAAAGTATACCAAATATGGTAAAAGAAGATAATTATGTTATACATAGTAAAAATAAATCTACAACTAAATTTATATATGAAATGGATAAAAGAATACTAATACGGATGTTTGTAGATACAAAAATGATATCCATATCTGTATCCACTTTGAAACGGATATGGATACTGATGTCAAAGTTTATATAAATCAGATATAGTGACGGATTTAATATGGATTTATTTGTATATGTTAGCATACTACTCCTTGTCGAATACATTGAAAGATAGATTTTCGAATGGGAGATGAATGGTTCATGATGTTTTTCGCATATATTGAAAACGATATATTCGATTCTATTGTTGATGATAATATTATGAAATTTTCTAAGCTATAAGAATTAGACATGGTCAACTTTAAATACATGTGTGTTTTTTTAATTTTTTTTATATGTACATATAATTCTTATATATATATATATGGATATGAATATTTATAGTAAATTTTTATAGTATAGTATTTTTATTATTACTATTGATTGTCAGTGTGCCCCCCACAGTATATAATCCTGGGTCCGCCATTGGCCTTAACCCGCGTACCAAACACATCTATTGACCCTGTTTGGTTGGAGAATAGACCCTGGGTCCGCCATTGGCCATTGGCCCTATTTGGTTGGAGAATAGACCTTGTAATAAGGTGCCAATTCTCCTCCCGACACGGTTCCCAGTGGTACGACTATTCGCCATTATTCATTCTTATTTCACTCTTATTCTTACCTTTATCCCACCTTACCTACCTTTATTTCACCTTATTCTCCTTATTCCTATCCTCCAGCCGAACAAAGAATAGACCCTTAGGCCCTGTTCGTTTGGGGTATAAGGCGGAATGGAATAAGGGGAATAAGCCCCCAACACGTTCCCCGTGGTACGACTATTCCCCATTATTTCATCTTATTTCACTCTTATTCCTATCTTTATCCAACTTACCTACCTTTATTTCACCTTATTCTCCTTATTCTTATCCTCCAACCAAACGGAGAATAGACCCTTATTCCCCTTATTCCCCATCCTTA